>JAUTXW010005496.1:600000-1047500 GCA_030620095.1 Kuschelorhynchus macadamiae
AATTTTTGTAGACTGAGTACATAATGATCAGATAACCACGGTTCAAATACGTTGGTTATAAAAGAATACGCTGTTATGTTTGTAAGTATATTGTCAATATGACTTTTTTAATTTTCTGAAATACGAGTACATTCAGCAATTTTACTTTCGAGAATAAACGATGCGGCAAGACAAAACATTTCTTTCAAGTTTTAATGAGGGAACAAGAAAATCTATACTAAAGTCTCCCACTATGATGATATTATCATATCTCCGAGATAAATCATTGGAATTTCAAATACAGTAAAAAACCCTAGAGCCCCACCTTTTCCAAATCTATATACAGTAATAATAATAATATTGTTTATATATATATATATATATATATATATATATATATATATATATATATATATATATATATATATATATATATATATATATATATATATATATTTTAAAATTTGGCCAATAAAATATTTAAGGTGTTCTGAATATTTGCCTTCATTGTATGTTAACTTCACTTTGACAAACTAATTAATACGGTCTTTAGAACTGGAAAAATGCTGAATGATACGTTCGTTAAAATTGCACGCACATTCCTTTTATAAACGATTTCTTGATACTTAACATCGCTAAAGCGGATAGTCTATCTACGCCCAACTCCTCAACAAAATTTATAAGCCCTCGAAAAAATCTCTGGTTTTTCAGACAAAGCCGTTTCATCATGGCCACGTAGTGCCAGCTCGAATGCCCCACAAAATTTTACACAATCTATAATTTTGTTTAAAATATAACGATCTTTGGATACATTTTCATTAAAATCTCTAAGGGATTTTCTATAAGCTGTGTGATTTGCAAAAAACGCATGTTTTTTTATTATTCCTTTTAAGTGTTTTAAGTCTTTAACACCGGTTTTGCACCATAATGAGTCCGACGAGTCCTTAGAAAACAACAAACAAACATAACAATAAAATGAGTTAGAGACTTCACAACCACATATCCAGTTAGCTAAATTGTACATACTTTCGCGAAAGTTTCGATGAACCTCTTTATTTTTGTCTTTACTAGTTTGTCGTATACTACGGTCTTGCAAATTGCGACCACTTACCTTGAATTCGGTTATTTTCTCAAAATTAAGTTCGTTAGCACTCAACATTTTATTTCCTGTATATTTCCAACTCACGCATGGATCATAAAAATATATATTACAAAAAACAGTATATAAATCAATTTTCATCGATTAAAAACGTCCGAAACAATATCGAGTTAGAATATAGACCGCGCGACCTCTGAACAACTGAACTTCCACATGCCGACGTGATGCCGCGACCGATCGATAGAATTATGAGAAGAGACCGGCTGATGACCCAAATTGCGATTTTATATTCCATTTCCTATTACGTTCGGCTGCCGCTCGGTAGCTGTGAAATCTGCGGGTATTTTTGTCAAGCTTCAAGGTAATCAGGGCAATTCGAACTGCCCAGCCTAGCTTAGTATAGCGTATTTTATTATGGCTAAGAAACGCCACGAGACCATTCGAACCGCGTCGCGCGCTGCTAATAGTATAGCATATTTAACTTTTCCCAAGTTTCGCGTTTTATAACAACTATTAGGGGAGACGGTCAAACGAATTTATTTTCTGAAATATTTTTGGGGGGTCATTGACCAAATGAGAGCCGCCACTGTAGAGTGGTAGGCAAATTTTGTCGTTTCTCATGACTCTGGACAACTTCTTTAACAAAACTTCTATGTTATCGAAATCCGAGATCATGTCAGATTTAAAATCATGTAAGAATATTTTATCATCTTCATCTGATGATGATGATAGATACACCGACCTAATTCTGAGCTTTTTATTTCTATTGCTGCACACGGTTGAGTCTGACTTTGTGTATTGACTTCCAAATACTCCTGTAAAATATTAGAATGCTTCCCAGCTTTGTTATTGTTCTCTATGGGATTTTCTTCACCCGCGAGTAAATTTCTCTTAGGAAGCCTTTTTAGAACCTGCTCTCTGTAAAAGGGAACTTTTACTGCGCCCAAGTTTTTCGCCATGACACCTTTAGAGGCTTAAAATAGGCATCTAATGGCTGACATACCCCTGGGCTATTTGGTGGCAACAGCACGAATCTTATGTCGTTTATTTGACAGCACCAGCAAACATTACAGATGTGCTGCCTTTTGAACTGTGAAATATTTTTTCTGAATGACGGCATTCTCTACGGACGATTACGTTTGTTCATCCTTTAGTTTTGTTTCAATGCGGTTAATAACTAAGTTGTAACCCCTTTTAAGCTTAATCATCAAAGTAGTTGTTAATTATATCTGCATTAACATTAAATCGACACGTCTCAATATTCTGGCACAATCTCTGAGTTAGGACATTTCTGTTTGGTTCCAAAAAATGTCTTATCCAATCGGAACCTAGTAGATTATTTGTAAACCTTTTGTCGATTATACATTTCCAAATATGATTTAATAATTAGTTTCAAATTATATTTTGTGAGGGGGAAACCTCAATCCCCAGCAAATGCAATGCATTCGGCCAACTTCAACTCAACGTTTTCGGTGATGACGGTAAGGCAACCAAATTTGCTTGTTTGTTGTCCTTTGGAATGTCTGCTCAGAGTAGATTTCGGAATTCCATATTTTTCAGCAGTGATTCTACAACCACTACTTGCTCGGACCTCTGCTAAAGCATGCTCCAGCTGTTCATCGGTAAAGTTTCGGTACGGCCTTGAGCCTAGCTGTCGTTTATACTGACGCGGCATTGCTGAGAAAAAAATTTATATTAAATCGTAGCCCATTATATAATAATATAAGATGGGACACATTATATAACCATGAGAATTTCATAATTTTTTGCAGGCTAACATAAAAATAAACGAAAATTGCAAAATGAAAAAAATACGCAATTTTAAAATATAACCTCTGAGCAACCGAAGTTTTTCGTGTTATTTTTTTAGATAAAAAAATATTGTTTATGAAGAATAATATAAATTACTTACCTTTTGAGTAATTTTATTAAACTTTGAATAATGTCCTTTGATAAACATAAATTAAACCAACACACACAAAAACTACCGTTTCGTAAGACGTTTTGTAGTCAACTGTTAAAAGTTTCCACCGTTGCCAAATGTCCTAAGTAACCCCGTTTGACGGCAATTAATCTAACAAAGGATAGCTAGAGATGTACTCAATATCTAATTATTGGAATTAAACATAATAATAATAATAGGAACACTAATTTTACGCAACTATATAAAACCAAAAGTTAAATCAGGAAGAATACTTCTAGATGATAGAGTTATAAAAACAGTTGTTTTGCTACGTAAGTATTATACTGATATACATGTACGTAAATAAGAAAAACAAATTAAAAAACTGCTTATTCAAGCCTAATTTCTTTGCTTTCGAAATATAGTGACTAGGTATTAGACACAGACTCAGAAATAGAACCACTCTAACAAACAAACAGATATGTACACAACAGATAAAACAACCTACTATTAAAACGTATTCCCGTATAACTATGTTAACTAAATCGAAAAAAACAATTAAAACAGGACTCATGTAGGTCACTAAAGATTAGATATCTGTAAATTAGAGATATTTAAAAAAACCTCTGTTTTAAAACTACCTACTTATCTGACTACTCAAATTATACAAACATGCAAATTAAACAGAAATAAGCAAATGATACACAAACAATACTAAAATACAACTTTTTTCTGGAAAAAATAGCCTATCCACTGCAAAAAACTCATTCCGGTAGCTTATTTAATGTATAAGTTATAACTTTTAAATTACCAAAAAAATTGTGGTTGCATTTCAAAGATCTAAAAAGTACATGCCGATCTGATCTAATTCTGTTGGTCTCACGTACCACGTAGGTAAATACTACACAATAAGGAGTAAATGTTACACAAAATACTTACATCATCGTTATTCTTATTTTCTTAAAACTAGATTTTATTTATGCGAGTGTAGAAAATGTTTTTATGGAACACCCAGTATATTATTGCATTTTCAATTTCCTTATAAACTTCATGTTTGTCCTATAAATTATATATAGGTACCTACATTCAACTGTTTGAAAATCGAACGCGTGAACTCGGACAATTAATTGCATGGTTTTATCTTAAGTTTTTGAAATCTATCATGACATCCACTTCCGGTTTATCTGAAAGTTTCATATTTAGATATTTTCAATTCTACCGGAAGATGATGTCATGTGGTAGATTTTAAAAAGTTAATATAGGGAAGTGCAATTTATAGTTTGACTACTAAAGGGTTTCGAAACGCCATAAATAACGATTTATAAATGTCATTTTCACAAAAATAATTGAGTATATAATTTATAGGAGACAATAAAACTAAAATTATAAGAAAAGTTAAAAATGTAATAATATACAAGGTGTTCCATTTAAAGGAAATATATTTTTACGCTCCCACTTTTTTGGACCACCTTGTGTACAAAACGATATCTTAGATCGATCCCTTGCCTAGATACCCCAACTTTTTTGTATATAACATTTTATTGTAGCGTTTATGGCTGTTCCCCTATTGACAGTTTTGCCTAGTTGTAAAACTCTATTTAGAAATTTCTTTGAAAACGGGTTTCTGCGCAAATGTCTAAAACCTCCTAAAGAATTCTTTCTAGTTATGTTATAATCGTAACGTAAATTATGCGGACATTCGCAGATTTAAATTACAGATTCGCCTCGATTACAGTGGAAATTTTTGACACAATAAAAAAGTGACGGGGGGATTTTATGAAATGTTAATGACTGACAACAGTCAATCAGCGTTGTTGCTAAAATATTTTTACCAACTTTAGTAATTCTACGGAAAATAGTTCAAACTATAGTTAATCTACCGATACTACCTTTATGTAACTAATGTTGGTAAATAAGTTATTGGAGACTTAAACATTAATTTTAATGACAAAGATTCAATATTAACTCAATGTTCGACTAATTTGTTTCTATCATTAGATGCTAGTATGCATGTACATGGTCCAACAAGAATATCCAATCCAATTCAGAATCTACCATTGACTATGTTCTATCTTTGATAGTAATAAAATAGTGTTGCGTGGTTCCTGTCAAACTATGAAGCAGTAACATGATGGTTAATGCATCATCTTATACTAAAAGATTTAAATTAGGAAGAAAGTATAGCAAAAAAAGTTTTTAAAAATTGTATGTTTCCTATAGTAATTACAGTTGGAAAGTATATAAAAAATAAGTTACAACTTTTATATGATACTTTAAAGAAGAATTTTAATAGAACGTTTCTTATAAGATTAAACATTTTTAACGAAAAAATGACATAGAAACATTTATAGAAAATTAATTAAAAGAGCTAAAGAGAGAATTTGGTGCTTTTGAATACTGACCAACTAGAAATTTTGGAAACTATAAAAGAAATAAAACCTAAAAACAATAATGCAGCCGGTCTTGATTGTATGTCAATAAAAATATTACTTTAAGCTGTTTCATTAAATGTATAAACAATAGTTTTTAAAAGGGATATTTTCCGGACTAACATACTACATAAAGGAGGCGATGAATAATGTCCTTCAAACTTTCGCACAGTATCACTATTACCTACTCTCTCAAAAATAATAGAAAAAGTGGTAAAAAAAGCGTGTCATTGCTCACTTAAATAAGTTTCATCTATTAAGTTTGGATTTCAAAATTCAAAAAGTACCGGAGATAATATTTTCCTTTTTAGAAAAAAATTATTATGGTTTGAACGATCAAGATATAGTTGCTGCGAGTTTTTGCGATTACTCCAAAACTTTTGACATTGTAGATCATGAAGTTATCTTCAAAAAGTTAAAGCATTGTGGATTCCAGAGTACCTGCTGCAACTGATTTAAGTCATATTTAACAAATCGGAATCAGTTAGTTAGGTACGATGATAAGACGTCTAGCTCAACTACAATTTCTTGTGGGGTGACAGAAGGATCTGTCTTGGGTCCCATTTTATTCCTATATACATTAACGATTTAACTAACGTTAACATAAACGGAACTTTTACTTTTTTTGCGGACGAAACTACCAATGTCTGGTGAAATAAAAAGAAAGAAAATATCTCAAGAGATCTGATCTCCATTAAAAAATGGTGTGATGAGAATCACCTTAGTTTTAATGTATCGAGAACTAATATTCTAACGTTCAAGTATAACTTTGATATATTTTACCTATTAGATACTGAAAACAAATTAAACTCGAAATTTTTGAGAGTACATATAGATATTAACTTTCAAATTTCAAAATTTCAAATGAGCTCGGCATTACTGCAGCAAAATAGCTTACTTTGCATTTATAAAGTCTTACCTAACTTACGGTATAGCCTTTTGGAGTTACTGCAGCCAACAATTTTTTAATTCTACTTTTATTTTGCTTGTGCAAAGCTGGAGCACGAGACCATGGCAAACCACTTTTTGTGAGATAAAAAAATTTAACACTTACTTGCCTTTTAATACTCGCATCATCTGTATCTTTCATGGTACATAAAAAACATGGAACTAGACAAAATTAGAACCTCCCAATTTCTATCCCCAAAACAACCTTAGTAAAACATGCGATTTCATATGAAAGTAAAACAATATACAACCATCTCACATAAATATTTAGAAATATTAAATTGTTTAAGAAAAACGTAAAATGAAGTTGGAGGCAAAAGCATATTATGAGTTGCAAGAATTTTACGATGACGGTTTGTAAGCATACCATATATTTTGTTTTTTTTTATTACTCATGTATTTTAGATTCTGTCGCTAAAATCTGTACTTAAAAGCTTTATATCTCTTTTATTATATTATATACTTAATGATGGATTTTTGTTATGGCTATATTTATAACTTTTTGTATATGTAGTTACTTACTTTATAGTGTACGTTTATTTAATATATTTTTCCAATGCTTAGACCCTAGCATTTTTATTTAGCTTATTTTGTCGATAAGGACTATATCTTCTTTTAATAATAAAGTATATTTGAGTATTCAGTTTGAAAATATAACTCTAACGTTGCATCAACACTTTGTCTTACAGTAATAAATATAAAATTAAAGGATATAGATGCTAGACATATAAGAAAAATAATAACAAAATACCAATTTTAGTAATGCTAATCTAACAAAATGAAATACAATTAACAACAATGTATCTACCGATAGCATATTTAACCAAATAAAATAAGTAAATGTAAATACCAATAAGCCTTTTCATATATTAAACAATACCTTTAACCAATTAAGGAGTTACTCTATTATAGAACGGAAACTTTCCCGGCTTTGGTCAATAAGGAAACCATGTTTCTTGGGATCAGGGGTCTTTACTCCATGAGATCTGAACACCAAAGCTGTGAAAACTTCCGTTCTATGTTAGGTAACCTCTATGGCGAGGAAACCAAGAAGGATGCCAAAACTTTTGGCGATCTCCGGAACAGCAAGAATAAGTTACGCTACCAGTTGACCTTGCTCCTTAGAAGCCAAAATGAGGATGTAGTACCGAAATTACTACAGAGAGACATCACATTACTTCTAGAACTACTATGAATATTTAGAAGCGTGTCAGCAATGCATTAGTTAGAGAAAGGAGTAAGGCAATAAGTCGTGATTTAGATACAAATGCCCATAAACTACTAGAAATTCGTCTGAAATTAGCTTTTAGACTAGAACGAACCATCTTTACAACTTTGGACAACATCACCAATGCACAGAAAAAATCCACCAACTTAAGTATCAAAATAAGTTTGAAGCACTCCTGAACAGAAAAAATCCCAGTGGAACCTCCGCAGAATATAGTTATCAACTTGTCAAATCCTCCGTTGAAGCAGCAATCAGAAGATTGCCAGTGGAGCAAGCCGATAGTCAGACAGAGAAGATCATTACAAATTCAAAACCACCGAAATCGAATCTCTCCGCAGCCGAAAAGACAGCGATGAAGACCTTAAATGAAGAACGCAAACATTCTGGTTCTTCCAGCAGATAAAGGCAACGCCACAGTCGTCTTGGACAGAACGAAATACATAGAAAAGGTAGCTCAACTTTTGGACAACACATATAAGGTTTTGCAGGCAGACCCTAGAAGTAAAATAGAAAGACGCATCACCAATTTGATTAACGCATCCAATCTACCACTAGAGTCCCAGGTTCTACGGTCTTCCCAAGATATACAAGAACAACGTACCACTTCGACCGATCGTCAGTGCAATAGACTCGCCCACATCCAAATTAGGTAAATATCTTTCAAATTTCTTAATCCATTTACTAGAAAAACAGATTCTTTTATAAAAAACTGCACATTTAGTGGAAAAACTTAAAGCAATTCAGTTGGATCACGAAGATATTTTGGTCAGTTTCGATATAGAATCACTATACACAAATGTTCCTATTAACGACTCAATTTTCATTATATCAGACATATTGGATCATAATAATCTTGATAAGAACTTAATAGATCTAGTGGTCTTGTCTTGCATATTCTTATTTCATTTTTCAAGGAACTTTTTATGAACAAATTTCAGGGGCAGCTGTGGGGTCTCGTCTATCACCTGTGGTAGCGGATATATTTATGGTAGCCTTTGAGGATATTGCGCTAAGATCTACTAAAACCAAAACACTTAATCAACAACATCATAAAATCAAGTTCACAATGGAAATTGAATCTAATGATTCCTTATAGATGTATGTGTTCAAAGGAAGGGAAATGGTGCATTAGTACATTCTATGTATAAAAAACCGACTCATACAAATAGATATTTAAATGCAAATTCCCACCACCATCCAGCACAAAAGAAATCGGTTATTAACTCACTAGTATTTCGAGCTATTTCGATTTCTGATCAAGATTCTCTAACATCGGAAACATCGAAACTGACCGAAGCTCTCAGTGGGAACGGCTATTGCACTGAAGATATTACTAACAAATAGACGATTACATCCACATTGCAACATACGTACAATCATCAACACACGCATAAAGGAGACCGATCTTAACACAGGGGCACGGTTCAACAAGCACAAGTCGGGTATAAAATCCCGCCTCAATCTCTTCGAGCTCATTCAGTGTTCAGATGTCGTGGAGTAAAAATCCCTGAAGATGCTCCTGCAATCGAAGGCGAAACGTCGGATAGTAATTCCAATTTCACACGGTCTAATCCCAAGAAACATGATTTCTTAATTGAGTTACGTTATTGCTAAAATATAACGTCCTACCAACTTTAATAAACTAAACTCAATATTAGAAAATAATATAGGATATATTAAGTCGAAAATTTAAGGTAATTCAAAGTCTTCTATATTGAATCACATTTAACTACTACGAAGTAAACACAATAAGAATTATAAATAACATTTTTCTATTATAAACTCATTTTGTTGTGAAATTTTCTTATCAAATACCAATCGAAATCAAATTATATCTAAAAATTTTTTCTTGCCCACGAATATTTTTAAAAAATCCAAAATTCGTGAGCTCGAAAAAATGTCCGGATATAATTTGACCTTTAGTGTACTACCAATGAAAATTTGGCTCTGGCCACACCTAAACTTACTTTCTAGAATATTTTTAATGTTGCCTCTTCAATCCTAAACCGGTAGCAACATCTATTTTCTAAATGAAATACCCTGTATATTATTACATTTTTCCCGAAGGATCTAAATATTTTTGTTATATTTCCTATATCTAAATTAGAATGTTTTAGAGAAAATGGTGCTAGAAAATTGACATTGTTGACCCTCTGCAGCTCTGTAACTACCAAACATCTTAACCTGGATCAAAATGGATTTCACTTTCCTATGTTAGTTTTTAATTTTCTATTTTTACACCAATTTCCGGTTTCACAAAAAGTGTAAGCTATTTTGTTCCACATTAAGTCGTTTAGCAGTTACAGCGCTTCAAAGGGTCAAAGATTCCAATTTTCAAGCGCCGTTTTGTCAAAAATAATTTAGTTTAGGTATAAAAAATATAGCACACAAATATTTAAAATGTTCAGAAAAATACGAAAATACAATATTATACAGGGAATTTCAGTTAGAAAACGGATGTTGCCACCGAATTAGGGTCGAAGCGGTAATACCGCGCAATTAGAAATATTTTAGAAAAAAGTTTATGCCTACCTATGGTCAGTGTCAAATTAATGTAGTTAATGATTCTTCAGATACTTCAATTAGACCACTGAGTTTGGCATACCCTGTATATATTACACAAATGAGACAATTATAATGTATTTAATAGTTTTCATTTAAAAAACTAGTACCTATTAATTTAAAAACTTTCATGAACAAATAAGATTGTTAAGATGTATTTTTTGTTTATTACTAACATTCATAAAAATAATCATTAACTACAACTTATATAACTTTTATTACTTAACACAGGTAGGGCTGGATTAAGAACTATTTGGGCCTAGGCCAAATATAAATTACATGTCCCTTAAATTAAAACTGTTCAAATTAGGTAACCTGTATACAAAAGCTATTCTAGTAAGAGACATTCATAAATATAAAGTTATTTACCGATAAAACATTTTCTTGAAGGTTGCACTGTCTTTAAAATTCACAAGCTGTTTGGTTAATTTTATTAAATTTTTCAAAATGCTTAATCTTAACATTGTGAAAATTGTTTTATTATCATAAAACTGCAACCTTTAACTGAAATATCTGACTCATAACTGAATATATCTATGTGTCTCTTTTTATAATATTACGTTAAAAACTATCAGAATACACTCTTACAAAACGATCCTGCCAATCGAAAACCCATGGATTAGATCAACAGTTATACATTTATTTTGAATGTAGGCAATACCTAAATGGAGCTTAGTTTTAGTTTAGTTTTTTTTTTAATTTTATTTTATTTGTTTAGAATAATGTTAAAAAGTTACAAAATTAGGAACAAGCATACTGCATACCATACAAAGTACGTAAGTTGAAGTAATTAAATAAACAGAATAGTTAAAACTTTCATAAAATACTTGACTTCAGCAGTTATCGCGAAAAAGGTAAATTTTTACATTTATAGTGTGTAACAAAAGTCTGAAAGCCTCCAAATATTCGGAAGAATCGGTCATCAAATTTAAATTCCTA
Organism: Kuschelorhynchus macadamiae; assembly: GCA_030620095.1. NCBI lineage: Eukaryota > Metazoa > Arthropoda > Insecta > Coleoptera > Curculionidae > Kuschelorhynchus > Kuschelorhynchus macadamiae. Next base: position 611,088 of record JAUTXW010005496.1, read on the forward strand.
TATTCAACAGTAAAGGATCATTTTTTAAAAACCTAATAAAAATACTAAATACTAAATACCTAATCTAAATACTAATTGCAGCTAAAGAAATTATATTTTAAAAAATTCATATCGAGTGCTTAAGTGTTGTTCATTTACTTTTTGATTATTTGATTTGATTAAGAAGGCTGTTCGTTTGTTAGACATTTCTACATTCGCTTTCGATTATTTGCCTGATCCTCCAGATTTAACGGCCAAGTTTTGAAAACAACATTCCTGAGGTGTCGCCACAAAAAATTATCGACGGGCGTCAAGTTTGAGGACCCTGCTGGCCAATACTGCCCCTTCTCTCTATACACCTTCTAAAAACCACATTATCTAGATATTATCGAGCTTCCCGGCGTAGTTTGGGTATGCATCATCCTTCTGCAACCAAATGACACTATTTGGAACTGCATTATTATCTAAAATAACATTTTGGGTATAAATTCATTATTAAAGTATTTTACAGTGGTAAAAAAGAACTTACGAGGATTAGGAAATAATTGCGTCAATACCGGGACAATTTTATTGGAAATATCTGGTCCATTTAGATTTCTCTCTAAAAAAAAAAGGACACAATTGTCATTCGATCTATTATCCCAGCCGAAACGTTGTTTTTGTGGAAATCGGGTGTGATGTTCTCGTATCCAGTTAGGGTTTTCCCTCGTCCAGTAACAACAATTATGCTGGTTGATGATTCCATTTAAAGGGAAGTCGATTCATCGGAAACATTTTTTAACGAATGAAATTTGGATTGGCGTTACAAATTTCCGGCTCTTGTAAAGAATTTTACCCATGAAATTTAACAAATTTAAAATATACATTTGAAAGATTACCTTTTTTAAATAATTCCTATACAGAAAAATTTATGGATGAGGCACTTTTTCAAATTATATCCAAAAAAACTAAGATTTCGGAAGGTTGCACTGAACTTCTTTTTGGCGTATCGCTAAAAACATATTTTTCAAAAACTTAATTTATGAACTACGTAAAAGACTGATTATATTATAATGCTTTATAACACAAAAATGATTATTTGTAACTAAAAGTTAGAAGTAATTATTATATTAGACATTATTAAACGTTTTTAAACATAATTACAGCTGCTAAATAAAGAGAGAGCGTGAGTGTCGTCGGTTGTGGATCAGTACGAGCAGGAGCGCGAAGGCACTAGGTGGATTGGTACCGGGTTAGCATCAGGTTAGGCGCCGTAGGCGTCTTCGTTAAAGCCCTAAAAGGCGAACAACAGCGCAAGGCATCACTGGCGAAAGTCTAACATTCGGCATCGGCCCAGAGGGCCGATGTCGAATGTTAGGCTTCGGCCAGTGATGTACCCGCCTGTTGATTAGTGTTGACCGCACTAGGTAGATTGGTACCGGGTTAGCACCAGGTTAGGCGCCGTAGGCATCATCATTAAAGCTCTAATATAAAAGGCGAACGACAGCCAATGCATCACTGGCGAAAATCTAATATTTGTGATCGGCACAGGGGTTCAAATGCGTTACTGTCGGGAGACAAACATGAAAAATTTAAGCTCCATGCGATAATGTAAGTTTGGCAACAATGCAAGACAGTCTTTCTTCAAATTGTCATATTAAGGAATATGGCGCATTGGAATACAGTGAAAATATCGAATTTCTTTTTGGTTTTTTTAATAGAAAAAGTGGTTCATCCATTTCTTTTATTTTCTTAAAACAGTTAAATGAAGGTTAACTTTCTATTTTATATTAAATAATTACCAAATTCCGTGAGTTTAATTGTTTACAAGACCCCAAATTTCCATCATCGTCTCACAGAATTCTAAACGTCTGCCGTAATCACCATCTGAAAGTTCTTGCACTGGTGTTTTTATAGGGATGAAATTTTTCAGCATGTCGATGTACGGAAATGTGGGATACGTCCCGGTTTTATACCAATTTATTGTCAAAAATCGAGATTCTCCTCGAAACTGACTAACACATCCAAAGCCTTATCGCCATCTGCACGCTGTTTTAGGGCGGCTAGACCTCGCTGCTTTCTCCCTTTTACATTACATTTTGTAGACATTGCTATTGGATTTCGACTAGGATATTTATCACTAAATATTTCTTTATCCATTATTTCAGATTTGACGTTGACAATACTCAATATTTCAAGTGGTATTTAAATACTGGTTTTCCTTCAGGTGAAGAATTAATATCAATAATTTTAAAAAATTATCCTTTATTCAAAAACCGTTGAATTTGGGAGTTAAACATACCTTAGGAAACATCTTAATTAGTAGTATCGGAAAATATAATAAAATATTCCTATCGATTACTGAAAAACGATAAACTTGGTAATGTTTCAAATTTCACCCAAGCATTCGTCGCATATCCATACATGGCTGGTCCAAATTTAATTAAAATTGGATGAGCGATTGTCGAGATATTTGGAGGTTTCTAGACTTTTGTTACATACTGTATAATTCAAAATGTTATTTTTCCACCATACAACAGTGAGGCTTGATCAAATTTAGTAATTAAATTCAATCTGATTTAACTTTTTTAGCAAACCCTCGGATAAGTGTGTTCTTTCCAGATTCTTGTTATTTTACACTGCCGGAATTTGAGACTCAAAACCAAGAATTTCGTTTTCACAGATGTCTCATTCGGCTTAAAGATATTTAATAACTTCTGTATTCAAAATAGGTAGAGGGCATCACTAAAACCTCCAAATGATACACATTATTTTCGATTGACAAACTGGTGGCCTGGTAATCAAATTGTGCCGAACTATTTAATATAATGGATTATTAAATGCCTTTAAAAAGAAGAGGAAAATAGTAGCTCTTGATAACGAATAACTCGAAAACGAAACGCTGCTTAAAAAAATCAAATGCAGATTTGTGATCAGCCCTCCAAAAGAATCACTAAAATCGGCGAAGGTAGAGAAGAGTAAACGATACTCCATTTAAGGTCATTTTTAAAATGACGACACTTCTGGGATAACGGTAATCCGACCATGAATATAGGTATTTTATTAAATTATTAATAATAAAGAACTGCATAAAATAAGTCAGTCAACAAAGAAGGATGAAAGGCGAACCAAACATTACTACAAAAATAACAATATCAGTGTTCTTACATTTACTAATAAATTCCTATGACTTGAGCTAATCCAGCATAAATAGTTAACGTAAATATTCCATACACTAAAGTAAATGCTCCTTTTACAATCAGTCCTAACCAAGGGCTTAACCTTAAAATTTGTATTAATGATTCAAGTAACAAAGGCTTATAGCAACTTAAAATTAATAGAACCGATACAAACGTCTTCAAATTTTTGTGTAAATTGTGTCTTGACCATAACCAAACAAGTGTAGCAGTAGCAATATGTTGCACTAGAAGAATATTTGATTCCAAGCATTTTTGAACGTATATCCAGTCGAATTCAGCTCCACGGGCGCCAACCCAAAGCAGGAGAGCTCGAGACAGAATGACCTAGTAAAATTTTAAAAATCTTTTATTAAATATAACATTTTTATAATAAAATAAAATAATTTAACACATTTATATATTAAAATTAATGTTACAAGTGTGAACTAAAAATTTGATCACGTTATGATAAAATCCAGAACCGAGACTATGTGCGTCTTAGTAAAGTTTACATTGACAATATTATACATAATTAACTAATATATTAAATATATAGTAATTAACAGAATTTGAAGTTCTAGCATTGTCAGTAAAAAAATCAGGGACTCCACATTTACTTCTTTTTAAACTCCAAAAGACACAACAGTGTCCCCAGTGCGAAATAGTGCAGAAGTAGTTCTGATAAAAAAACGTTTAATTATATTTTTACACGTTTTTATTTAACACGTCAAAATACGTCGCTTTTTTACATTCAATATAAATTTAGAGTTGATGCGGGATACACGAAGTTTGGTCAGCGTGTGTTTTTTTTCGTTTGCAGGTAGATTTAGGTTTAAAATAAAATTTTAATGCTTAGAATATGGATACTGAGTCAGGTCCTTCGGACATAAATTACGTAAATAAGAAAACATGTCAGACAGTCAATAAGAAATGTTGATGTATAATGGTGATGATGAAAATTCGGCTCTATCTGAAGACAGAGGCAGTGATTGGCTATTTATCTTAGAATAACTTTTTTATGCAACATAGTTGTGTTATCGTTGTAAGCCCATATTGCTTTTTGTAGCTTTTTTTTTTAATAAATAGTACTTTGCGACCTTTCCTTTTAGTCATTTATTGCATAAAATAAGATGTCGCTCATAGGCGACATCCGCACTAGGCTGTAAATACCGGCCTCCTATAGTCACTATTGACAGGGAAAGACCAACAAATGTGTTGCTAATAATCTTTTAATACTTTATTGTAGTCAAAAACAGCAAGAGCTATGAAAAAAATGGTGCAGCTTCTAACAACAGTAATAAATATTGCTTTCTTCTTCGTATGTATGTCTTTCCAGTTCAAAATGTGTAATCCATTTTTCAAGCACTTGCTGGCAATCCGACTGAGCTAACATTTAGCATACCTGTGTAACTTCGGTGCCACTGCAATAATATGGTACCATGGAGTTAATAAATTTTATTGTAAATATCTTATACAGGGTGCGTAAAAATAATGCTAAAAAGTACAAAATAAAATAAAGCTAAAAAATATTTTTAAAAACTTACATAAACTTACTTAAAAGCCTCAAGATTTCGAATAAATATTCAAATTTTTCTGTTTTTATGTATGTTTTATTATTTTTTAATTATAAATAAATAAAAGCTTGTTTCTAAAAAGATTTTTTACATTTATTTTTTAATATTATTATCATCCCACCACGACTTCTTAGACCTTCTATTGTATTCATTGCTAAAGTTATAAGATGGCTTTTGGTTCTTACTTATACTTGGTATTTAATGAGTTGATTTTGAGAGAGAACTATGAGATGTATACGAAGCAAATAATTATATTGAGCAGATAATGTTGTGTGGGGTAAAAATGAGGAAGCATAAAAACTATTTTTATAGCTTGTTTTGTAGAACTTTTAGTAGGTATAGATTTATTTGAGTAGTTTTACCTCACATTAGTGTCAGGTAGGTAAGCGACTATGCATCAAGTAGTAATGTTTTACTTTTCTGTGATGTGTCTGATATCAACATATATTATTACTTTTCTTTCGGAAAAAGAATCCCTACGGATGAAGCTATCTTCTTACCGACTTTTTGCATATTTTCCCATTAAAGCTTTTGATCGATGTATAAATTGTATAACAACAGTCTAGTATTTGGAAATGCCCCGAGTCCAGTGGCTTGTTATCATATATTTTTTTCTACAATAAGGGTTATTTTTTTAACAAAGTTCATATCAAGATTATGTTCTATCTCGATTTTAGCCCTACTAGGATCCTTACCGAAATAAATAAAGTAATAAAGTATCGACATCTGTATTGATATGTTTCATGTCAAATTAGAAATTGTTGTACCCTCAGGCACGTTACATTCAATATTTCTTCTTATAAAACTGTTAACAAATGTACAGTATATACAATTCTTAATTGGAACCTCAAAAAACAACGACAGAGTTTGTGCGGCCATTCCACTGCAAACTAGAGGGGTCGCGATTTGGAAAAAGTAACACCAAGTAGATTTTTGTAACATGTAGTATAGCCATTTAGTAGACATCGTTTACAGTATACTATGTGCCAAATTTAAATGATTTATCTCCAGAAATGTACGAAATCCATGAAAAAAACTAAACAAAAATTAAAATTTTTATTTAATTAAAAACTTTCAGTCCTAAAATAAGGCAAAAAATTACATCCTTCAGTTTTAGCCATCAATTAAAAAACACTCTTCTCTGGGTGTATAGTTTATCCGATCTTAATTTGAACACTAAAATAACAACGAAATAGTTTTTAGGCAGCGTTTCTTGGCATACCACAGACGTGTGGTTTTATTTAATCAACAAAATAATTATTTGAACAAGTACTGTTACTTACGCCTGGGTTATAGATTGAAAAAGTTTGCGTCTTGCGCCGTCCGATTGAGCTAAGTATTTACGCTGGTTCTTAGCCCGAGTTAAATATTGAAAACGTTTGCGCTTTGCGTCGCCTGTGGAACTAACCTTACTTTAATGTTTATATTTATCGCCTTTTTGTGTAATGCAATTTAGCGAGTATTTTCAATTTGACACTTTCCTTAAAAATTTAACATGATAGCTCCAATATGGCAGCAGAAAAGTATTGTTAGTTAAGGTCCGATTCGACTGAAAATTGGTATCCAGGGGTACTTAAGAGTGAAAATTATGTATTTTTAGTGAACACACGAAATTCAAAATGAATGGCGTCATCGACAGGGCTGATAAATGTTTTGGAAAGTTAAAATTTGGAAATTCGAAATAGCGGCGCTAACAATGCGGACGAATTTTTGTCATTTCTGCAGATTCAACTTAACATCTGCATCTGGAGGTGTTAAAGAGTGCCAAATTTGAAGCTTTAGCTACCATTTAAAAATTCAAAATGGCGGCGCCAACATCAATTTTAACTAAAAATAGGTATCTAAGGGTATTGAAAGTTGCAAATTATGAATTTTTAGTCATCACTAAAAACTTGAAAATAGAAGCGCCAACTCGACGGATAAATCTTTGTCATTGTTCAACAGAAGAGAAAAAATTAAATTCAAAATGGCGGAGCCAACATAATAATAATAATAATAATACATTTATTGTCAAAATGCCAATACAATACATTAGGTACATGAAATATATATCAACAAAAATAATAGCATGGCTGACAATGGGCCTTAATAAAATGTTAGACATACGGAAAACCCGGACACTGTTCAGGCCCTAATTTAAGACAAATATTATTAGAAAGAATGAGTACAGAAAAAAATGAGAACCTTTATTTTAATCTACAATATTTTATGATTTTTTACTGAGATTGGGGAAGTTGTGATTCTTAAATTTGTTTTCAAAATTTTATCAGCGGTAATCGACGAAATTTATGAAATTAACATAGTTGCTATATTATATGAGAACGAACGTTTATAGTAATAATAATAGTGATAATAATAATAATAACCGTAGTAATAACAATAGTAATAATAATATTAAAAACAATAATAACAATCAATCTCTTGGCACCGATGAGATACACATCAATAGGGGGATTTATCAAGGAGACTCATTAAGTCCACGTTGCTCAACAATACAGGACATGGCTTCAACATCAAAGCCAATAGAGACAATTCTTGCACCATATCCCACCTTCTGTATATGGATGATATTAAGCTCTATGGTGGAAACCATAACCAACTAAAAAAGTTTATTGACGTGACATACATCTTCTCGAAAGATACCCAAAGTCATGTATGTGATGTAGCCCTACCGAATAGAGAAATAGTTCTAGCGATGAACCAAGGAGAGACCTACAAATACCTAGGGTTCCAAGAAGCTAGACTGCTCCAGGATAAGCAAGGAAAGACTAAGCTGAAAGATCAATACGTTCAAAGAGTGCGAGCTCTTCTAAAGACAGAATTGAACGCCGGAAATCAATTAACACCTATGCTATGCCCCTGCTGACCTACAGTTTCGGAATCTTGAAACGGAGTAACATGGAGCTAAAAGGACTAGAACAAACTACTCGCGTAATGATAACCAGGTACAAGTCACACCACCCAAAGTCATCAACTCTCCGAATGACCTTACCACGAAGAGAAGGTGGAAGATCCTTTGTTGACTTGACCAATTGACAGCTGAGAGATTTCTTCACCAACAAGGCACAAACATCAAGCTTCCACCGCATAGTTACCTTAAGTGACAACTCATACTCTCCACTCAATCTCGAAAGTGACAATATCATCCTAAAGTCACTTTCAGACCCCGACAAACAAAAACAGTGGGCTCAAATCGCACTGCAGGGTCGACATCACAATGACTTAATTCAGCCACACATAGATAAGGAAGCATCCAACAGGTGGCTAAAGGATGGACAACTACTCCCAGAGACAGAAGGATTTGTGATGGCAATACAGGACCAAGTTTTTAACACATAGAATTACACGAAATTCATTATCAAAGACTGGTCCATTGAATCCGGTAAGTGTCGAAAATGTAGCGAGAGATTAGAGACTATACAGCATATAACATCTGGCTGCACTTACCTAACAAACAAGGCCTATCTCCAGCGACATAACCAGGTATGTATCATACACCAGAAGCTTGCTAATAAATACGGGCTCCTAAACACCTTTGTGCCCTATTATAAATACCAACCAAGTTCAGTGCTTGATAATAATGCCTTCAAACTGTACTACTACCGGGCAATTATCACCGACAGACGGGTGACGAATAATCGGCCTGATGTGGTACTATTAAATAAGGAAACAAAGACAGCTTATTTGGTAGATGTCGCTGTACCCAATAATAACAACGCATTGGAAAAATATCAAGAGAACTGGACTAGTTCCAAAAACGCTAGAAAAGAACCTGAAAATTATAAGACTGCATACTTACACCTTCATCGACATCCAGAAGGCAGTCCTGCTCAGTACTTGCCACATAGTCATAAAATTCTTGCAGGACAACACATAGTACTAATAAAAACCAGCTCACTCCTTTTGCTGCATGCATCCGAGATGGGCTTGGATCCCAACATTTATTGAGAAATTAGTTGTCAATTTCGGTAATAATAATATATTTACTGCTTTTATGCCATAGATACAAAAAAATATCACTGTTATAGTGAATAGGAAAACGATGAGTTAAGTTAATATTTTAATATTAATTTGGTACAAAGCGAGACTTAAAAATTATTGAGATACAAGCAATCGCTTTTTAAATTTATTTTTGTTTACATAAACTGACCAGTCAAAATCGATGTAATTAAATGAATTGATTATATTTGTAATGTTATATATGAAAACGAGCGCTTAAATAATTTTTTTCGGTGCCGTGGTATCACTAAACAAATTTTGCGTCGTAGATTCAAATTATGGACATCCGTACGAAACTTAATTTTTTGATAAAAGTAGGATGGAGATGTATATTTTATTAGCTCAAAATACAAGGAGGCTCTGTACAGTTTAAACCTGTTGTACATATTAAGCCAGTCCGAAGCAGTTAAGTATGGAGAAATATGGTTTCGACGCCTAACTCCGAATATAAGTCGCAAGCAAAAGTTCTGAACCTTCTGAATCCGATATTTGTCAGCATTGTCGAGACAGTGCGTATATACTCCGTTGCAGTGGTCAAACTGCGAGAGAACAAGTGCTTCACTGAGCAATTTTTGAATTTCTGTAGAAAAACATTGTCTATAGCTGTATATCATTTTTAAATTACAATACGCGACTTAATTTAGCCGTAACATGATCAGTGAAGGGCAATTTAGAATCTAAAGTCAAACCTAGACCATTACAGGTACCTGAGAAGGAAAGTGGTAGGTCATTTAATCATATATAAAACATATAAACAAGATTAGAATTAGATCTATTGAACAAATCGACGATCTAGCAAAAAATGCTAAAGTGGATTAATAAATAAATTTAAAAAAAATTGTTTTCATCAAAGTGTGCTGTTTTAAGTCTATTGTTCTATTTACTTCTTTACAATGGCGAATAAAATAGAGAATTTAAACATCATTTACATAAATATCAGAAGTATCAGAAACAAATTTGAGGAAATAAAAGGACTTTTAAAGAAGCAACCTAGGGAAATACATATTTTAGCATTAGTGGAAACCTGACTCCAGAATGGAGAAGAAAATTATTACAATTTACCTGGTTATAAAAGTGTACATTCATGTCGAAATGGAAGAGGTGGAGGCGTATCAATATTTGTGAAAAGTAACATAAAGACAGTAATAAAAAATAACTATGCCACAGAAGACATAAATACAATCGTGTTAGAAACTCAGCTGTGTCAAACAGTCAATATTGTAGCTTCATATAGAAAGCCTAATTCAAATTTTGATCTCTACATGGATCATCTGGAAGATTTATTCAAAAACCATAAAAACATCATCTTTTGCTCAGACACCAATGTGAATTTGCTCAGTGAAACTAATAATGACACTGCAGCCTATAAACAAACACTGGAGATATATGGAGTAACGATCGTAAATAAACTACATGAAGACTTTGCTACTAGAATTGATCAGCATCATGGTACTAAATCCATAACTGATCACGTACTAACAACAAATAATCAGAACAATGTCGCCTTGGACACTAAAATAAAAGACTGGTCACTGAGTGACCACAAATTAATAGAAATAACAGTGAAAAAAATCATCAAAAAAACTACAGTTGTGAAGAAAATAAAAATAAATATACAAACCTTGTACGTGACAGAATTCAAACAGAAGAAATAAATACATATAAAGAACTAATTAACTTCCTTCAAAAAACGAAAAAAGAATGCACATATAAGAAAACCATTAAGGCAAATAATGCAAGTTATGAGTGGATAAACATAAATATTATACAAAAGTTGGATGAGAAGGAAAGAAAATATATTAAAATGATAAAAAAACCAGAAAATATGGAATATAAGCAGGAGTTCAAAAGGTATAAAAACCATGTTAACAAAGTAATACAAGATACAAAAAAGCAGTACTATCATACAAAATTAGAAAAACACAAAAACAATCCACGGAACATATACAAAATTATAGGAGAGGTCCTACAAACCTCCTCTCGACAAGAAACAGGCAACATTCAGGGGAACTTACAGCTTGTAAATGAATTCAATGATTTTTACATTAACAACCCTAATACTTCAGATGAATCGAGTTTCCAAAACATATCCCCAATAAATACTAAGACCATATATTTATACCCTGCTACAGTGGGAGAAGTCTCCCAGTTAATTAAAAATATGAAGACACAAGTAAGCCCAGGAGTGGATGAAATAACCACGGAAGACATGAAAGTGGCAGAATCATACTTGACTCCCACAATAACTAAATTAATTAACAAAATGCTAGAACAGGGGATATTTCCAGAAGAACTAAAAACAGCACAAATAACACCAATATACAAAAAAGGAGATAAAAAACTGACAGAAAATTATCGACCCATCTCTCTGCTTTCGACATTTAGCAAAATATGTGAGAAGATCATAAAACAGAGGTTAGTTAACTTTATAAACAACACTATAATATTTGATTCTAGTCAGTATGGTTACCAGGAAGGAAGTAACACACAAGCGGCTGTTACCGACTTCACAGAAGAGCTTCTCCTTGAGGTGGATAAGGGAAAATACTGTGTTGCCATCTTTATAGACTACTCTAAAGCTTTTGATAGTGTTGTTTTTGACATTCTTTTAAAAAAACTAGAAATAATGGGAATAAGGGGTAAAGCGTTACAGCTAATAGAAAGTTTCTTGAAAGGAAGAAAGCAATATGTACAATTAAGGGACGTAAAGAGTGAAATTCAAGAAACAAAGAAAGGTGTACCACAATGTATAGTGCTAGGTCCGATACTCTACAACCTCTACGTACATGACCTACAAGATGTCAAGCTCAATGCTAAGTATTATTTATATGCAGATGATACGGTCTTGCTCTATGCAGGTTCGCAACTAGACGAAATATCAAACAAAATAAACCAAGATTTGAAAAAATTTGTAAAATGGACAAAAGCTAATAGTTTGCATATTAACAAGAGTAAGACCGTGTATATGCTCTTTAAACACAAGAACAAAGCAAAGGAAAACTTAGGAATAAAGTTGGATAACCATAGCTTACAGGAAGTGTCATCATATAAATATCTGGGTCTACATATTGAAAGTGAGTTAAATTGGGAAACACACATTAAAGCTATCGAAAATAAAGTAATTCCAATGATTGGTGCATTAAGACGGTGTGGAAGAGAACTGAATACTAAAACAAAACAGTTGGTATATCATTCCTATGTAGAATCACGTTTGCGTTATTTAATAACTACTTGGGCATGTGCAAATAAAACTCTAATGTGAAAATACAAAGAACACAAAATAAGTGTATAAAATCTTTATTTAATTTTCAAAGACTGTATTCAACAAAGCAACTATACAAAGACACCTTACTACTAACTATAAATCAAATAAAAATCATAGAACAGTGCAAATTAATATATCGTATAAAATATAACCTGCAAAAAAGCCAAATAAAATTTAAATATAACTTTGAACTACATGATTACAGTACCAGAAGTGCGAGTAATATACATATTGACAATTTTAAATCCAATTCAGCGAAAAATGGTACTATAAACATGAGTGTCAATTTATTTAATCGACTACCACAAAACATTGCGATTATACCTGGTTATAATAAATTCAAAAATTATCTCTCAAAATATGTCCGTGAGAACTACATATAAAAAGAAATGTGTTGTAAAATAAGTGATATTATTCTTTTTTTTTTTTCCTTAAAACTGCCAAAGACTGAAAGATGCTACTTTGAGTAACTATTCAAATTAAGCTACAAATTCAAGAGAAGCGCGGCATCAGTGAAAACTGTTTAGCGCTTGCAGAATTATTTTTCAATTTGTATAAAATTTAAAATAAATTAAACTTTTTAATAAGTAGGCATAAGTTTATGTACTTGTTGGAAAATAAATAAATAAATAATAATAATATTGTCATACTATGTTTAATCATGTCTACCTTCAAATCATTTCCAAATAAAAGCACAGATGATTTAACGGGATTCAATCTTAACAGATGATCGGAAGCTATATTAAAAAAAACTATTTAAATCTGAATTAATTTTATTTTCCGCTTCCCTAACCTTACCATCAGAAAAGGAGACATATATTTGGGTGAAATACCCGTAAAAGTGATAATTACAGTGAGAAATTAAACAACGAAAACTTGCAGTAAATTCTCTGTATAAAAGAGGTCCCAAGATACTTCCTTACAGGACACCCATTTTCACACCTAAAGGATCCGAATAGCGTAAGATCAAGGCAAGTATCTCGTGGTTAAGTACATCAAAGGCTTACTGAAATCTAAAATAATTACTGCAGTAACTTTGTCATCATCTGATGCCTTTAGAATATCGTCAACTATATTGGCCATAGCGCTCTCACAGCTATAGTGTGGTCGGAACCCAGATTGCTTACTAGGTAAAATATTATTGCTATTTAGAAATATTCTCATTGGCTATCCATTATTTTTTCAAGGACTTTCGATAATTTTGGAAAAATGCTAAATGAACGCAAATGGCTAAATTCAGTAGGATTTTTAATTTTAGGTAGGGGCGTAACCTTCGTTTGCTTGCAAGCAACAGGAAAATAAGCATTTAAAATACAATAATTGACAATAGGAACGATAAATCGCAAACTAAAAGGGCAGCAAAGTTAAAGCAAATATTAAGCTCATCGCTCCCTATTGCCTACGATTTTATGTTTTTAATTAAGTCAAACAGTCTTCCTCTGTGGACAAGTGAAAATCAAACTCTCGATCAACCCCAGTCTATTCTGTTTGTAAAATTCCAACACATCGTGGCTTGGTTTTTTATTATCGATAACTGAATTAATGAAAAAGTTATTTAGGTGATTAGGATTGCTTAAGTTTTGTGGAAGGGTGTAGTTGACCTTAGATTTGCCTATATTAAGCTTTTTTAATTCCGACCATTTGCCTTTTACATGTGAATTTTTAAATTTAAAGCGGAAATATGCTTTTTTCTCAGCACGTATAGCAGAGGTAGTATAATTTCTAAGCTGTCTGTAATATTCATAGTGCTCAGGACACTGCGATTTTTTAAATTTTTTAAGAGCTTTATTTCTTAGGAGTTTTATATTGTCTGTTAGCTATGATGCGTATGAATAATTTCTTTTTAAAATTGTTTTAAAGGTGCATGTTTATCAAATAATTTCATAATTTCAGGAGTTAAGAAAATATATTTTATCATCCATGTTGCGAATATAAAAAATGTTATTCCAGGGCAACTCTTCTAAATCTCTTCAAAAATTATCATAGGATTTACTTTTTAGTAATTTATAAACGAACTCAGTAGTTTCTGTTCGTTGTACTTCAAAATCCACTTTAACTTAAATTAAATGATGATCCAAAATCTTTAAATCTACTACCCCAGATACCCCAATATTTTCTAGATTTGTGTATTAATAAATCAATCAGGAAGATTGAAGTTCGAGACACACGAGTGGGTTCATTAATTAGCTGGTTCATTTTAAAAGTAGAAAAAATGGCATTTAACTTCTGATATATCTAGATTTAACATATTTATATTAAAATCCCCAAACAAATTATATTGTCATATTTAGAAAAATTTGCATTTGGCGGCCTGTAAATAATGCCTAAGATCACAGTAGTTTTTGTGTTTAATTCGAGCCGAACCCACAGACATTCAATGAACTCTAAGGTGTCTGAATATAATACTTCACATCTAATGTTACTTTTTACATACATCTAACACCGCCTCCACGTTCAAATATTCGATTTTGCTTAAAGAAATTGTATATATTAATATAATATTCTGTCGTCGATATCCCCGTTAAGCCACGTTTCGGTTACTCCCATAACGTCATAAACCCCTGTCAGTAAATGTTCTTGAAACATATTAAAACAGCTCACCAATGATCTTACATTGATATGAGCAAAGTGTAGTCTCATTCCTGTACCAAAAATTAAGATAAATTAGAAGTAGAAAGAAAAGGAATATATATAGAAAAAAAAAAGAACAAAAAATATATAAATTATACTATAGCAAAGAAATACAGACACAAATATAGCAATCTCTAGAGCTGCTATCTGCAAACATATGTTAACTGCAATTTAGTTGGCCATGCCACATGAAAGAAACAAATATATGCTATTTTTCCTGTATGTATCACTACTCTAAATAATAACAATGGCTATAGGTTAAAAACAAATACATGAGTGCCCATATACTAAACCAAAAAAAAACTAAATCTGGAGAATCAAAAATCGATATTAAGGGACAAACTAATTATATCTAAAAAATCCAAAATAACGAATATTAGCTACAATAGTATTAAGACTAATTCCATCTCATAGTATATGAAAGTATATAAAATGACTTATGCTTATATTTCGCACGACTAAAATTAAAACACAACTTTGCAATGTAAACAATAAGAAAAAATGTTTGACATACTAACACGAGTGACGTTATAAGAAATAATATCATTTAATTTACATTTACACAGTTTCAATTTTTACTACAATTATATTATTATCATTACCCAAGTTCAAAATCAGTAGTAAATTTATCATAATAAAAGTAAAGACAGATTTTTTGCAATCGTTGAAATTTGACCGATATATGACCGCCTTAAATAACGACAACCAGTATAACATCAAAAAAAACACTAATATCATCAACCTAACTAGTGTAAGTAAATAAAATATAGGCAGAGACATACAATATTAAAATCTAAGTACAATTCCATATTTTAAATCCCTTTGATGTTGAAAACTATTTATTTATTAAATATTTACCGAAATAAATTAAATAAAAAATAAACATGATTCGCAGATGTAACTAAAAATAGGTATCCAAGGGTACTGAAAGTTGCAAATTTTGAATTTTTAGTCATCATTAAAAATTTGAAAATAGAAGGACTAACATGACGGATGTATCTTTGTCATTCCGCAACTTGAACAGAAAACAAAAAATTAAAATTTAAAAATTCAAAATGGCGGCAACATAGAGGACGAATATTGTCATTTGTGCAGATTAAACAAACATCGGGATCTGGGAGTCCTGAAGAGTTCAACTTATGAATTTTTTGTCATCTTTTAAAAATTGAAAATGGTGGCGGCAACATGAGGGACACATTTTGTCATTTGTTCACATTCAGTTAAAGATCAGTAACTGGGGGTAATGATGATTGCAAGCTCTGAATTTTTAAAGATCATTTAAAAATTCAATATGGCAGAAAAACCATGGCGAACAAATTTGGTCACTTGTGCAGATTCAACTAGTAATCGGTATCTAGAAGTTTTTAAGAGTGCAAATTGTGAATTTTTAGCTATCCTATCTTAATTAAAAATAAAGGGTCAACATAGTGCAAAATGCAAATTATAATTTTTTTTAGTTATCATTTATAAATTGAAAATAGCGGCATCAAACTGAGCGGAAGATTGTTGTCATTTATACACATCGAGAGAAAATTAGTATTTGGTAGTATTTAAAAGTGCAAATTATGATTTTTTAGGCATACTTTAGAAATTCAAAATGATAGTGCAAACATGGCGAACGAATTTTGTCTTTCGTATAGATTTAACTAAAAATCGGTATTTAAGGGCTTGACGAATGCAGATTTTACATTTTTAGTTATCATTTAAATTTTTTATATTTTAGTTTACAAATGTCTGGATTTTTTAATTTTTAATATAGGATTTCTTAATAAATAGGCTATAAAAACGGCTCTATAACGTGACACACAATTAATAAAATGAAGGTTATGCTGACAATTAATATATCAAAAATTAAAAAGCCACGTCATATATTTATATATCTGTCGGTGTCAAATTAATAACGACAGTGTCTATTTAATGTGGTATATATGTAGACACTTAATATATAAATGTCTGTTTGTAATTAAGTAATTAATAATCATGTTAACGCCCATTTCACAAATCAAATTTTCAATGTGAAATAAATTATATTTTACTTTTTAGTGGTTTTTTTAAGTCTATTTTCTTTATAAAAATGTTTATTATCTTTTAGTTCACTTTATAAAAGCGTGGTTTTTAAATTAGTTAATATATTTAGTATCATCTATTCGGAGAAAGTAGGGGAAGTGCCTCTTCCCCAAAAAAAAACCTGGAAAATTATTTGTAACACACTTTAAAAATCAATACAATATACTAATTTTCAATATTAAATCTTTTCCATATTAAATCTAATTCATTTCATTAAAAATTACCAATAATTACAATGTTAAATTTAATGCATTCGTAAATTGCCGCGGGCCGCTCGTCAGAAACCTAGAGGTAAACACAAAACGAAATGATATACTTGCGCGTATTAAGCAAACCCATATGTGCGCCCACCGCACCGGCTGCAAACTCGATTGTGTCGATCCACCAACGAAAGAGCCACGTGCGAGCTCGGTAAAAATCTTCGTAAAAATCCCATGTACGAAGACCGCGCTAGCGAAGAGCCGCAGTTTAACGCTTCCGTTAGTATTGTACGTAAAGTAGATCGCGGCGATCGCGCTTTATTAAGTATTTTATCGGCGGTCTTTTATTTTATTCTTTGGAGTGGCAAGTGTGTGGTTGAAAATGAATTCGTTAGTGACATTGTTTGTAGTTTGTTAGAAACTCCATTTTTCCGTTGGAAAGAAGATGACAAAAAGGACCTTTTAATTACAAGTCGACAAACAAGTATGCTGACAATTAGTGCTAAAAAAACATTAAAAATTCTGATAAATCCTACAATATTCATTTAAAAAAATTCTTGGTTTTCTGAATTTAAGTGGTGGCTGTGTAGCAGTGGACATTTGTAAAAAAAGTTTTGCATGTGGTGACCATTTTAGACCTTGCTTGTCCTACTTTTTTTTAACTAACACATCCCCTATTTTTTACCCACGAGCCGCCACTGTTTAGTATATACTTTTTAATCCTATTAAATGCATCATTTGCACTCTACCTATTCTCATTCGAATTTGCAAAAATGTCAAAACTTGTCAGCAACACTGAGATCGCCGTTTTGCATTTTTTAATGTTTTATAAAAATTTATTATTGGCACTCAATATCCTAGATAAATTGTTTTCAGTAGAATCTGCACAAATAACAAATTTCGTCAGCCATGTTGAATTTTTAAATCAAAACCGAAAATTCATAATCCCCATTCTTAAATATTCCCAGATACCGATTTTCTATCGAATTTGCACAAAAGTGTAAACATGTCCGTCATTTTGAATTTTTAGATGTTAAATAAAAATTTGGTAATAGTCGACATTCGCTATCGGAGTTTCCTGAAACAGACTTTGACCGACGTATTTTATTCATATATCTCAGAGTCATTCAAAGCGAAAAGTATCCCAAATGGTTCAACAAACATTTGAGGAAACTAATAGCATATAACAATGTTCCACATAAAAAGTTTAAGAGAACGGGCTTAATGGGCGACTATAACGCTTTTTCAGCCGCTAGACGCAAAATAAAATTCCATACCGACATCTGCCATTTGAAGTTTATTTGTAATACTGAACTTCCAGAGAATATAAAACAATTCTGGTCATATGTCAAGAACCTAAGAAGAGATTCTCAGGGTAGATGCTCTACCGTGAGACTTGGCGATAGTGTTTTTGACAATCCTATTTCCAATACTTTGGCATCATTATTTCAAACATGCTACAAGTGTTATGATGACCTTAATAAGATTTGTGCTTATGAATCTGGAAGGCTGCTTCTTCATCATTCCTTCTGTGTGGATAAAGTAAAATCTAAACTTATAGGCCTGGACCCGTCGAAGGGTACTGGACCTGACGATGTTCCCCTGTTGCTGTCCACTTGCTAAACGGTTTCAGAGATCTTTTGATGCTGGATACTTTCCCACTATTTGCAAATTGTGAAAAGGTCCGAGATATCCCACTACCGAGATGTTTGCATCTTGTCAGCGTTAATAATATTATCAGGAGAAATATTCAACACCTATAAAACATACATTACGACTCAGCAACATGGTTGCTATAAGGGCCGTTCTACGGCAACAAACTTGGGCAACTACTAGAATTTTACAGTTGAAGCTCTCGAGTCGGTTAAAAATGTTGTTGCGGTGTATACCGACTTTTCGGAGGCCTTTGATAGTGTATTCCATCCTCGGCGTCTCAAGAAACTATCCAACATTGGTATCAACGGCTTCTATTTGAGTTGGATTCAGTCGTACTTGCCGGATTGTCGGCAGCGCGTCATTATCGGCGTGTTGGCCTCCCGATATAGAAGTGGGGGCTCCTCAAAGATCCCACATTGGACCAATCTTGTTTCTTATATTTGTATACTATGTGATGTCTTGCACCAAGCATTCCAGTGTACTTCTATATGCTGATGAGCTGAAGTTTTACAAAATCACCTTCAGCAAGAGCTTAATAACTTCTCTGACGGATGCAAGACAACGGCTTCTATTTGAGTTGGATTCAGTCGTATTTGCCGGATTGTCGACAGGACGTCCCATATGACACTAGACTTATGCTTTATGGTATGAGGAGCTTAGAATAGTAGAAGAGTTACCATGGTAGTAGTCCTTTACAAGGTTCTGAATAGATATGTGGATTGTGAAGCACTTACCGAGTTTGTCCTCTTTCATACACCGATCAGACTTAGAACACAATTCCGTCTTTTCTTTGAAAATCCACACAGGACTAATTGTGATTTTAACGCTTTTACAGATTCTCTTCTCTTACAATAAACATTTTCCGCATGTTGATCTTTTTCGGATGTAGTGATTATTTTATTGTTAAAAATCTTCGTTTGTTATTTTCGTTTCTTTTTTGTGGTGCTACCATTTTGAATTTTTAAATCAAAACCAAAAATTCATAATCCCCATTGTTAAATATTCCCAGATACCGATTTTCAGTCGAATTTGCACAAAAGTTTATCCGTCATTTTGAATTTTTAGATGTTAACTAAAAATTTGGTAATCGACGACATTCGCTACTTACCCTTAATCAATCTATCAGAGTTTACAAGTTTCCTAAAATAGACTTTGACAGATATAGTTTATTCAAATATCTCAGGGTCATTCAAAATTAATACATAATTGCCCTCTTAAATACCAACAAATGCTGATTTTCAATCGAACCTACACAAATATCAAAACATGTCTGCCATTTTGGAGGCGCCATTTTGATTTAAATTAATTTAAACAATAATTGATCAGTTTAAAAAAGTGTTTACGTCACATATTTCTCTGGAGTAGAGTAAACGGGTAAAGTATAATTTCGGTCTTCTAAATATTATTTTCACCTTTGAATTCTGAATAACTTCAGGCATTTTGATATTTATTGCATAGGCTCCACCCCAGAATAATGCCATACCATAACAAAGGTTCCATTAATGCTTTGTAAAAGAGGATTAGCAGTTTTTTAGAAGGAAAACCTCTAAGAACGTAAAATTAGTGAAATAGAGGCCTATTTTTTTTAGATAAATATATTATGTGCTGGTCCCAATTAAGCGTTTTATCCACATAAACCCCAAGATACTTACGGCTAACTTCTACAATAGGATCCATTGTCGGATCATTTGTCTGTCGCAGAAGTGTTCAACATTTATTGAAATACAATTGCCATATCATCAGCATAGGATACACTTATACCCTCAATGTTCAGATTGTGCAATGAATTTAATAAAGAAATTTAATAAAGAGAGTGGGACCTAGTACCGCACCCTGCAGTACCTCGATTTTAAGCATATTTGGCTCGCTATGGAGATCGATTTGATAAATAATCTTTGAAGAGCTCTATTACTCCGAATGTCAGAATTTTCTAATGTGTTTATTAAAATAGGATACGAAACACTGTCAAATGCCTTTGAAATATCTAGGATTACCCCAAGGCACTTCTTCCAACTACTAAGATTTGTATTCATTTCCTTGACCAACACGTACATAGCATCTACTGTGCTTGAGCCAGCAGTAAAAGCAAATTGACTTTTTGATAAGAATTATTTAATATTTAAATATTTTGTGTACGTTTTTCAAAAATTTTTCGTATGTTAGATATTACACTTATTGATCTGTAATTTTCCATCTAAGGCTGTAACCCAAATTTATGTATAGGTGTTACTTTTAAATTAGTAAGGTACATTTCCAGATTTGTATTTTCAACAAGTCAGATGACTGCTTTAAAATATTAAAAAGTGACCTAGAGACATTTATGTAAAACTTGAAAATTAATTTATGGTTAAAATTATTAACAATAAAGAAGACCATTTAAAAAAAAACAATCTTTATATGGAGAAGATAAGAAAGAAATCTATTACTGGTATTAAACAATAGATGGATTAGTGAGGAGTCATAAGCAGCATCTCAAAATTTAGAATTTGGGATGTGTGTGGGTGTGTATGTACATGTCATATTGTGTAATGGTAAGTGCGTGTGTGTTTAATGTTATTTTCTGGGGCTGAGTGAGTTGAAAAAAGTTCGACTCTTAAATTCAGTTTGTTCCTTCATGCATGTAACATCTGGGGACTATTGCCCTATTTATTTCATCCACTTCCAAAAGATCCAACTCACAAATCACATTCCTAAGCAGGATAAGTAGAGCACAGTAGAAGTGATAGAGCAACTGCTAAAATCTGTGAAACTATAAATTAAAAGCGAGTGTAATAAATAATCAAAAAGTTAAAAATCAGGATTTTGAAGTGGGACAGGTAGTCACTGGATTTAACACCCAGGCATGTGGATTGGGTGGAAGAAACAATAATAACTATCTAAATGAAGATATGACACCATGAAATCAAAATTTATTCAACATAATGAGGGATTTAAAAGAAGGAAGATATTTTGCTCATATCCAAAATGGAAAAATATATTTACGAAAATCAGTCCCTAATATTCCAATTTGGATAAAGTGTAAGAATGACTGGAAATCAAACTAGTTTAGTCTAAATTAATAGTACTAAGTAATAAAAAAATTATAAGCTGTGATATAGAAGCCGAAGTTCTTAATGATATAATAGTCAGTAATACGCATTTAAATATTATTTTATTAAATGTCAGAGAAGATAAGTCTAACCTTGACAAGTTTGTAGTATTTCTACAAAAATGTGACTTGACAAATTATGACATAACTATACTATCTGAATGTCTGAACATTGATTCTCAGTTTGATAAACATGATTTTAGTGTATATTATTATAAAGCAGAATATAACTCTTTTGAATCAGTTATTACCTAAATATTAAGTATTTTCTTTTACCCTAGATAATAAGCATAATTGTATACTTAGATTATATTATCCATTTATTAATTTCGTTTTTAACTTTATAATAAGGTTTTGATCTCATAACTATTGGTAGTTCATTAAAAACCTTTGGTCGCACACAGTAAATATGATTCTGACATACAGCATAATGAGGCTTTTGGAAGACTACATTACTTTGAGCAGTATTTCTCAGGTTTATTCCATGGTTTATATTATCTTTATAATAGTTATTTTTTAAATTAATCTAATCATTGACTTAATATGCAGCTGATTTGGTGATAGCAAGTTACTATCTTTATATACTAACTCTCTGACATATCTTTTCTTTTTGAAAAGCATTTTCTTTATAATCCATTTTTGTGATATTTGTAATTTTGCCATCACCGTTTTTCCTGCACTACAACAACCACTAATCCATAATTAATAATAATTCCACCAGTGCAAAGGAAACCAATTTCAGTGTCTTTAGAGGTAATTCATAAAATTTTAAAATTTTTTACTTACTTCTTATTTTTTCAGTTACGTATTTTAACTTGTTCCTTCCAACTAAAAGTTTCATTAATAATTATTCCTAAATATTTTAGGTTTATTTCCTATCTATGAATTCCTCACAATGACAATTAGCATCCAGTTTGCAGCTTGTCTCACGCAGTTGGAGAATTTCAAAACCAGGCAGAGTACGAGGGGAGAGGGAGAAGGCCATAAACTTAGTTTTAAGCAATATTTAAAGAAAGTAGGCATTATCGAACCATATTTTGATTTCCTGTAAGGTAATCCCCGCTCCCCTCCTCATTAACTCCCAGGTTTCTCCCCTAATCATTAACCCTGCATCAACCGAAAAACAAAAAAACTTCTCCCTCATTCTTTAATGTAGACAGTATACCATTTATATACACATTAAATAGTAATGGGGACAAAACTGTGCCCTGTGACACACCAAACTCCATCTACGCATTATCACTTATCTGCAATCCTGACACATTGTTTTTACTTAAATATGACCTGATTAAATTATTAGGAATACCTCTAATACCAATATTTTCAAAGCACCTTAACAAAATTCCGTGTGTCACAGTGTCACTTATTGTACTTGTTAATGCTATTGGCCTGTAGTTATTTGTTGACCTTTTGTCACCCTGTTTGAAGAGCGATATGATAATCGAATTTTTCAATATATCAGGAAGACCCCTGTAGCAAAAACAATATTTATAATGTGACTTAGAGGCTGAATTAGTTTATATTTATATTGAATTATAATATTTGAATAGATTCAGTTTTTACCACTTTTCATTTCATGATTTAGACTACTATTTTCCCTAATGATTTCCTTTTGCACTATTGGATTAAATAGAAACAAATTTCCCACTCTACTGCTCATGTTATGATTTTTATTAGTTGGAGTAATTTCTTCTGCTAGTTTTCTACCAATGCCACTGCAAAAGTTGTTAAATTCATTTGCTATTTTTCTCCTGTCAATTATTACAATGTTATCCCTACCAATTATATAATTTAATTATATATATTATATAATATATATAATTAAAATATAAGAGAGACTTGGTCATTGGTAGCCTCTTTAAATACCTTCCAAAGATTTTTTGGATCATTTGCATTTTTTTCTGCTATTGATTTATAATAAGTGTATTTAGATTATTTATTCATTTTTGAAAGCATTTTGATGTTCCTTATACCTATTTTATAACACTATATTATTTTGATTTATTGTACACTGCTTTTCAAGCCAATCCTTATTCCTAATTGACTCCAATACACCAAGTTTTTCATAATTTAGAGTTTGATTTTTTTTGTTGTGAGTTGTTTTTAAACATATTAATTTAAGCTGAATGTTCAACAAATGGGATCACGATCAGTCGTCTTATATTCTAAAGTAACAGCACTGAGCTGTTTGAAAAAGTCATCATTGCACTTTACAAAATAATGGTCAAAGCAAGTACGAGAACCACCAGATTTCCTTGTCTCTTTATTTATCACACTCATAAAAATGTTACTCTACATCTCTGTGATGTACAAATTTGTTATTTCTGTTCCCGTAGCAAGTATGTCTATATTAATGTCACCCACAAAAACTTGCACCCTATTCTTGTCTTGGTTTAAATGTTTCAGTAAAATGTCTAGATTTTCAATAAAGTCTTCCTTTGTAGCAGCAAAGCACATCCACTATTTTGTGATTCTTTTGCAAAGTTATTTTTATTACTTTTAAGTCTTTTTCTACAAACAACTTGATTACTAATGTGGTATTCCCTTTTAACATATATTGCACAACCATCACACTTATTTAAGTAATGTACTCTCATTAAAAAACATGCTAAAACCTGGTATACAAAAATTACTTAAGTTATAGACTTTATGGGTTTCCGACATCACTATAATATAAAAGTCTATATTTGTTGACTGCAAAAAAAAAACAAAAATTGATCAAAATTGTGGTAAATGCTTCTAATGTATTATGTTAATGTCTCTGCTACTATGATTAAAGTAGATAATTGATGATAAACTATCACAGGATATAACTTCACGAGCGTTGTAATTATCTAATATGTTGTTGAGTTCATTGAATGTGACTTGAGTATTTCTCAGGAGTACCATTCATCTGTGTTTAATTACAGTATATTACCTATCTTGTCCATTTCTTATTTTTATGGATATATCTTCCTCACTTTTTTTTAGATATCACTTCATTTACACAGAAGGCTGCTTTGCATCCTTTCTCCTTTTTTTACCTAACTTTTTTTTTAAATAAGTTTCGGTTATTCTAAGCCACATTTTTTTAAAGTTATACCCTTCAGCTGTTTAATTGTTTTTAGTATCCCCTTTTTTGTTTCAGCACTTTTGAATTTCACCAGGATTGGTTCATCATTTTCTCTTCCCAAGCTAAAGCTATCTACAATATCTATTGTGCTAATTTGGACTTTCATTGACACCAAAATTTTATCAATAATTGTCCCTGTGTTTGTTTCGGGCCGTTTTGATATTCCGAGTGGTACCCCTACCACAATAATGTTCTTTGCTTTCTTCTTCATTTCTATATCATGAAATTTGGCCTCTAATTTTTGAAGACATTGTTTTAGAGCCTCATTTTCCTGCTTGAGAGATTTAATTTCCTTCAGCATATATTCAAAATTAGTTTTTTGTTCTTCGAAGGAGTCTGACATATATTGTAGGTACCGACTTTTCGAGTTCCTCAAATTTGTGGTCCGTCTTTTGTTCCACAGGAGTAAGAAACTGCTTGAATATGGCATTTTCAAAGCTTTCTTTCTCGCATCGCATTCGTCCCTTTTATTCAAATCACATTGTTTTTCAATTTATATGGATTCTCTGATTATTCTGGTCTTATAATGTTCTATATTTGTAATCTCCCTGCACCCATCGAATCAAAATATAATTGTATACCTATATGGCATTTGTTAATTTAGTTTGAGAAAGGACACTCAGGTGTTATTAGAAATATTAAATGTTCTGCCTGCTCTATTATAACAATATTATATGATACTTAATAAGATAAAGATTCTGAGCTCAATTCTTATGTAAATTAAAATGCATAGTATTTTTAGTAAATTCATCAAGTTGGTATTTTAATAAGCAATTAGAGACCGAGGTCAATATTGTCTGTGATTGGTCGAGCAAGTGGTTTATTTTATTACATGTATGTAATTGGTCCGCTATAAATTTGTACATCATTCCCTGGAGTATAAACAAGCTTAGCTAAATTTTGGTGTGAGCCTCATGGCTTAGTGGTAGGATTCTCCAGTTGACTGCAATGCATTGACTGCTAAATTTTACTGCATTTTAATTATGTAACTTTGGTAGTTTTACTATGTTTTATTGAACATAGGTGTTTTATTATGTGCCTTGTTATGTTTTTGGTTTTACCTTTTGACTGTTTTTAATGTTTTTATATTTTTAGTTTTTAACCAAACTTATAATTTTATATGTAGTTGTGTTTTAAAAATCGTATTGCATTTTGGCTAGCCCTAGTTTTGGACATGACATAAAAAAGTGTATTTATAATAAAACAAGATTTTTTTTTTAAATCCTATACTGTGGTCTATCGAATTATCCAGAAATCATAATCTACAATTTTTGTTCAATCCTCATAAAAATAAGTATGGTGAATAATATTTTAACAAAAAATGTGGGTTTTTGCTATTGTACCTAAAAAAAAATTAGTTGGAAGTTAATAAAATGTACTATTTTCCAGTTGACAGTAAATATGCACTATTGCCACATTGTAGGGAACTTCTTGAACAAAATGAAAGCATGCAAAAGCAAATGTAATTGCTTTTGCACGCTTTCTTTACAGCAAACCTAACCAATCCAAACCTAACCTAAATTGAATGAAATTGACACAAAAAAAAAACCACACATTTTGCAAGAATAAACAAGTAACAAAAATATGAAAAAAAGCACATAGGTAATAAACTTCGCAATGTCGAAGGTAAAGTTGTGCCTAGTCGCCAACCAAAGTGACCATATATCTACAAATTATTTTTCAAACAGCTGTCATAATTATCATGACATTATATAATTTTTCACATATTCTTAATTTAATAATCTTTTTATACACTTAAGTGTTTTTCCCCTTTAATTAAATATTTTAGTGTAAATTTCCTGCTTTTCAATTTATAGTATTTCCGTATAGTAGGATGTAACCCCTATACCATTAGGTGTGGATCTGTCCCATTGGGTTAGCACCAGGTTTGTCAATAAACTATCATTAGAGCCATAAAACTAAAACATGAGTTTCATTACACAACAAACAGGAATTCATACCCCAAAGTGATCATGAAAAGGAACAAAAACCCTAATTGTTTCCATTATGAATTAAAATTTTAAAGAGCACAGCAAACTAACGCAAAACCAATGAGGAACGTACTGGCTCTCAATCAATCACGGAAGATATTGACGTTGGTGCCTAATCGCTTATGGTATTTTTTTGGTAACATTTACTAATATGATAATTTATTTAATTTAACCAGTAACAAAAACTTTTATACCTCTGCGGTGGCCCATCCAATACCAGCTGTAAGAACTTTACTATGTCCTTTACCAGGAATGCCATTAAGGACAAAATATAACCCTACCAGATCAGCAATATCTACTGTATGTTTCAAAAATTCCTAAAATAAATCAATTATCAAGATATGATTAACAGCAATTCAGTAAGCATAGAAAAATAAATTTAGGTTCATCTTACACCTATGAGATCACTACCCAAATCTCCTACATTATCAGGAAAAAATGTGGCTAACACCATCATTTTGGCCAGCTGTGTGAACATATATATCATGCCTGCTTGAACACATTTCCAAAATGCTCCATATTCCGACCTTAAATACAAAAAAAATCATACCTATTTATTTAAGGTAACCAAACAAATTAAATATTAAAAGTGTAAGGGTACTTACAGGCCAGACTGTTTATAAGCAAGGTAGTATGGAACGTACACAAGAGCTATACAATTTCCAAAATGATATAATGTCATTATAAAAGAAAATAATGTATAAATTTAAAAATAAATCCTAGAAATTCAAACTGTTAAGAAAAATTAGGTTAAATCACCACAGAACAGTCAAGTGCCAAACATTGTTTAGGCTGTTAAAACAGTTCGACTTTTTTCGGAAATAATTTCCATAGGCGTAGACTAAAGAAAGTTCGAGAATAGGTTTTTCTCGGGCTAATGTCTAGAAATAATAAACACTAAGGGAACCAGTTTATCGAAATTACGGGCAAAATGTGAGTAAAATGTAGTTTATTACTGGCAAATTCTTTTCAATTACCGGTAAATTACTGGATTAATAAATATCCTAGTTAATCTAAATGGATATCTATAGTATTACGCGCGAAAAATCTGATAAATATTTAATATTAACAGAATAAAAAGTCATGAAACTAAATTGAAAAGCGAAGCTGATTAAGCTAAAGAATGAACGAACAACGAACGAACTCGAACAGCCGATAGGCAGGGATCCCCCGATCGACGACCGCATGAAAGACAATTCAATTCAACAGATTAACGTGTTTTCTTTACACTTCGTTTCTATCCCTTTTTATTGCATTCTAGATACATTGCATGAGATAAGACAAGGAATTACTGTACGCAGGACCCAGCTCATCATTCGATCATAATTAAAGATGGTGCAATGTATCGATTTGCGTTCTAAGGATAGATTTCGATGTTACTGAATTCGGATTTAGAAACTGGCATTTATTTTTGCATGATTTCATGTGTTAATGATTTACGGGCAAAATACTGCTATTGAGTTGTTACTGACAGGCCTCTTAATTACTGGCAAGTGCCAGTAATTACTGGGAAACCGGAAACACTGGCCCTTTGTCCTTTTGGCGCCTCGCAGCTACCTGCCTTTTGGCGCCCTCTATGATAAAAACTTTATTCATAAAGGCCCCAGGAATGCAAAACTAATTAGTTGCTCAGGCGTGAAGACTTACTTGTTTTTTCTATGTCTTATGACGTGATGACTTTTGTTTTCTTGGTCTCCTTTTATTTTTCCTACGTGTTCTTTTAAATTTCCGCTATACAATTATTACAGTATAGTTTTACTTTGGCGCCCTTGTTATGATAATAGTTCCGCAAATATTTTTTTAAATTCAAGGTCAGTCCCTAAAGTTTATGTGATCGATTTAAACTAGGCGTTCCTCGTTAGTACTTTTTGGTACTTCGATTAATTTCTTAAGTGCATTCGTATTTTTGTAAATATCTGCTTAAACTCACATATTTCGAAAACTAAAACAAATAGAGGCATGTGAGCATGTAAGCATTTATTGTAAATTATTTGTTATTTTCCTTTTTTTAATCAGATTAGAATATTAGATAGAGTATGTAAAAAGATATTATTATCTCCCAGTTTTAATGATTATCAGGTTCCAACGACGGACGTATAAGTATATTTTATTCTATTGGCAAAACCTTATTTTATGTTGGTATTATTTCATTTTTAAATAAATTGTAAAAACAATTTTGTTCAAAACCGAAGGGTCCAGACTTAATAATTTTATAATAAAAATTTAATAATAAAAAATAGCAATATGAATAATCGGACCATTTTTTTAGTTTTCAGTTGGATTTTTCTTACTTACTCCCCCACTCCCCCCCCAATATTTTCTCTTCGGTGCGCTCCTGTCAGGTTTTGAAAAAATAACTCTTATTGGTAAAATTGCCATTTTGCCATTTTTAAGAGTTTCTAAGTAAAAAGAGTATTCAAACAACAGTTTAACACTGCAAAAGTATAAACATTGGCTTGTGTTAAAGTGAACTAAAAAGAGTGACCCATCGAAAAATTGACATGCTTGTTTCGGGGTGCTTCGAGTATTTTTTTTTGACTGGTCTGATTTTAAGACAAGATATGCTAACTCATTTTACGAACATAAGAAAACACTAATAAAACTAATCAAACCACTAAAAAACATTAACTAAACGGACGATGTAAGATAAGAAAAGCTTTGGAGGACGACCTTAAAACAAAAGATATTTACAAAAATAAAAATGCACTAACGAAACTAACCGGCTCACCAAAAAGTACAAACGAAGCACTAACCGAATGACTCCTAGTTTGAGTAGATCAGTAATAACGAATCTACTTGAAGGACTAAAAAGCGCTAACGAACAACTTCTAGTTTGGGTCGATCAAAAGCCTTGAGGTTAAAAAAATGATTTGCGAAATTAAGGAAGCACTTACAAAACCAAATAAAGCAGTAACGGATGAGAGCAAATTTGATCTTACCGAAAATACTTTGGAGGCTGACCTTCAACAAAGTAAATGAACATTTCTAAAATTAAGCACTTAAAACACTAACAAAGCACTAACGATTGTTTAGTTTAAGCCGATCAGACAAACTTTGGCGTCTCATCTTGAAATTTAAAAAAATAATAAAATACCTTGTGTCTTAGTAACCGGTATAGTAATCAATAACAAAAACATCTGAGAAATGCAGACGTATTTTTGAAATTTGGTACTTTTAAAATTCTTGTAATTGTTTAGTTTGTTGTTGGCATCACGACGCCTATACAATACACCGACAAGAATACCCAACGACAGAACGAGTTTAGTGAACCATCGAAAGCTGCCCTGGAGAATTGCAACAGTTATGTTTAACCATTGCTTAGCGTAAAATATAATAAAACATTTTGGAGTCAGTTTCCTCTTGACCTTATTACTGTATCGTGTACACCAACCCCGAGAAAGAGTGTATTAAATATCGGAGCGTGTTTTAGACAACCATTTGACGATTATTGTTATCTATTAGTATTACTGTTAGTGATGTAATGATTCGAATTAAAATATTCGTTGAATCCGAGTTTTGAGATACTCGGAATCATCCGAGTATTTAAAATTAATTCGGAATACGGATGCGGAATAATTATGCTGTTAAGCAACCGCCCAGCTACTGCCGATTATGATGCCAGAAGAGTCAGCACAGCAGTACAATTTGCAGTCGCATTTCGAATGAAAAATCCGTTCGGGGTTCGGTAGCAGCGGGAGGATGCCGGTGGCTGAATTCCAACAAATATGGGATATGAACATTGGAAATTCGTTGATTTCGAATTCGGAAGATTTTTAAATTCGGATTATTAACAATAAAATTGAAAACTGAAGCAGGGGCCGAGGATCTGCGTGTAAGTTTTAGGTTATTACTTAGGGCAGATAGGTTTTTCAGCATTATCTTAAAATTAAAACCCTCTTCCGCATATCTTTCTTTTATTGTTAAATTTGTATTATTTATTATTCTGCACCTTAACTTGATATTGGGATATCGGCTTTTGGTATGTTAATTACAAGTTATATTAATTATTAGCTCTCACACATTAAGCCTACTCACAGCATAGATTACTAATTCTTTCTTTGCTCTAATTCCTACTTGGAATTTCGACATCGCATTGTGCATTCGTGGAATCGGCAGTTCAGCACCCGCCGATGTCATCCGATTTCAGTTCCGCAGCTGCCGATTCGGAAGCATAAAAATAAAAATTGGGCCTGCCTAAACACGGTTATAACGTGTGATTTCGAAATCGGATGATTAATCCAAGTATTCTGTTGATTCGATTCCGTATAATCCGGTTCTTTAAATAATCCGAATATTTAAATCACTAATTTTTGTCATATGAAATGGCAAATGCGCCGTAAAATTATTTCCGGGCTATTCTACAATTAAATAAATTATTTTATACTCTTTTCTGTGGGAGGCTTGGGGCAAGTCTAGAAGTTACAATTATGTCTAAATCTTGATGTCTGAATGGCAACCCTATAAATCAGTTAAGGATTACTTCGCCCCATCTTGAATTTATAGTAAGGATGTTTACTTTACCGGTAAATTAAAATAAATAATAACCTCATCAGCAGACATCGGATTATATTCACTATTGGAACGCTTAAATATGCACAAAAAATAGCCACAATATGCCATTAATATGCATATTTATAAAGAAAACTCTACTATGTTCTTCTCTAAATTTTCTTATTTCAAATTTGCAGCGTTTCTCACTTAATAATAAATTTGTGTGCAGAAAATGATCACGCTACGTGTAAATAAGTAATACAAATTTTGTATATTTTCTCTTTGTAGTTAATATCATATTTCAGATAATATTTGTCCATGAGCCTTACTACTTGTTCATATTTTTAATAATTTTTTAGTGTAGACGAGATCATTGAAAATGGCTAAAAAATAGCCGAAACGTTTGAATTAAAAAAAAACAAGGATCAATGCAAGGAGAACAGGATACCCCATCAAGCTGACGTTCAATCATGGTATATAGAGGGCTTCTGGATGGCGGGTCAGCCGGCACCGGAATATACCTTTTAGACAATGTTCTCGGAGAGGCCTTTCCGCTGGGAAAACATACAACGGTTTTTCAGGCTGAGATCTATGCTATATTGCAGGTTGCAACAAAGAGGAAGTCAGGCTGGGAGCGAATAATAAAATCTGCATCGATAAGCCCAGGATGAGCTCAGCTTTAGTCCAGGAATGCGGAGATGCACAAAGTGAGTTAGCAACGATAAAGGTGGTGAGATTAAAATGAGTCCCTGAGCATAGTGGTGTCGAAGGCAACGAGAAAGCGGGTGAGTTCATCAGAAGCGTATCGTCGCTCCAATTCTCGGGCCTAGAACCCTACCTGGGTATAAGTAAACAATACTTATATTTCCCTCTACAACTTTGCCACCCTCAAAACCTGCTGCAAATACTCTACCTAAGGTACTTCAAGACCTGGTCATATCATGAAAAGTTTATTGAATCAAGTGCAGGTAACTAAGTTGGAACAACTGCTAAGAAAAAATCAATACGTTTTCTTTCTCACTATCAGCGAGAAAAAACTAATATAATTCAACAAGAATTAATACTGACGATGCCGCGCCGATAAAACAACCTCCAATGCGTCATGAAGTTGATAAGATGCTTGAGGAGAGAGAAAAACAAGACACCATACAATAATTTCAAAGCTCCCAGCCATCTCCAGTAGTGCTTGTTAAAAAAAAATGGCTCCAACAGATGCTGTGCAGACTTCCGCAGGCTTAACTACATCACAAGGAAAGATAGCTTTCCCTTACCAAGAATTAAGGATGAAATTGATTCTGAACCCTAGACCTGAAAAGTGATTATTGGCAAGTAAAGTTAAATCCAACAGATAAGGGAAAAAGAAAGTATTCTACTGGGACTGAATTGTAGCTATTTAAAATTATGTGTTCTGGTTTATGCAACGCCCCCGCGACTTTTGATGGAACTGACAATACATGGAATGACATTGGAAACATACCTATTATATTTAGACTTAGACTTCATCATTCTTGGAAAAACATTTGAAAGTTATTTAAAGAATATTAAATCTGTTTTCAGAAACTGAGAATAACTGGTTTAAAAGTTCCAAGAAGTGACAGTTTTTCCAAAAAAAGTGAAATATTTTATAGTTTCTATCGTAATTACCAAACAAGGAGTAAAAACCGATCCAGAAGACTGAAGCCATTCAAAATTGACCAATACCGAATGACAAACATAAACTAAGGAGTTTTCTGCGGCTTTGTACATACTACAGACGGTATATAAAAGGTTTTGCTAATACCGCTAGATCGTTACATCGACTTATTGAAAGCAGTCTCAACTATGTATGCACCGAATGTGGGGACGCGTTTAACAACTTGAAGAAAGCCTTGTGTAATCCCTCAATGTTCTCATCTCTTGAGCTATTCCAGATGTTTATCGTAGACACCGATGCAAGCAATGTAGCCATTGGCAATATTTTGTCCCAACTATATAATGGAAAGGAAAAAGTGATAGCCCTACTTAGCAAGATTCTTTCCAAACTTGATCGAAACTATTATGTAACAATGAAAAAACGACTGCTTGCTGTAAAAACACTGGAGCACTTTCGTAAGTACTTGTAGGGGCAAAGACTATTAATACAATTTAAGAATCCTGCGGGACAAATAGCTAGGTGGTTGCAGCGCCTACGGGAATATGATTTTACAGTTGAACATCGAAATTGATTAAACCATAAAAATGCTGATGCTTAGAACATGTCCAAAAAAATTTCAAGCATTGCAATAGATAGAGAGGAGGAATGGGAAGATCCTGATAATTTTCATTGTCGGAGAACAGCGCTTCAATATCCTCAGGACTGGGATCCGAAGGTTATATTCAAAGGTCAACAAGACGACCCAAATTTTGGCCTTATAGTTAAGCTGAATGAGAAAGTCACGAAGACCTGGTTATCAAGAAATTGCCTCTAAATCCCAGAAATTTAAAGCGGCTTTATGGGATTCTTTGGTGACAAAAGGTGGTTTGTTAAACAGTATTTGGGAGAGCACCGACGCCAAAAACTAGAAATATCAGACTATTTTGCCCTCAAAAAAGATCTCCGAAGTTTTGCAAGCCGTAAACAACAAAGACTCTCCAAAAATATCGAGAAAGGTTTTATTGGTTGGGAGTTGCTGCCGAAGCTGCGAGGACTGTTCCTCCATGAAAGACCCCAGATTCGTATCCGTGACTAAATGAATCAGAACAACGGAGAAACACCCTTTGAACGAATTGCCGTAAATGTAGCAGGACCATTTCCAGTTGGTAAGTACGGGAATCGCTTTGTGCATTTAGCGATGGAATACTTCAGCTGCAGCAAACGGCCAGAAGTCTATGTAATACCTAATCAAGAAGCCGTCGCTGTTACCGACGTATTATTTCAATTGCTGATTGGAACACTAAGGGAAATACACTTGGATCAAGGCAGGAACTTTGAATCGCAGACTCAGATTTAATTATTGAAAGATTTAACAGAACTTTGGAGAACTACCATGAAATGAACAACGAAGTGACTCCGATAAACGCATTAAACAATTTTTTCTAACCTATCGCTTTGCAATTCATGAATCAACTGGAAAAACACCTGCCAGTATAATATTTGGATCCGATTTACGCCTTCCAGTCGATCTTGTGACTGAACGTTATAACAAAATTATTACATAATACACTACAAAGCAAAATTATAACATTCAAACTTAAGAAATTATGGTTCTTGGGTTAGACTGTCAAATTAGAATTACTATTACTATCATATTATTATGGATAGTAATTCCAATTTGACACGGTCTAAACACAAGAACCATGATTTCTTAATTGCCCAAAGCCGCGATAGCTTCGGTTCTATGTTATTACATTCAAACATTTGTCATTTGTACTTATTTGTTAAATAAATATTAATTTTCCTTGCGTACTGCTAGATTTGTATTAGGAACTACTGGGCGCTAAGCTACGCCGGTAACAGAGTAGGTCATGATTGGCCAATACGTCACGTGAGTCAGTTGGGGATTTTGTTTGGCAGATCACTTTCAAAATGACAGCTGACACTTGAGAAGGCCACGTTGAAGGCAAATTATGTAACTGGATACTTGGTGGCTAGGAATTTAAATTATTGCGTTTGATTTTGATACGTATTATATCTAGGTTTTATTATTGCAAACAGTATTTCTTTATAGTTTGGTGCAATATTTATGTGTTTTAGTGCATGCCATGTTCTAACGTATTAAAAAAAGAAAAAAATATAAAATATCCAAATAACACATATTTTCATGTCAATTGTTATTTTTAATATGGCATTTTTCTTGTTTCTGCCTTTGATATTGGTAACCATTATCAATAAGGACAGTAATAATAGCGCAACTACAAATTTTGAGCCACCGCGGTTTCATATTCAGGTACAGAAAATAATCGGTTACTAAACAAAAAGAAGGTTCATAGTTTGGCATACTCCTTTTATAAAGAAATCCCCCCCCCCGGCAGAAGTTGGACCGGGCGCTTTACGCTCTACGTTCAACAGATTTTACCTTTTTTTCCTTGAAGAATTGAACTGCGATTTTTCTTTCGAGGTGCCTGACTGCGGAATTAACCGTTTATAAATAACCGAATCAGAGTTAGTGCCTTCTGCAAAATTTTAAACCATTAAAAATGGCGTAGAAGAATAAGGGCTAAACGGGGTGTTACAAAGTTAATAAACCGATTTTTCGGCCAAACAGTTATTTTTGCGCAACCCTAATGTATAATTCTACTCTGTTATATTTTGCGGAAGTTGGGAAAAAAATAACATTAAACTTGCTCGAAAAAACGGATAAATAAAGCGGAGTATTCCCTCGTCTATATAATTAGTTATATGCCCATAACCCCTCGTAATATTTTCTATAAAAATTGGTTTTAAAAATGTAATTTTAAGATTGACTGATATTTAATTTACAAATTTTGTTAAGTATACCGTTGTTTTTCTTAATTTATTCCGTTGTTTCCCAAAAAATGGAATTGTTTAATTGGTTTTAAAAAGGACATGACATTCCCTTTTTCTACGTTTATGTTCGATTCGCACATCTCCGACTCACATGTCTATTATCTGCCACAGCTTAGAAGCCACCAGCTGTTTTTGACAGACCACAGTTCAGGACTTGAAGTGTCGAAGAAGATTGTTTTCTATTCATTCAACTCTCAATTTGTACGTGAAAAAAATTCAATATTTTTAGGTTTCTTTGTTCCTTTCATTAATTTTTTGTCTGAAAATAATATTGAACCATGCCATATTAAAATATAGTTGAAAAAAGAAAATATAAACATGCCAATTTTTGGTTAAGTCAGGTGAATTTGGTGAATTGCGTTTTTGTTTAGTGTATTTTTAGACCATGGATGAAAATATGTCTGAGGAGAAGAGGGCTGAAAATTCTGTGGAGCTTGAACGGCAAGATAATGCCAATGCCAAACGAATGCGAACAGATTTCGATCACGAAGAATGTTCAAGTTCTTCTAATAATTCTGAAAATAATTCAAATTCTCATGACTGTAATGATCAGTCAGCAAGTACTAGTAGTGATAGTGGTTTGCCAACTAGCAGTACTGAAACAGAAAATAATCATAATGTAGAAAATTCAGAGGACACTAGACATTCAACTGATGATAGCAGTAACAGAGAGATGATTGATGAATTTGAGACTCCAAGGTACTAAATATTAATATATCATATTTTATTTTAGTATTGGGTTTTTATCTAACCATTCTGTTTCTATGGCTATTATTATTTTGTGTCCACTCAAGTCTGCTTATTTTATTAAGTATTTATCAGGTAACAGTTTCATACAAGTTCATCAAATATAATTGGATTTTTTATTATGGAAACACTGGCATGTTTTAAAAAGCTGCTTGAGAAACTATTAAAATTAATAGAGCTAAATTTAAAAGCTCTTCATCAACAGCTTACCAGCCATACATTTACATTAATTTCTTATGTATTTTTACCTGTAATTTGTCCTCCAGTAGCTTAAGAGTTAATTTATACAAATACCATTAGATTATATAGGCTAATAAGATAAAACAAAAATAATAGATGCCCTTGAAGATGGCCATACTCTATCTTTTATTTTTATTTTATCTGAAAATCAAACTACATAACTAGTTATACACACATGGTCTACAGTGGTTTGTTTAATTGGCAAAACTGCCAGAAAGCACGTATTTAAGGGGATATCTTATTGGTCTGAGTTATTTTTATTTTATTTGCCTTATAAAACGCAAAATTATCAATTCATTTTTTATGTTATTTTTTATTTTATTTTGTTATTTGTCTGCATAAATCCAGCTTAACATAAAATAATAACTGGTGATTTTGTCTTTCATATGGCAAATAAAATAAACATAACTCTGACTAATAAGAGTTCCCTCTAAACATGTGCTAGCTGGCAGTGTTGTTAATAAAATAGGCCACGACAGCACTTTGTGTATAACTACTTATGTAGTTTGATTTTGTGATGAAAAATAAAAAATAGAAATTATCCACCTTCAGCTCTGTGGGGTGCGATTTTACACTTATCATTTTACTTGTTAACATATTGCTAAGTAACATGATTTTGTGAGACAACAGACTGAGGTTGAGAAGTAGCCTTCATTTCTTAAATGGAAAATTGCATGTATTTTTTTATATGAAGTAGGCCGATTTTTCACTATGATTTGACAGTTACTGTTAACCTTAAAAAATTATTTTGGTGACTTTGAGCAAAACATACAAACCACAAAAAAGTGTCTTTAGCCTAGTTGAATATATTTTATTATTCTGGAAATAATTAAAAGGTGATGAAGAATTAAGAATTTTAAGGTCTGAAGATTCATAACACTTGTATTGTTATAGTTACTACATTTCTAAAAGAGAAAATGCAGAAGCCTTGCTATCATCAGTTGGTGATAGAACAATTATTGTACCTATAAATGTTCTAACAAACATACTAATGTTCTAATAAACTAGAAGTTTACAATTAAGTGGGGCTTTCAAGAGACTTAAAATTAACCTTAATTAATAGCTACAAGTGAGTGCAGTAAAAAAAGGTGAAAATTTTAGTGGATTTATTTTCATATTATTCTGCTTCTCCAGAACTAGGCTTTTAATGTTAGTAGCAGAATTACACCTATTAGGTATAAAGGTGGAATATATTGTTTATGCACTTGTAGGAGGTATTTCATAAATATATATTTTAGAGACAGTACGGAATCTCATATTCTTAAAAGCACTGACACATACTTATTTTGATGTACCTACCTATTTTAAGATAACACTTCTTTAAATAAATAAGACACTAAGCCATTCCTTTTTAAGAAGTGAACAGTTTGTTACCATGAATACTTAATTGGGTTAATAATCTGATAAATTTAACAAACATTGGTGAATACTTTAGTAAGCCGTATTTTGAGATAGAATTTAAGTATTTTTCTTTATTGTCGACAAATTTAATGTGCTCGTAGTGATAAGTGCATATAATATTTTGGTAAAAATCCAATAAAGCATAAAAAAATGGCGGCTTAGTGAAGTATTAAAAATATATTACTAAAGTGTTTATTCAATTTACCTCAAATTTTGCACAAAAATCCAATATCGCACTATCTATAGAAGAACAATTAAAACTGCTAAACAGTTCTACTATGTCAGCAGTCCAATAATTTTGCACAAAAATCCAATATCCCACTATCTATAGAAGAACAATTAAAACTGCTAAACAGTTCTACTATGTCAGCAGTCCAATAATGACTAGTCTGACTAGCATATTCGTATCATCAGCACATAATACAGTAAGGTCTGCTGTGGGGCAACTTTTACTTATATCATTGATGAAGATTATGAACATCAATGGTCCAAGGATAGACCCTTGGGGTACTTTGATCCTATTCATTATTTTCTTTGATTTAACCCTGTTGATCACAACCACATGGTAACGATCTTCCAGGTATGATCTCACCCAGTCATGAGCAGTCCCACGAACACTAATAGCATATAATTTTTGAACCAGGAGGTCATGATCAATAGTGTCAAACTCTTAGATAGTTGTTTTTAGCAATAGGTGTTCCACCTCATTTGAGTCTGTTGGTTCTAAAAAAAGTCTTGGTGATGTCATGGAGTCCTTTATATCAAGTTGAGGTTTGCGAGTTTTGACATCAGTGAAGTAACATACAATGGGGTAAGGGAAGTTATTGATGGACTTAAAAATAAAAACAGTCCTGATATTTTTGGCCTTACAGTACCTCTAGTAAAATCAATAAAAAATCTTATATTGTCACCACTTACTTACCTAATAAATTGCTGTATCAGGGAGAACTATTTTCCTGATATTTTAAAGAGAGCCATAGTTGTGCCAGTTTTTAAAAAAGGTGATAAAGACTTAGTTTCAAATTATCGACCAATATCGCTACTGCCCATAATCTCTAAGATCTTTGAAAAATGTATTGCCAAAAAAATAACATACTATTTTGAAAATAACAGCTTATTTTGCAATGAGCAATTTGGCTTCAGAACAGGCAGGAACACGGTGCAGGGTGTACTGAGTCTTGTTTCTGAGATCTATGATTCTTTTGAAAATATGGAGTACAATTGTGCTTCAATGTACGATCTGAGTAAGGCTTTTGACTGCATCTCCCATGACATACTGGTGAACAAACTTCGTTTTTATGGCTTTGACAGCAACAGCATCGACTTTATTAAGTCCTATTTAAAAGGCCGGACACAGATAGTTCGAGTCAGTGGAATAGCATCGGCAGAAAGGGAAATAGATATTGGGGTCCCCCAGGGTTCCATCTTGGGACCACTTCTTTTTTTAATCTTTATAAACGACCTCCCAATGGGTGAGGCAGTGGCAAAGTATACCCTTTTTGCTGATGACACTACAATTCATTATTCTGGTGGAACACTTCAGGAAGTTCTCACAGTGACTGGCGAGGCGCAGGCAAGAGCAGAAGCCTGGTTTAATGCAAATCAGTTATTAATGAACAGAGACAAGACTCAGCGAATAATTTTCTCAATGAGGGATCCGGGGGATTTGAATGGTCACTTGGACAGTGTTAAATTCCTAGGGATTTATATGGACCAAAAACTAAAGTGGGATGTTCACATCAACAACATCTCGTCCAAACTGAGCAGTGCCTTTGTCCTTCGCAACCTAAAAGGATGTGTAAGCATTGAGACAATGAAGTCTGCA
Organism: Kuschelorhynchus macadamiae; assembly: GCA_030620095.1. Classification (NCBI taxonomy): domain Eukaryota; kingdom Metazoa; phylum Arthropoda; class Insecta; order Coleoptera; family Curculionidae; genus Kuschelorhynchus; species Kuschelorhynchus macadamiae. Next base: position 650,998 of record JAUTXW010005496.1, read on the forward strand.
TATTATGCACTTTTCCATTCCGTTATATCATATGGCATTTTGGTGTGGGGGAGTGCATCAGGTGCAGACAGAGTCTTTGGTTTACAGGGAAAGGCTGTAAGAATACTTGCTGGTCTGAAGTACAGGGATGACTGCAGACGGGCTTTTATTGACCTCAGAATATTGACATTCCCTTCTGTGTTTATTATGTCATGTATCCTATATATTAAAGAAAACCATCATTCGTATACTCAGTATAAGGATGTACACGACTATAGTACTAGACATAGAGACAATATTGTGGCTTCTTTTTGTTGACTGCTAAGATGTCAAAACAGACTAGAATTTCTGGCCGTCAAACTCTTTAACAAACTCCCAATGGATATAAGGGAATTGCCATTAAATAAGTTGAGGGAACGAGTGAAAGAGGTCTTATGTAAATATGCGTTTTATAATATAGAAAATTATTTGACTTCTGAAATTGATTTTAATGTGTAATTTGTTATGTCTTTTTAATATTGTTTATCTTATGATTAAGTATTTGTTAATATTAATTTTATTTGTAATGTCTAGACATAGCATAATTTAGATATGTATCTGTATTTTAAATCATTGCCTTAAATTATATAATATAATTGACGTGTGTACAAGTTATTTTTAACACCAATAAACAATTTGAATTTGAATTTTAATTTGAAAAATTCATTAAAAAGATTGGGTAGAGTTTCAGTGTCATTAATTCTTGTACCGTCATTCAGTTTTATGTTTATATTTTGATTAAATTTTTCTGGCTTCCTATATTCATTAACTATTCGCCAACTTTCGTTTACAATATTATTAGTTTTCCCTAGTCTATTATTATTGAAATTTGACATCTAAGCTTCACGGATTTTCTATACAATTATTATTATTATTATTATTATTATTATTAATATTATTATTATTTATTAAACATAAGGTAACAAATGTCATACATATTGTAATAAATATAATCTAAATAGGAGCCTAATAACTGGAAATTGCACCTAAGTGAATGAACACTTGCATGTACACAAGTATTATCTTTGAATTTATATTGAGAATACAGTTAACCTCATGCTAAAGCTGTACAAATAAAAATTTAAAAATTACATCAACAACAAATATAATTTCTTATTTTAGCAACCCTTATAAATATAGATGTTATCCTATTGAAATAGAGCTTTAAATTTATGTAAATATTTAAAAATAAAATGCTAAAAAACTCTTATATCTGGCTGTAATTTCCAGACCAGGGCATCTCCTCCTAATACTATTCACTTTTTATCTCTTTTGAGAACCATTTTTTCTTTTTATTCAAGTTGACTTTAACTTTGTCTATAAAAGTAGTGGAAAAGTAATATTGTAATAATAAAGAAAAGTATCATAAAATGATGAGAACTTCCTGTCAAAGTTAATCGAAGTAAACATTCCAGTACATTCCTCACACGAAAGTCTACTACTGAAAGAATTCAAATTAACATTACTTAAGATTCTCTTGTATACATACTTAGTTGTGGTTTTATATGATGGTATTTCAAAATAACTGATTTGATAAAAGTGATCGGAGAGAATAGACTGACTTGTTTTTACATTACATTCTGTTATATTTGAGAAAATATTATCTATCAGAGTTGCGGAATTACCAGCTACTCTTGACGCATTGAAGAATAGCTGTTTAATTCCGTACTCCGAAAAAGGTTAGTTAGATTCACCTTATGTGTACTGTTTGTTAATACATTAATGTTTAAATCACCACAGAGTATGTACCAGTCATAACAAGTGTATATTTGTTTTAAAAGTTAATATCACTGTCGGTGTACGATAGATAGTAACTATGAACAATTTAATGTTTAAAAGTTAAAATACTAATGCAAACCTCGAAATCTTTTTCCATTACACTATTATATTTACAGTGGACTATATCAAAATTTTGCTTAGTGTAAATACTAATCTGGCATGTAATGAATTAAAAATCAAAAAATCAAAATCAAAATCTTTATTTCATACCTGCTTAACAGCAGCCATCAATGATGGATGTACACGTCAATGTATCCAGGAACGTAGTCGTTGTAGTAGGGTTTTATTTATGTTTGCTTTTAAGTGTTAAAAGTTTGTATTTTTGAAGTATTTTAATTAGTAAAAACTATTATAGTATATTTGTTAGTGTCATTGCTAATGTGTGTGATAAGAACTAGTGCATAATTTCATCGATTTACGTCGTAAAACACAAAATTTTATCTTTGATTATTGTTTTGTTTACATGTTAATGTCAACCAATTGAACAACTGCGTTCCAGAATCCAACTTTTTCGTCGCGGTAAATCGTTATTGTACATACGAAACTTTCTTTTTCTTTTTATTTTGGTAGTGGTTTTACTGAAGTATGTCGTTATTAACTTGCTCAAGGTGCCAAAAGAGCTGCCATTTTTAAAGCAAGGCCGAAGGATGACGAGGTTTTTGGTGCATGCAGGGTGGTTTTTTGCAAAGAGTGTGCTGCCTTGACTACAACGGAAGCCCACGCCGTAGTTTTAACACAAAGGACGATTTTATTTTATTGCTCTGACTGTAAGAGGCGATTAAAGGACTTACCTTTATTCAAAAATCTTGCTGAAAACTTAGAGAAGTACAAAGCAGAATCCAGGAAGAAAGAGGAACAGATCGACAGAATAAACGAGAAGTACAGGGATTAAATCAATAGACTGCAGGGTGAAGTCAGCAAACTAACGAAGGATAGCAGGGATAAGGACACACATATAAGGAGATTAAACAGAACAACGATTGACATCGAGGGAGAGGCTACTGAAATGACCGAAGAGTTGAACAAGAGGGAGAAAATGCAACGAGAATGTATAGCTGAATTAAACAAAGAAATTATTTTGTACAAGAATAAGGATAGACAGTTTCAAGAGGAAGTTCAGAAGAATAAAATCCTGATTGATATGCTTGAGAGTAAAATAGTTCATCTTAGTTCTTCAACTAACGAAATGAAGGATGCTCTACGTATCTTGGAAAAAGACAACGACATATACTCGGAAGAACTGAATAAACTTCGCCAGGAGTTGGAGAAATCTACGAATGAAAAAATTGAGCTACTAGAGAGATTAAGGGAGAATCAGAACTGTCCTGTGCTGCAAGTTTATTCTGGAGCAAACGTGCCTGTTAACTCCCAGCACAAAAAACAGATTACCGCAGACAAGAGGCTCCAACTACTAATAATAAGACGAAAATGTTAGAGGTTTTTCGCAACTAGTAAAAAAATACACACAATTTAACTTCGACATTAACTCTCAGTGGTCCAGAAATCAGAATTTCAAGTCCGCATCGGAACAGTGTGAGGCTCTGTCGCAAAGCTTCTCAAAACATGACTTTGTAATATTTATGTGGGGCTCTCAAAATGCTGTTAGAGGAAGTCTTGAGGGACGCGCAGTTGAGAATTTGGTCGAGGTTTGCGCAAGAACTAATTTGATTTTAGTGGGTCCACCCTTACACACAGACAGACCTATATTAAATAAGATTATAAATCAGCAGAACTCGATGATTACCAATATTTTGACATCATGTTTATCGACGGCTTACTTTATTCCTTCACTATTTTCATCACTCAATGGGATACTGAGCCGCATTGATAAGGCCAACTTGATTATTCATATCAGCGCAAAAATAGGGGAAATGTACTACTCAGTACTGAACATCACCGAAATCGACTCAACTTTCCGTAATCTGAGGGATGAGCTTTTGGAAGCTTCCAATCAGACCTCAAATTTTGTTCAATCGTCGCAAACAATCAACTTGTGAAAAACGGTTTAGACACTTACTACCAAAACGTAAGGGGACTTCGAACAAAGTGTGACGAACTGCTGCGAAATACCTGTGCTTGTAACTACGACATTATCGCGCCTACGGAGACCTGGTTGAATAGTGATTTTTATAATGCGGAAGTGTTCGGTCTGCAGTATTCAGTCTCCAGACGAGATAGAAAGTACGAGGAGCTAAACTGTCAACGTGGCGGAGGGGTATTAATCGCTACCATCAACAATATTCAAGCTTCGCCTGTTACTACACCTATTATTAATACGTATGATGACGTCTGGTGTCATGTAAATGTGGACGATAGCCGATTGATAATTGGCTGTGTTTACTTCCCTCCATGTTCTTCCCCCGACTCTTACCAGTCTTTCTGTAATACTTGCGAATCTTTAAGAAACAAATATGAGAGACACAAGTTTATCATATTCGGCGACTTTAATCTCCCCTCAATCGAATGGATTACCGAGGATGATGTTCTTGTGCCTAAGGGGGTGCAATCTCCGGCAGCAGAGACAATTGTGGACACTATGTTTTTCCTTGAGCTACAACAAATCAACTCGGTAAAGAATAGCCTTGGTCGAACACTTGACCTGATTTTTGCTGACGACTGTATTTCGGTTTCAGTGCATCCAAGCAGGTATGAGCTCACTAAGATCGATCATCACCCAGCTATTGAGTGCTCCCTTAATTCTCCTCATGTCTCGATTCTCAAAAACAACAGTAACATCTCAGCATATCAGTTTCGTAATGCTAACTACACTGAGCTTAACAAATTCTTCGAGCAGACAGATTGGTCTTTCTTTACGCATGTTGACGATCTGGAACAAGCAGTCCAGCAGTTTTATGAAACCATCTACACCGGTATAAGCCAGTTTGTTCCAAAAACTACCATTTGGAGTCAGAAATACCCGAGGTGGTTCGATGCCGATCTCCGAAAACTTATCGGGCACTATGAGGAATACTCCAGCATTCGACGCGAGGTTAAGTTTCGCACATGTGTTACCTAATGTATGTAACAAACACTGAACACCTTATACCACAAAATGCGAAATATTTTTGGTCATTCGTTAAGAACCTTAAAAATGTCTCTGGCCTCCCAAGCAAAATGGTATTCAACAACCAAGAACTGAAGAGCTCCGGAGATATCGCAGACGCATTTGCATCGCATTTTCAATCATGCTATACTGATCACACCACGGTTGTATTATCTCATGTTAACCCAGTGAAATTTTCCACTGTGCTTGCAACTCACAACTTTACCGCAGAGGAATTAAACAGTAAATTGTGTCAATTGGATGGGTCAAAGGGGACTGGGCCCGATGGTATTCCACCACTTCTCCTAAAAAGTTGTTCAGAGTCTCTTGCCCGACCTCTTAGTGCCCTTTTTCAAAGATCTTTTGATATTGGCCTCTTTCCATCAATATGGAAGAAATCTAATCTCCAGCCAATTTTTAAGTCCGGGGACAAGGAGGATGTTCAGAACTACCGAGGGATTTCATTGCTATCTGCAATTCCAAAACTTTTTGAGGCCATTGTTGCAGATGAAGTATTCTGCACATACAAAAATTACATCATACCCGAACAACATGGCTTTTTCAAGGGCCGCTCAGCAGCTACCAACTTGGCAGTATATCAGAACTTTCTGATATCATCCCTTGAGTCTGGTAAACAAGTCGACTCCATCTACACGGATCTGTCAAAAGCTTTTGATAGCGTCTGTCATCCTCTGCTGATCAAGAAGCTGTCCGATATTGGGGTTTCTGGAAGCTGCCTGAAATGGATCCAATCCTATTTGACTGATCGTCGCCAACAGGTTAATGTGTGTGGTTCATTTTCTCGAGAGGTGTTAGTGACGTCCGGAGTGCCACAAGGATCTCATATTGGTCCCATTTTGTTTTTGCTTTTTATAAACGATGTCCAGTCTAGTTTTAAATCTTGTAAATATCTTTTATATGCAGACGACCTAAAGCTGTACAGTACTGTTGATTCTAGTCCTGATGATTTGCAGTCGGATCTTAATGGCTTTGTGCAATGGTGTAAAGTAAATCACCTAAAGATTAATACTGCTAAATGTAAATCTATTAGTTTTTATAAATGTGTACATCCCTTAGAAACATCATATACCATTAATAATGTAAATATTGAAAGGGTCGAATTTATTAACGATCTGGGTGTAACTTTTGATACAGATTTGAGCTTTAACCAGCATATTGACAGCATTGTTACCAAATCTTTTAGGTTACTGGGCTTTATTAAGAGAAACACCAAACATATCAGTGATACGAAGGCACTTGTATGTTTATATAATTGCCTTGTACGTAGTATACTCGAATATTGCTCTATAATCTGGTCTCCTCAGTATGCCTGCCACAGAATTAGACTTGAAAAAGTACAAAATAAATTTGTGAAATATTTATTGTATAAGTTTCGTTTTCCCTACCATAACTTACCATATGAAACAAGGCTATTGCTTTGTGGCTTAAAAAGTCTAGAGACCAGACGTAAAGAAGCCCTGTTATTATTTCTACACAAACTTGTAAATGGTGTTATAAACTGTGATATTTTACTAGGTCTGGTACAGTTTCAAGTTCCCAGCAGGCGGACCAGGCAATTTCAATTATTTCATGTGCACACACACAGAACCAATTATGGTCAAAGTGCCTTCATTGATCGTATGGTTAATAACTTTAATACATTTTATTCCGAGTGTGATTTATTTTGTCAGTCAGTCGTCCTTAAAGCAAAATTTGTCATTAAGACACTAACTAAATTGACCATTGTGTTTTATTTTGTTTTCTTTTTTCCTTCTATATTGTGTTTATCTACTCACTGCCTAATTTTAACTCTGCTAGCTGTTTTTCTCTCTGTCATTTTTGTAGTGTTAATGTGCGTCTACTTTAGTTCATAGTTATGACAATGTATACCATTTAGAATCATTATTGTATTCTGTAGTGTATTTGGTAAATAAATAAATAAATAAATAAAAATATCAATTTATATCTAAATATTTATGAAAGACATAGACATGATAGGATAGAATTATAAATAAAATCAAGATACATATCTTAAAAGTCACTTGGACATATACTATCATTTAAGTAGTCTGACACCGAGTAGTAACCCTTTCCAATCAGGAATTTTTTTATTTTAGCTTTAAAGCATTTCGAGTTCAGAGATCTTATTTCATTAGGTAGGTTATTAAATAAAACTGAGCTAGCATAATCAGGCGATTTCGAATTTAGATAGGTTATGTCTAACTATTGACAGCTTATTTGCATTTCTGGTTTGGTAATCATGAAAAGCAGAATTGGTTGCAAATCTCCTTTCATTCATTTTTACATATATCAAAGCTCTAAAAATGTAAATACAGGAGAATGTCATAATTTTTTTTGCAATGAACACTGGTTTACAACTATCTGTGAATTTTAGTCCATATATAAGGCGAATTATGCGCTTTTGTGCCAAAAATACTCTATTAGAATCGACTGAATTACCCCAAAGAACAACAATATAATTTAAATGACAATACACCAGTGAATAGTAAACACTAAGGAGCGATTTCTCATCTAAAATGTTTCTTAGCTGAAGTATAGCAAAATATGCAGAATTACATTGGTTTGAAACATAATCGACATGACATTCCCATGTTAAAAACTGGTCTACAAGCAGACCTAAAAACTTACAGCTTTCTGATGATGGCAACGAAACAATATCAGTAACTGGCGAATTAATTCGACATCTAGTGTTGATATACACAGTTTTTTGCAGATTGAGTATTAAATTATTTTTTGTACACCAAGTTTCGAAGTTACTCATAACATTTTGAACTAAGTTCTGTAGTTCCTCAGACGTCCGCGCTGACACCACTACTGATGAGTCATCAGCAAACATGACGACCTTTCCCTTGTTGATGTGATTGGGCATATCATTTATGAAAATGAGAAATAGCAATGGTCCCAGCACGGAGCCTTGGGGCACTCCTATATCAATATCCTTTATATCGGAAACTGCTCGGTTAATTTGTACATAGAACTTTCTATCCGTGAGGTATGAGTACAATAGATTAGTCACACTTCCCCTTATTCCGTTGGCTGATAGTTTATTCATGATGAAGCCTATCTTAAGACTGTCAAACGCACGAGAGAGATCAAAAAAAAGACCCGCTACACATTGACCCTCATCCACACGCTTATATACTATTTGCATAAATTCGCAGGCAGCCCCCTCTGTAGATTTATTGGCACGAAAACCATGTTGGGCCGCTGCAAGCACTTGATGTTTGTCCAAAAAGTTTACAATGCGATTATAATATACCCGTTCAAATATTTTGGATAGGGTGTTTAGAACAGTGATTGGTCTATAGTTCTCGGCACATTTTTTGTCCTGTTTCTTGTAAATTGGGATTAGCTTCCCAATTTTCAATTGATCTGGAAAGATATCAGTGCATACTGATTTATTAATCAAGTGTGCCAATGGCTCCGCTATGGAATCTTTAATTGTTTTCAATATAGTTATCGATATATTATCGCTACCTACAGTTTTTTTATTTTTCATGATATTAATAATTGCTAGCTCTATCACAGGGCCGAAAATAGAAGGTTTCTGCAATTACAGAAGCTGGCATGGTGCACTGCGTGGATCTTCCATTAGGAAATTCTTCCTTTAGTTTCTCATGGATAACACTTGAGAAAAAAGAAGAAAAATAATTTGCTACTTGCTTTGACTCAGAGATTTCACCATCATTACTGTCAAGTTTTATTTGAGTTTTTTGTTTTAGTTTACCTACCTTGCATTGACTACCAACCATATTGTTTTTTGTTTATTTTCACTTTGTTCAATAAGAGTCACATTATAGTTCTTTTTTGACATATTAAGAATGCTAGTATATACTTTCTTTTGTTGCTTATAATAGGAATGTAGCTCATCATTATGAGATGTTTGAACAGAGTAAAAAAGTTTTTTTAATTCACGACCTTTGTTTAGGATATCTTCTGATAGCCAGCCTTTTTTAGTAGAAGCATTATTTTTTTCAGAAAAGGCCTTATTTATATCATCACCAGCGTCATATATTTCTCTAAAGTTCATGTTTTTCATATGTTGACTAAGCATATTTAGATTAAATTCCGAAATACTTCGGTAATACTCAAAACTTCCACCAGCTTGCTCTATTTTCTGTTGAGATATGTTCGATACAGAAACAAGTGCCTGATGGTCGCCCAAGTTTGGTTGTGTAACATAATTTAAAGTACTTGATTCCCTGTTATTACTTAAGATATAGTCAATTTTTGTACTACTTAAAATATTATTATTGTTTACTATTCTAGTTGGTTCGTTACTACTCATCTCAAGATTAAAACTAGTTAAAATGTCAACCAAGACCTTTTTGTCTGGTGTATTACTAAAATAGTTAATATTAAAATCTCCACAAATGTAAACATAGGTGGCAGCACTTAGACAATACAACACAGTCTCATAAAGTTTAAAAAAAAATATGGAAACATCTCCGGTTGGAGAACGATAAACACTTAAAATAACGTACTTACGGCTTTCACACATAAACTCTACTGCACTACACTCAAAATGTATTTCCTCGGCAAATCTGCTGCAGTCAATCCCAGAAAATTCCCATTTTTTCTGCTGTTTTACAAATTTCATGGTGCCACCATGTTTTGCTTTTTTTCTGCAAAAACTGGCAACGGTATAATACTTTTATTGTTACAATAGCTGTCAACTTCTCTGCATATAAAAATCCTTCAAGGGACTCTTTAAACTTTCTCAATGGCATGATGGTAATAGATACCTTGCAGGCTTGCGATACTCCACTTTTAGGTTTAGGAGGTAACAAGGAGACTACATTGGTTAAAGTGGTTGAGAGGCTGGTGAAGATGTGTATCGTGGGCTTTGTTAACAAACTCAACCTTATCAGCATGGCACAGTTTGGTTTTCAGGCTTCTAAAAACACTAACGCTATGTTTTCTTTATTAAATAGCCTGTACCTTAGTTTAAATGATGGAGAGCTTGCCGCGGCCGTGATCTGTGATCTTACCAAGGCTTTTGTGTGGATCATGGTATGGCATTAAGTACTTCAATAAGCTTCCACCAAATTTGAAGGCAATGTAGGGCAGGTCATGCTTCCGGGGGGCTGTTCTGCAGTATATTCTTGACGCAGAGCCATATACAGTTGCCGAGTTTCTGTCAACATGATTGTGATCGGTGTATACCTGAACCCACTTCAATTTATTGTTCTCTGCACTTGGTTTTGTAATATATTCTATAAATTTTAATTTGTAATGTATTGTTTTATTCTAATATGTGCAATTTTAATATGAGCATTTTGCTTTTTATACTGTGCTAGTTATTAGGATTTTGTGACGCCATTTATTTAAAAACACAATGATGTATTTTTATAAATATAGAGATTTTTGACTTTGACCTGACTTTGACATGGAATACTGCTGCAGAAGCTCGAAGTCTATGGATTCAGAGGTGCATCTCTGGCTTGGTTAAGCAATTAATTCTGGTGTTCCGCAGGGGTTTTTGTTGGGTCCACTGTTGTTTTTTTTTATATGGTAATGATCCTTTGAAGCTAAATATAACAGATGTGTTTACGATGTTTGCCGATGATAGGACTTTTCTGGCATAACAAGGATGCTGAGCAGTTAGAGCATGCTGTGGGCAGCGATTTATTAGGAGTAAAGGAATGGTGTGATTCCAACTTTCTAACTCTTAACATATTAAAAACAAATGTTATCTCTTTTAATTGTCATATTGATGAACTATCTTTGGATTCACAACTTATATGAAGTTTACAGGTTGTCAAGTTACCGGCTTAAGTTTGAGGATCATTTTCTGAGTATACATTGTAAATTGTCTAGGGGATGTTTTGCTGTCAGGGTTGTGTCTTGTGAATTGGGTACATCTGTGGCAAGGAATGTGTATTTTACGCTGATTGAGTCCCATCTTCTTTATAGAGTATGTTTCTGTGGATCTTGTTCTGAGCAGTTGTTTAATATGATTTTTGTGTTGCAAAAACGTGCTGTTAGATTCATGTGCCAGCTGGGCTTCCATGAGTCATAAAGGCCTGTCTTCATTTCTCAGAGAATCGTGACTTTAACATGCATATTCCCTCTTCGACTTTAACAAAAAAGTCCATTATTTTCGAAAGCAAAAAATTTTTTTCTTTATTTTAGAAAAAAAGTGAAAAACCTTCTGATTGAGAGAGCCTACTATACGGTTGCCGAGTTTTTTAGTGAATCATTTACCTAAGCTTGTTAGTTATGTCTCTTATATATTTATCTAATGACTGATTTTACATTAATTTGTATACTGTTATTTTAGTTATTTAGTTTTAGTTTTAATTACTTTGTACTTGAGATTGTTCTTTCATTAGAATAAAGCTGTTTTTGACTTTGATTTTGAATGAACTGCTAAAATTTTAGTAAGAATAAAAGATGACGAATCAAAATGGCAGCCTAGTGAAATGTTAAAAAAAAATATTACTAAAAAACTGATTATCCACTATCCAGTTTACCTCAAATTTACCTTAACATTTTAAGATGGCAAAACGAAATGGCAGCCTAATATAGTAATTTACAATATAAGTTTACAGGTGACTTAATACAGTACGAGTTGTTGACGAAGCAAAGCATGTGCCCAGTCTAGAATATAAACGAGTACTGTAATAATAACTAACAGACGTGTATCCTATAATGGTTTATTTCATACTGTCAAACTCAAAGTCAAATATGCTTTATTGTCTAAAGAATTAAATCTTGTTGACAAAGCTGGAAAAAAAATCTTAAAACTTAAAAATTCAAAAGCATCATAACCAACACACAACTAACTATGAGGTAGATACATGTTTCTGATTTATGTCAGTGATATAAAAATGATTATAAATAAACAAAACATTTCAAGAAAAAAGAAAATATATACATACATGCAATTAAAATATAAGTCACATTTAAAACAATTCCAAAATGTAGGAAAAAAATAAAAAAAAACAGACAACACTTTTCAATTAAAAATAAATTAAAAATTAAAAGTAAGGTTACAATGATTAGCAATTAGAGGTGATCTGATTCTGATAAATTATTATATGCTTTTAAGTAATATGTGTGATACATCTTTTTTAAACATTTTCAGGTCAACTTGATTTCGAACAGTTACAAGTAAATGGTTATTAATTTTTTATGCTTTCATAATTCTTGGTCAAGGAGAACCCAGGTATGGGCAACGGAAGATTGAGATGGTAAGACCGATGAGTGCGGTACTGAGAGGTAAAGCCAACATCACGCTCGCTGTATCTCTTGTGAATCATGCACACAGTTTCTACAATGAACAAGCATGTCAGTGTGAGAATCCTTGAGGAAATAAAAAGTGGCTAATAATATTAAGGTATCGAACTGCTCCCTTCTGATATGTGAACACTGATCCAAGTAAATATTGAGAGCTCAACCCCCAATAAGTTATACTATATCTCAACTGAGAGTCGACCAGACACAAATATACCAGTCTTGCAGAAGACCAACCAAGCTCGCTGGAAACATACGGTCTTTATAATCTTTTTTTAAAATGAATAAAGTTATATTTATCAAAATTTAAGGAATATTAAGTTGGCATTATCATATCACTTTCATGATGTCATAGCTAAATATGATTACCTTTTGCCTGTCTCTTTCTAATATATAAAACCAAATCTTTTATTTCTTATATTTTTAAGAGAAAAAAAGTAAAACCTGACAAATAATTGCTTCCTAAAGCATGGTAGTATTACTAGGCAATACATTATTTGTTTATTTATTTACGGACAAAGCCATTTACAAATTGCCTATATCTAAACAATCATATCTTACTAAACATTTCAAAATCAGTAGCTTCACAACTATTTCCTCAAAATACTAATTAATTTTGATTTAAAACATGTTAAGCTAACACTAAAAAAATCTATGTTATCATTATCACAGAACCTATTTCTTGCATTACATAGCCGGGTTGGCGAACTTGAAATACCATAATTTGTTCAATGGAACGGCACACTTATTTCGTGTTTGCCTTGGTAAAACAGAAAACGAAATTTTTTCTTATGGTATCGGATAGTGTAATGTTCGATTTACAGGTCGCAATCAGTACAGAAATAAAAATATTTTAAAAATACTACTGTTAGATTGACCTTAAATTGCGTGCTAGAAATAAGTGTGATGTAGGAATAAGCTGGTCAAATTCTGGTACAAATACAACATCGCGAAACAAAATGACATGACAAGATATCTATTTAAAAAAATCAATATTTTTTTTTATTCAGTTGATTTCAAATTTTGCACAAAAATTGTATCTAATATAGGAATAAACTGGTATGAATTCAACATGATAGAACAAAATGGCAGTCTAATAATATTTTTAAAAAATCTGTGTAAAAATTACTTATTCAATTTATTTTAATATATGCCTAAAAATCAAGTGTGGCATAGGAAAAAAAAAGGTACAATATTGGTAAGAATTCAATATGGTGGAACAAAATGGGGCCAAATAATATATTTGAAAAAACAGTATATGTATTACTAAATGACTATGTGTGGAACTGAATTGGATCAGACTTTACTTTTCCTAAAAAAAGGAAAGATTCATAACAAGGGAAGTTCCAGGTAAAAGAAATTTGTCCATTTTTTATATTAGTTCTGAATTTAAAAAAATTGGTAAGTTTCTTTTACCCACAATTTCGCTCATTATGAATCGTTTCTTTTATTAGGAATAGTGAAGTGTGATACAATTTAGATCTGCACATAGTCATTTATTAACACACATATTTTGCTTTGTGTAAAATTCGATGTCAATTGAATAAGAAGATATATTTTATATTGAGTTCACAAGCAATTTGTTTGGTCGATATTTTGTTTTGCCATCTTAAGTGCATACCACAATTTTACCAGTTTAGCTCTATATCACACTTAATGCTTAAAAGCAATCTATTAAACACTCTTTTCAGTTTGACTTTTGAAATATTTTATTAGATGTCGGCCTAATCTCTTGCCACCATGGTCATACCAAAATATTACCACTTTTATGTAGCACAACCAGTTTTTTATTAATAATTTTTTAACACCACTACGCCGCCATTTTGTGCCGACATATTTAATTTTTATCAAAATATTACTAAGTCATCCCTATATGACCTTTAAGTTTTTGACCAACATTTGAACTCACTTGGGTAAGTAGTATTTTAGTCATGCTGGAACTGACAGACAGAAATATTACCAGATCAACCCCATATGATTCTTAATTTGTGACCAAAATTTGAAGAGGTAAATGGTTTTTTAGCTATGCCACGAACAAGCAGACAGACAGACAGAATTAGGGAAACCTCTTTTTATTTGTTTATATGCTTTTTCGACATTAACCTCTTTATGAAATCAAATAAACCATCTCACATGGTTACGGCTGTTGGGTAAATTTATGATGTCAAAGGGGCCTAGCTAACATGTTTTAAAGTGGTATGTACGTGGTTTTTCCATACCTTTTGGAGCCCCACTGGAGCCTTCATATTACTAGAAAAAAATTTAAATTATGATAGTCGAAGGATTTTTTCTGAATTATCAGAATTTGTCATTGGATGAAACAAGTAAAAGCTGTCAAAAAATACTTACAATAATTTTTTAAATGGAACATCCTACATATTATACATTCATCAAATGGGTCTCTTCTTGCTGATTATAAATATACCAGATTTGGTGCCTTTATCTTTAAAGACACCTGACAAATTTGAGAAAAACCCAAGCATAAGAAGGAATGTATTCCCATTGATTCCACTATGTTCTCCACTTTAACACATTTGTTCTTATGTCGAGGTTTTTATCAAGTTTCTCAGTTGTTGAAGATAAAGGTATTAAACTTAGTATATTTAAAATCAGCAAGAAGAGACCCACTTGATTAACGTATAATATACAGTATGGGGTGTTTAATTAAAAAAAAAACATGATGGTATTTTCCAACAGTTTTTCAATATTTATTTGTTTTTATCTGATTAGTTCTGACAATTTAGAAAAAATCCCTCAACTTTCATAATTTAAACTCTTTTCCAGCTCTTAAAATAGAGGCTCTAGTGGTGCTCCAAAATATACAGAAAAACCCTTGATTGATTCTTTAAATTCATGCTTAAAATTTATTTGCACCCAACATTTCCAAGGCATATTGAGCATTTTGATATGATTGATGGAATAATTTAATTGAAATTAGTTTCCAGTGCTGCTGATTTCTGGTGATACATACATAGGTATATGCTATTTTCTTTTACAATGGGATGAAAGCTGTTTCTTGAAATACCTAAAAAAGAATTAAAACATTTAGAGCTGTATTTTCAAAAGAGATTTAAATTTAGATCAGGTCTAAGTTGACTGTTAAAGGTTTAAGTTGACATATCCAACAATGGAACAAATCATTTTGTGTGTCATCATTATGTATTATGACAGTCACATAAACAAAACAGAACTGACGAACTAAGAGACTCAATCGACATAGCAATTAGATCTGGTCTAACTCTTAAACCTTTTTCCAACGATTGTCAAACAGCTTTTAACGAAGAGGAAGAAGCAAAGAATGTATATAATCAAGAAATTGATAAATTACTATTAATTATAATTATTATTAATTAGAAATTGATGGACTGAACAAGAAAAATATTTCCTTAACCAAAGAAATTAAGGCCCTTAAAAATAAAGAAGCTGAACGTCTGGCCTCGATGGAATCATGGATAGAAATAAAAAAGACTCTGTAGACTAAAATTAAGGATTTGACCAATCTAAACAGGAATATGGTAGTAACAATAAGCGTTCTAGAACATGATAATGCAGTTCACTCAAAACATCTCGAGAAACTGAGGCAAACACTAGCGGAGGTGCAAGAAAAGAATACCCAATATTCAAAGTCAATAGGAAATTTATTAGCTATTTTCGAATAAATTCTTAGCACATAGTATTATTATATATTACAGCCTATTTGTAATATTTAAAATTCAAATTATTGGAAAATAACCTTAAATAATTTGGGCAGCCGCGTTTGGGAATAAAAAATTCTATATGAACACTAAATTGAGTATTACATTGTTGAAATATTTTTTCTTTGGTTAAGAATTCAGAAGTGATGTAAGCACACCCTCTTTGGGCAAATTGTGCATTAAGCATACATTTTTTATTTGAAAACTATTATTTTTGTTTGTTAATTTACATTTGAATGAATATGAATTTGAATTTCTCAATTTAAAAAACGTAGAAGATGGAAAGTAGACTTTTATGATAATGTTCTTTAGTTTTTTTACAGATGTATTCCTTGCAGTGATGCAAAACATTCGGCAAAATATTTTTAAAAACTTGATGACTTCAGGTTTCTTAATAAAAAATATAGAATAAGCTAGAATACATATAGTATCCATCCAAATAATGTGATTTATTTAAAAGCTATTTTTTAATCATTTACAATAATTAAACTTACCAACCTAATAAAGTAAACTGAAACTGGGCGTCTTCGCTCACGATTTTTGTCCAGATTAACGAGGTGCGTTCGGATTGAGTCGCGAAACTCTTTGTCCGGATTACTGAATGTCCGGAAATACATTTTAATGTTTATCTATATTATGTTTAATTCTATTTCATCTGCCTCACCACTTTTTTTTCTCCTTTAAATTAAGCTGTTTTTGAGCTTTCGACAAAAAGTCGCGTATCTTGGCTTCCATTTCTTTTATGGTGGTACCTTTATAAGAGTTCGGTACTGCTTCTAAAAGCATAAAAACCATATTAGTACAGCGAGGCTAGACTTTCAAATAAGATTATTGTTTTCAATGAAATATGAAGCGAATCTATTTTTCTCCTCTACTAATTTTTTTTGCTATTGAACTTTTAACATATTTTTCTATGCCATTCAAAGGTAACAAATATAGTAATTAAAGCTTTCTTTTTAATCTTATTCTTCTATCTACAAGGGAAGTATGACACTTGTTTATTTTTAAGAATGTTATTAAACTATTATTAATTCCCAAAAATGATTTAGTTTATTTAAACAGCTTTTGCCTTTACTACCTGAAAAGTTTAATCCTTTCATAAGCTCATCATTTAAAATGTTTCTTAAATTTGTTTAATAAAGGCACCAGAGTTAAAACCACTAAAATACATAATATATTATACAGTGAATATTCACAAAAACATTTTATGAGAACTGTCTAGATTGGGAAATTTCAGAAAGACTTCCATTAAAAAGCAACTATAGAGAGAAGCTACAATAAATGTAGCATACAAAGAAGGTAGGATAACTTACCAAGTATCTATGTGCACTAAAAAAGTGTATGATTTAAAAATATTATATGCCTGAGCATATAATGCTTTTTATACATCTAACTACCTACTTATTCATCTATGCATTATTATATAATTTTCTTTCTATTGTATATCATTTTAGCATATGCTACTAGGAAGCGCGTTTGCTGTTCAATTTAAAAAACAATGACAAACAATTGGCTTTAACAAAAATTACAGGTAGATTTTAAGGTTTTTTTCACAATTAAAATTAGATAATAAAGTACACATTTATTTATTTTACTATTCACACTGAGTTCAAATGAGAAAAAATAGTTGTGTCATTTAAGACAGTTAAAACTTAAAACTAGATTAACTTTAATAACTTCCAGCTTTGTATTTAGTTTTAGAATCCTCTAGTAAAGGAGGCTTGTACATTTGTTTGGTAAATTGAAACTGAACACACCAAATTGGATATGCTAAAGAATTTGAAACAAATTTTTATCCTTTGGCTAAAAATGTTTAATGATTCCACAATCAAAGTCCAAACGATTTTCTATTAATTTTTATCATATCTCTGCATTAACAAGCTAAATTTTTTAATTTTTACTCATGGTGCCGCAATAACTTTCTAACTCTGAATACGACAAAATGTAAATTTATGAGTTTTTCCCGTCGTAAAGAGCCACTTAAACTTCATTATCGACTCAGTGATGTTTTTTTGTCCGAAGTGGAAAGCTTCAATGATTTGGGAGTAATTTTTGACTCTGAACTTAATTTTAATGCACACGTAGATAACATCATACTTAAAAGCTACAGAGTGTTATGTATTATCAGAAGAAACTGTGATAATGTTAATGACCCCAAAGCCTTAAAAACCTTATATAATTGTTTAGTTCGTAGTATTCTGGAGTATAATTGTATAGTGTGGTCTCCTTATTATAACTTACATATTAAACGCCTTGAAAACGTACAAAATAAGTTCTGTAAGTTCCTTTTATTTAAGATGCATTTTCCTTACAAAGATATTCCTTATCAAACAAGAATTTTCTTGGTTGGTTTGGCCACTTTAGAAAGGAGAAGGCGTAACGCGATGATGTTTTTCCATTTTAAACTGTTAAATGGAATGATCGAAAGTAGTGAACTTCTATCGCGCATTTATTTAAGAGCTCCGATCCGGATAACTTGTAACAGCCATCTGTTTTATGAAAGACCACACCGTACAAATTATGGCTTTAGAGGAGTAACTGACCGTCTGGTAAAAACCTACAATGATTTCTATACTAACTGTGATATATTCGGCTGTTCCTTTGCAAATTTTAAAAATATTATCTTAAACACTTAATTTTTTTTTCTCATTAATTTATTATTGGTATTAACTATGCGGTATCGTTTATATATGTTAATGCATTGTACTTGTTTATGCATATTGGTTCATCATCGTCCAGATTTATAGTATATTAATTTTATATGTATATTGACTAACTGAACTGTTTTGTATGTTTTTGTTTTATATTTAGTTTCTGTTCAAACGTTTTATGACATGTAATACCTTTTGGAGTTTGTTGCTCTTTAGTGTATGATTTGATAAATAAATAAATAAATAAATAAATTATAATGCAAAAATCTGACTATATGAATTTAAGCAAAAAAGTTACAAGTATTTTGTAAATACTTGGCTGATTTATAAAGGTTTGCAATGTCTCTTGCATTAGTTTTGCAGATGTAGTGCAAAGCTCTTTTCTGGAGCATAAAAGTTGAGGTGAAGAGATATTTACTGCTAAACCCCAGAATGAAATTGCATACCTCAAATGGCTTTGTGTGTGTGAAAAATAAAAAAAGTATCATTTATTGTGATACCAACTTGAATTTTCTGTTTTCAATGTTATCTCATGCCAAATTGACCAATGCAATCAAATTTAAAACATGAATGACATGAATTCATCAGCTGTTTTATAAGACCATAAAATAGTGCAAAAACAGTAAAGCGTCTATGAATATCTAGAGTTGCAAGATCATTAATATAAATTAATCAATAGGATTGGTCAAAGCATAGATCCCTGGTCCCTGGTTGATTTTAGAGACATCAGTTATTCTATATTACGGTCTAATAACCTTCTAAGTTCTTCCAGAGTGATATCATTCAAACCAGTTTAAAGTAACCTCTCTGAAACCATAGTGAGCCAATTTCTCCAACAGTATTCCGGGATTCGTGGTATTCCAGTTGATAGAGGTTTCTTTTGTGATGTAGCACCACGGCTAGTTACCACCTGAAATGTATTATCTAAGTAAGATTTAATTAACTTAATTGTCCTTGGTAGTTATATTACTCACAAGAACTAAAATTTAACGTAATATTGTTATTTCCAATAATGTTGGGGTAATATTACTTAAAAAATAATTTAATATCTTACAGTTATATTTGCTGGGGTGGTTTGATGTTTTTTGGGTTTCAGTTATTATTAAAAATATGATTTTTGTTGTCATTGTATTTTCGCTTAGCTAGTGATTTATCACTAAATGTGATATATCAATTTTCAGTTTTACACATATCGTTAATTTTTTTAAATGTTATTTATGCAATTTATTTATAGTAACATGGTTTTTTCTGTACTGTAAATATATTATTATGATTACGATATATTAAAATCTTTTTTAATTGTTAATTAGTAATAGTGCCATAACTAATGTTTTTTCAGGAAAAGGTCTTTCGCAGGCTTGAAAAATTCTGTCATTAAAAAGTTGAATTGCTTTATGAGGCATTATATCCAAGTCAGATATAAAATCCTAGGATGTATTCTCCATGATGTTGAACAACATGTTCGTACCAGCCGGTGTAGTAGGTCGAAAGGTTCTTTTTAATAGTAATATTCTTTATATTATTATTGGGAATAGAAATATATATCTGTTGTACATTGCAATCGAAAGACCTGGACCCAATGTAAAGCATCAAGGCAACTACGATTTTTAGTCTCTGAAAATATCATTTGTTTTTATCCCAAAGATTTTAACATGTTACAGAGAGCAATGGCACCCTTCTTATCTGCCTCAAGATAAACATTGTAATCCCCTAGTCTTATAATATTTTTGTCTATGTAGTTTTGATATGTATCTGATGGAAAAAAAATCGCGAAAAAACCCTTAGAAAAGAGCGGTTTTGCATATGGTAATAACTTCTGTAATTTGCAGCTATATAGTAAGCTGATTTTAGTAAAGAGAACTGTTTTTTGTTTCCTTAGGTTAGGTTAAAACCTGAGTCGATCATATCTACCCTCTATCGGGACTCTTTAGTCCATTAAGTCTTTCACCTGTATTTACATAAGTTAGATGCTTGGGAACCCAAACATCTAACTCCTCTATGAGTCTTATCTCTTTATTTGAAAATCTTACTGCCAGATTCGTTAGCAGAAGGATATCCTTACCAAATATGAGGTTCTATTTTTGCAAAGCCATCTAATACACATTAATTGGGTAGACAGTAAGGAGATATATAAAAATACAGGTAAAAAAACTTTTTTGTCTTATTTGGAGACTATTTTAAGGGAAAAAGTCCCAGAAGTCGTTTGTAAGTGTTTAAAGGAAACAGTTGATAGGTTTTTTAAAAATGTAAATGTATATTTTAAAGAAACATTATAAGTCAGTTGTATAGAGAGAATTCACTGTGTATATGTATAGAGATCTATTAGAAATCCTAAAAAAAATGTTATATTCCAGGCCTGATGTATCTCAAATGAATGACCTCTCCTGTGACTCAGATGTGTTTAGTAGTCGAAACAGCAGCTCAGAAAATACTATAATACACAGCACAGATACAGAATCAGATGAAGAAGCTCAAGTAGATGAAGTATTAAAGAAAGAAAAACCTAAACACACCTGGTTTGTTTTACCAGAGATTATAAATAGACAAGTTGGTGAGAAATTTGATATATATATATATATATATATATATATATATATATATATATTTTGTAAATATTTGTTACCTCTAGTAGAGCCACACTTGGGATATAGAATTTATATGAGTTAGGAAGTGGATTAAATTTCTGGCTAGCCATAGATATTAGAGCTGGTTGAAAATACATTTGATACAAATTTAAAAATCAAGAGTTTGCTTTTCAAAAAAATATATTCATTTTAATAAAAGTGATTGTTATAAAAAATATGTAATTTAATCTACATTTTTACACTTGCAATTTTCGATGTATTAATAATGGTCCATCTACAATAGTGTATAGGGTTTCCACAATCTATGTAAATGCTTTTACCAACTAAGATGACTCCAGTAAGTTCTTCAATTCACTCATTAAATTTACTTGGTACTGCAGTCTTCAGCGGCTGCAAACTACAAAGGGTGTTAAAAAGGAAGGGGAACATAATCATTAAAATCCATTAATTTAATTGACTTCAGCCGGAATCAGATGCAGCTCTGGGAATAATATCAATTCCGGACTAATTTTGAAATTGTTTTTATTTAATTTTTGCAAATATTCCATATGTAATCGACATATATTTAAATTGAAAAAGTCATCTTGCCTTCATTGAGATTAGAAGCCGGGGCTTCTAATATTCAGGTAGGTACTTTAATTAGGCATTTTAGTAGTAACAGTAAGTAGTATTTATTCATGCTATACAATTTTACAAGTATGTCATATATATGAATCATACAGTATTCTCTTATATCTTAGAAAATGGTTTCGAGAAACAGTGTAATAAAATATAAACAACATAAAATATATAATAGAATGTTACAGTATGTCAAAATTTATAAAATTTTATGCCTAAAAACAGTCCCAAAACACAGTATAATATTATAAAATTTAAAGACATAGACTCCCACTAGCCAAGTAGACCTTAACAACCAACATCAGCAATTTAATTTTTAGATAAATAAATAAATAAATAAACTCATTTGTCTAAAATATTGTTAACATATAGGCTATTTATATAAATAAACTACAGGAAATTAAATCGACAACAACAACAAGTCAATTAAGAAATCATTGTTTTTGGGCTTAGACTGTATCAAATTGGAATTATTTATTGAAGGTTTGTCTGCTATTGCACGAGGCATCTGCAGGGATCTTCACTGCACAAATCAAAATATTAGATGAGCCCCAGTTAGTATAGTTTAGGTATTTTTTCCCGACCCGTGACTCACTGTAATGGTGGATTTTCACGCATGATATAGCACGTAGCCCGCGTCTCTATCGAAATTTTCAGGGTGTTTGATGGTCTCAATAAAGTGTTTAATTTTCATTTTATAATATTTCGAGGCTGATGCAAGAAATTTAGTAATCTTTACATTAATCATAAATCCTATTTAATGCTGTTGTTATAGACCGATTATACTTCGAATCAGGTAGAAATAAATTAACCACATCATTTGTTCGTATCGCCGTTTAATTGGAACGCACGCAATATATATGGTGTTGTGATTTAGGTCTACTTGTTTAGAAATACAATAAAAAATTATGCTATAAATAGAATAGGGTATTTTATTTTACAGTGGACAGGTCTGGTAGAGATAGACCATTCAGTTTCACCTATATACACTTAACCGCAGCAACAAGGAATTTTATAAACTCCTAATTGCAAAGGAATTATATCTTTTGGCGATCTTAAACTTGGTCCAATCTTTTTGAGGGTATTTTAGACCTCCTTCTTAGAACCTCCAGAATTCTTGCAATTTTATCTGTAGTACCCTCTATAAAAGGTAAAACTGCACTACTTGATGACTGACTACCCAGTGCTGGTCGAGACCTGACATTACTGTAATATCCAATTGAATGCTTAATAACTTCAGTGCCATTGTCGACAATTTTCATTATGAATTTTATATTAGAATATTGTTGGTTTAAATGATGTAAAATATTTTCTTGTCAAACTCGCTATATTACAAAAGTTTGAGCAATGTAAGCCAATATTTAGATTGTAAAGCCAACTCATTAGAAATGTGAGGATGCCAAGCATTCTTTAGTCAATTCAGTTAAGACCAGATAAATGTAAAAATGATATGGATATTGCACTGAAGATATTAGGTGTTCGATTAGGTATTACAGTAATTCAAAATTCAAATTCAAAAAAGGCTTTTTTGTTTTAAATACATGGTATTTGTTGACAAAGTTCAAATCAAATCATAATAAAAAAATAAAATGCTTTAATGTCTCAAGAAATATATCTCATTGACAAAGCTGTAAAAAAGAAAGTAAAGTTTACAAAAGTAAAATTCAATAAGACTTATACTAAAAAAAAATGTTTTTTGTAATAGGTCACATACCAAAAAAGACATGACAATATATTATAGCAATGGTGTGGTATTTAACCCAATCTAATACAAATTAATTAAGGATAAACATTAAACATAAACAAATATAAAAATAGATGAAAACAACAATAAATAAAAATGTAAATATGGATACATATAACCAACTAGTATCTCTACTAAATTAAACATAAATAATTTATGAATTTACCTAAGGCAAATATTTAGAATAAAGAGCAAAAACCTTCAATTAAAATTCCAGCATAGAAATATGTACCTAATACCTCTTAAAAACATGTCAGATGTGAAAACAAAAGAGACAAGTCTCATGTCTGAGACAAACAGTTTAGAATTAGTTAAAATTTATAATGCCTAATAATAAAAAGACTATAATGACTACTAAAGTCAAGGAAAAAAGAGAGAAGATTTAAAATTTACAAGTACATACTTATACACATAGCATGCAGCATACATGAGGATAAAATATAACATAGAAAAACAGTAAAGTGTATCCAAAGTTTCCACTAAAAGCAGGCGTTTTACTTTCTTTTTGAATCTTATTTCATTCTGCAGTTGTCTTATATCCAAGGGCAGGTAATTAAACATTTTCTTGCCATTGTAATGGATTGAGTGATTCCAGTATAAATAACGACGGTAAGGTTAAGATTTTATATGACAAAAATAATGGTGTACACGAATCTCAAAAACGAGCCTTGCACACGTATTTTACTGCTCGTTTTTGTAGAATGAAAATTATATAAAACAGATTACCAGCGCAAGTCCCTAAAGACAGATATCGCAAATGGGACTCAATAAGTGAAGTATGCATTTGGTGCAAAACTCATGCCCAATTCCTTAGAAATTACCCTAATTACGTAATAGTTTGCCGACAGCCTTCTACTCAGATTTACTATGTGATTTACTGGCAGCGATTGTGTTGCGCCAAAGAATGGTAGTGTCATGGGCAAAGACTATAAACCTTCCTTCTATTTGAAAAGTTGGCAAGTCATGTACATAAATAAACTCTTTAAAAGCTATTTAACTTGAAGAAAACAAGTTATAAGAGTCAATGCTAGCTTCTTACAGTCAAGTCAAAGTCGAAGTGAAGAAGATATCCTTGTCTAAATAATATGCAAAAGATACAAGTGCATATTATAAATATGCATATAGAACTCAAAATTTAGATTGAGTAGATTGTACTCCAATTTGAACATTTTTTACAAACAATTAAATGACTTTGGCTTTTTTTCATTCGTGTGAAAAAATTAACATTATACTTTTGAGACTCAAATCGAATTTTTTCAAAAAAAGGGTTTTTATTTGTTTTTTTTCTCAAGTAAAAAAATTGTCTTCTTTTTAAACTAGCCTACAATGAACAGTCTGTATTGTAAATATATAATGTTATCTCAAAAATAAAGTTGAATTAATTATTTTGCCTTTAGCCATGTATTACAACTAAGTATTTAGTTGTGACAGATATAATTAATTACATGGTACTTATTTTTTGATTAATATATCTACATTTATTTCAATATAATATTTTAGGATATGGATCTAAAAAAGCCCATCCAGCTCTGTTCCAGCAAAGGTGCTATGGATCACTGATGAATGTACAAAAATTAGAATTAATGTATAAATTAGAGGAACATGAGGGCTGTGTAAATAGTCTTAACTTTAGTCCAGATGGTAATCTTTTAGCTAGTGGGTCAGACGATTTGAAGGTAGGTACTGATCTTAAAACTTTCTCGGTTCTATTTTACTTTTATATAATAATAATAATAAAATAATATTTATTAATGATACACTGTATTTTCATAAATCAAAATTATGTTTAAAAGTTATCTAGATACATAAAAATGGGATAAAAACAATTCATATTAATTATAATAACAAAAACATCAAACTTCTCTTCATTGTCTTTCTTCACTGGATCAGGCCTGTGTCTCCATAAATTTATACATAGAAACGAAAATGAGTTGACAATCCTAAGCAGTGTTCTTAAAGCCATATGGAAGATACTCCTCTGTGCTCTAAAATGCCTTTCTTTTAAAAAAATCTTTAACCTTATTTTCAAGTAATATATTTAGTTTGCCTTTAGCTGTAGCTGTAACAAGACAACCCTTGTTATGTAGGTTGTTGCATGGACTGAATGAAGGCTATGTGTAACAAAGTTATTTTAACCACATTTTAATCTGCTATAACTTCCTTATTTTTCAAAATATCAAAATGAACTAAAAAAAACAAATTGTTTTACTAATTATTAACTAATTAATTAATTAATAATCCTGTAAATTTTATTTTCAATAGATAGGCCTCTTTTTCCTGGTTCCAAATATACCGGGTTGTTAAATGTTGTTGCCATAAGATAAAACCAAGCTATCTTTATATCTTTGACAATTGGCAGTCTTTTTATATTGTTACATTTTATATAAATCTTGGCAAGTAGTCATGCAATTTCAATTCAATTTAAATATACTTATTGTGAAAAATACACAAAAGGGTGGGATAAATTTTAAATTTTATTGAAATCTACCCCTATATTGCCTAACAAAATAATGTATAAAAATAACAAAATTTGTCAAATAATTGAAAGTACAAACAGAAAATAAAAAGAGAATATGTAAGATGCGCAAGAACATAATTAAATACTAGACATACAATATTCCATTTAAAGGGAAACATAGCTATTTTATTATTACTAAAATGTATTCAGGTTGACATACAAATTAAAGGTATTGGTCAGTAATTGGTATTTTAGTTTAGCCTTTATTGATGGGACAGAAAGATACATGCAAACCATTGGAGCCTCAAAACGCAAAAGCAGCCTCGAATGCTGAACTCCTGTGAACAGGAGTTTACAGATGACCTTGCGATGCTATTCTTCTAAACTCCCTCAAATGAACTTCGCTGTGATAATTTTGTCCTTAAATAATGAGGAATACCAGAAATTAAAATCTTAATCAGAAAGCAAGCAAATCTTAAGCAAGAGTTATAAAAGAACGGTATGATTCATCATTTTCTGAAGTTGATGCAGAGCCTCGCCATTGTCCATGTCACAGTAATTAAAATAGGACATCACCAATGAAACAACAAGCATTTTTTTAGTTTCAGCGTCAAGAAAATATTTATTTGTTTAAGGCTAAAGTATGCCTTTTGGCATATAGAACTTCAGATTGTAATCAATAATAAGTCCCAGATTAAGTACAGACAGCATAGTAAGAATTGGACTACCATAAACATAAATAGATAAAAGATTACTGCAAAAATGTAGCATTTTTGGAGAAGGATATGCAATATTTTTGATGTGTTTAAACATAAGCAGTTTCTATCTGCCCATTATTTTATAAGGCTCAGATTATTATTAATACACAAGCAAGCACCATTGTTATTCTTATGGGCAAATTCAAAGGTTAATTAACTGTCGTCGGCGAACATATGTATCTGACAAGATTGTGCGATGTTACCTTTGCTTTTGAAAATAAAAATGTTATAGTAGACAGATAAACAATTTTTCGCCTTTCATTGGGTATCCATTTTAATACTAATTGTGGGAGTTTATAATCATTAATTTGTTTGTCATCTCAAATACGTATAGTTAGCTGAAATAACCTGAGAATGAAATTCTAAATTAATTAATAATTGGTCGTAAATCAGTAGAAATCTCGTCGAAATGCAACATGGAAAATAATTTACACAATTGTCTAGTTTTATAAATCATCAATGTAATTTGAGAGATTGACAGGGTTGGGTTGATCTATAAATTCGAAAGCATTGGAGTTAGAAGTTCGGCAAAACACAGTTTTCCTAATTAATTGATCAGTAGAAAGCAACCAGATTATGTCAATGTGTATGATTATGAAAAACTTGAGAACATCTTTAATTTCTGGAAAATAATGTACTTAGACATGATTTTGTTGTACATATATGACGTGGCATGATTTATTGTTTTCTCAAAGTTTTGAAACACATGTTCCAACACATGCGACTTAATTGCAATAATGGCATGTCGAATTTCGTCTTTTAGCTTTTAGGTTGCCCAATAAAAAAATCAAACATTAAATCGTACGATCTAATCGGTCAATCGAGTCTGAAGCAATGGATGTTTTATGGCATGTATAATATTTAACACATTAACGTTTAGTTTCAACAAGATCCGCCATCTTTTGAAACTAAACTTTAATGTGTTAAATATTATCGATAGCGAACAAAATTCACAGTCGCCAAAGTCATTCCCAAAAAAAAAAACCATAACAACACACCAGAAAACCCGCCAAATAGCCATTTTGTGGGTATAATAGCTGTTCCAGAATTGCATGTTTAACGACATACCCATTTAATTAAAAATGCGCTTTTCACTGAATATTCCTTTATTCAAAAATTTACTGTCTTCGGCTTTTTTTTTCTATTACCAGATCGCGATGTAAAATGTGATGCAGTGTACTTCTGAGGATGTTCAGTTATAAAGAACACAGGCCTCCCAATAAGTCCCATTTACTTAAGAAGATTCTATGTTTCGTCCTGATCCATTGAAAAAAAGGGCCCCATTTTAAAGATTTTTCAAAAGTTAAAATGCAAGTTTTCGAATTATTCTCTCTTGCTAATTTTCCTCAATAAATTCACCTGCTCCAGTTGATATACCTGATTGTTGTAGCATTTTTTTTTTCAGGGTGTATAGATTTTTGCACACTCTCGTGTCTTTAATAGCAGTGTAATTGCTGTTAGATGTGACAGTGTATCTGTAATAATAATATAACTCACGTTGAATAGTAGGTTTTTTTTTATTGCAGATAACCTTATAATAAAAAATCTTAGAGTTACGCAGTCGCTGAGGTCTGTAGAATCAAGAAAGTGTGGGAATAAAATTAGCCGAACCATAAATAATGGAGTTTTTATATTTTAGAGAAAAATAGTTTTGTTTAAGTATTACGTTGTTAGAAATAACAAAGTGGTATGTCCAAATTGAGTTGTTTACTAAAAACACTCTTATGGTTACATAACGTCCCAGTGAGCCAAAAAAAAAGAGTCAAAATGAACTTTTATGTAATGTATGCTTGAAAGTTGTATTCAACAACACTCTAAGAGTATAATCAACACATTTTAAATTGTAGGTCAGACTTATATAGAAATTCGACTACAAAGTACCACTATTATATACCTCATAGGAAATTGCTTGTTAATACAATAGTGCTCTTTTTTTTGGTCCCTAAAGTTATAATATTTTATATGGGTGAACTTATCAGCTGCGAATATCTTTTAGCTCTATTATTATTCTTAATAATTACTTATTGAAGCCTCGCTAGGTATCACTCCTTTTGGGGGAAAAGCAGCATAAATTCTACGCATTGATGCTGTGACATTTCGACCATTTTTTTAAGCAAATTTGCCCAATATTTATGCATTGTTGTAACATGAAGCGTTCTATGACAAAAAATTTGCAACATTTTTTCCTAAACTCTAGGATATGCAATATTTTTGATGTGTTTAAACATAAGCAGTTTCTATCTGCCCATTATTTTATAAGGCTCAGATTATTATTAATACACAAGCAAGCACCATTGTTATTCTCATGGGCAAATTCAAAGGTTAATTAACTGTCGTCGGCGAACATATGTATGTGACAAGATTGTGCGATGTTACCTTTGCTTTTGTAAATAAAAATGTTATAGTATCTATAGTTACTATATCTAGTTTTGATAATATGATTTTCATTATTTTCGTAAAAGTTACGCTTAAATTGGTTCCTAACCCTAATTCGGACACCCATTAGGTCAGATATTTTATTTTTCTACATGTTGACAAGTCCGATTTTGTTACATTTTGATATGTAACATTTTTTTATAAATTAAATTTCAACTTTACACGGTATTTATAATTCCTTATTATAATTTGCATCCAGCAGTGACCATTATATTAGTATTCTTTAAAAATGTATTTCTTTTTCACTAGTTTGAAGATTTTTCTGTAACGGGAGAAGTATTTTCTGCACATACTTGAACAACGCGGTGGATTATAGTCGCGTGCGGAAAAGTATCTTCTTCCGTACTTGTTAGGAAAATAAGAAAATCACTATATTTGATTTGCTCGTATTTTAAATATTTGTATGTGGCTTAATGCAATGTTGTCATTGTTTTAAAATAGTAGTTTTTTAGGTTGTGATATGGGACTGGAGAATCGGAAAAAGTCTTCTAAAGTTAGATACTCGACACAAAAGAAATATCTTTCAAACAAAGTTCCTAGATCTTAAAGGCCCTGATTTGCATCTAGCCACTTGTGGCAGAGATGGCCAAGTGTGGTATATGCAGGTAAGTTTTTTCTTATAATATTATTGGTATCTGAATTGTTTCAATCTGATTTTTAATTTGTATTATACAAGGTGAGCAACTAAGAAGAACGCCGGCTTTCTGTAACCGGTCATCACACAAGTTTGGGAAATTTTGTTTTAAATAAAAGTAGCCTAGAGAAATTGCTGCAAATTATTTTCAAGTTTGTAGGATCGCCACAGTGAAAGCTAGCCCTAAAAATTGTGATTTCTCTTTAATTTGTCCAGTTAAGCTGTATCGGCAAAATAATCTTTTATGGACAATTTTACATAAACATTTATTCCTTCAGATCTTCAAATAAAGTGGTAGAGGGAGAGTAATTGTTCTAATTTCTATATAATATGTTGGCGAAGCGGAACTGTGAGATTTCATTATCGCTCTGTAAAGTGGCTGAAGAGCATGCTTCTGGGGCGAAACCTGGAAGTTAAAGATCGCAGTTTTGTCTCGGAAAGTATAGAGATTACCTCAGGGTTCCTCAACCAATTGTGTGTCATTATTATTTAATATACTTATCAATGACATCAGCCAGACCCTAACTAACTGCAATTTTCTTCTGTTTGCTGATGACCTGCAGCTATTTCACACTATACTACAAAAAAACTTGTGTTCATTTGCTCAGCGGTGTGATGTGAATGGATTGTTAGGGAACCTAGGAGACGCAATACAATTAGTTTTTGCACAATAAAGAATAGTATTTATTTTGTATATAGTAGCATTGACATTAACTTGATATCTGTTAGTTGTTTAAAGGATTTGGAGTTCAATTAGTTAATCAGTTAACGTTTAGAGAACATTATTCATTTATTTCAAGAAAGGCAATTCAAATGTTGAAGACATATAATTAATTTTTCCATGTTTCAAAAAAGTTTCTTTTTATTTATTGAAAAACGGTAGACCTTCCGATATTCATAATTCAATAATAATTATTAACTTAAAAAATCGATGATTTTTAAATGACGACGTGTTTTTCAAGAATAATCGCCATATTTTTATTCGTGGCCCATATTAACCTGCCACACTGCAGATATCTTTTCATATACGTGTAGCAACAGAATCAAGAATTTATATTCACTCTGCTATTCTCTAAAATAAAGAATGTTTTCTCTGACCTTGGCAACTTGTAACTTTTCCTGTGCCCTTTGTAATTGGCTATAGTTCTTTTTTTATGCTCTGTAGAAAAAATTGAAGAATGTTCTACTTACATTTTTTGATGAATGTTACTTAGATTAGCCCCATAGGCATTATTTAAACATATTTTTTTCTACATATCAATTACTAATGTTATTATACATTTTTTTAACTTTAGTATTATGAAAACTTTTTTTTACATATTATTTGCTAATGTTATTTATTAAATAAAATGTATTCATTTTATTTTTAACTTAAAGTTTTATTCAAATTTTATATATTTTTTGGAACTGTTTTTAACTTTTTTCTGTTTTTTTTTTAAATAAAGTAAATAAAGTATTCTATAAATATATATGTCCTCTGAAGCAGTTACGGTCCCTAAATTAAAAAGACTTCACAATATCCTTTGGAGTATTGAATAACATATCAGCATATGCTCCAAGCATTGAGCTTCCCAAAATGTTATGTTCTAAATCTGCTAATTCCCCGCATTCACAATTATCACCCGCCTGTATTCCTATTTTTTTTTTTGTAATTTTGACCCAGGGCATGCCCACTGCGAATGCTGCGTGAACTTGATCTTATAAAATCTTGATTTAACTCTTTACAAAACCAAAGTTTTTTTTATTTATCTTTGGAAACAAGTTTTTGTAGACATAACTTGGTTGATTGATCAAATTGATCCTGCCCATTTCTACAAATATCTGAATGAGGTATATAGTAATCTGGAGTTGCAACAATTTCATTGTTTTGTAAGCATTGATTATTTTTTAACCCCCTAATAAGCAGGAACTTTTTTATTAGAATTAGACAGGGGTTGCAGACCACTTTTACTATCATTAAGTATGTCAAAATTATTATTTTCTTGGTATTCTATACAGTACAACACTGATTCTCAGATAGCCCATAATTCAACAGAAAAAATAGGTGAATTATTAAATAGTCACTGTCTGTATTGCTTTTTTTGCTATGATAAAATGCGCATCCGGTTTTCTTATTATAATTATAATTACCAATCCGTCAGTATCTTCAAGAAATAGGTTTTTAATGGCAAGCGGATCATTATTCTCATATATTTGTATTATCTTTGGCATGTCATAAAGCAAGGTAAAATGAAATTGGAAGTATGGAGCTCATATAGATCAAGAAATATAACCTTAATATGAATTATCCAGGAATAACTTGTTGCCTATAAAGGACATTGTTAATGCGTATATTCTATTTATTATTTCCCTATCCCTAGCTATAAGTTTGAAGACGTGTTTATGGTGGTCCAGTTGTCTCGGATTCTATTACTAGATTGGGCTGCTTGTTAAAAAACCTACACAGAGGCTTAGACATTTATTTTTAAGTATTTCGATTTTATAAAATTGGTTTGCTTAATCTAGAATGGATCTAACACATGCTTTATAAAACAATATTTGGATCATTTTTATGTGTAAATACTTTTAATATATTTAAACCATTTTCAGCTCTTTTAAGAAGATAGTGAATGTGGTCTTTCGACCGTAACTTTCCATCAAGAAAGATTCCAAGGTATTTGACCCTGTTTTTGTGTAGAATTTGAAGACCTGACGTCATTCTATTAGGAGTATGTATTCTTTCTCTTGTAAATGTACAAAGAGAAGTTTTTCCTGTTGATACGTTCAAACCATTATTGTTAAACCACTTAAGGTTTGTGTTAATTTTCTGTCAATCATATGGTTGCAAAACACGACAGATTGGACTATCCAAATTGTATCTTCAAATAGGGATTCTAGATTGTATGTACACACAATATAGAGGATAAGACTAAGAATTCCTCCCTGTGGCAGGCCGACTTGTACAATTCTTGATTTTGTAAGTCCTTCGTCTATTCTAATATATGTAATATGTGTACTGTACAGTGAATAAGTAGGTTTTATTATTTTTGTAGACATTCCAAGGGAAGACATTTTTTTTAGTTGCGATGACATAAGTATCCTTATCATGCGCAACCTTAATCTCAAGGAATGACACTGAAGTACTTTGATTTACTGTAAATCCGAGCTGAATATTTGTAAACTAGATATGCTATTGCTTCCTGTGTACAGTTTCCCCTTCTAGATCGTTTTTGAGTAATTAGCAATTTTTTCTTCGAAGAGTATAATAAATTTGATAACATCGAGTACTGAATTGCGTTCGATCCTAAAAAGGCGTGTCAAGTAATTGTCCTCCATATTTATTTTCACCTGCGTGATTAAGTCTTTATTTAAAACATAAGATAACGTGAGCTACATATGGAAAAATATTCTTCTTTCCAAAAGTCTTGGAGGGTTGTTAAATTTCAGTTCTACTGTTTCGGATATTTAAAGTTTTTTACTTACCATTCTAAGAATAATTGAAAGTATTAGAGCAGAATGCAATTGAAGAATTTTCTCCTCCCGATGGTTTAAACCGCGTGTAACTACAAACGTTTAATAAAATGATATTATTTATATCTATGGCTTCTAATAAAATATTACCATAAACATCATTGCTTGAACGCTTTTCTAAAAAATGTTGACCAAGTTTATAAAGAATAATTTTTTTGAGGATTAACATATACCGAAATAAATGATAGTTCCATGTTATTATTTATTTTTGTTTTTATACCTGCATTAAAGTTTGGACCCGTTATTTCAGAAATTTTAGGTTTCATTTAATTAAAATGGCAAATTTAAAAAAAATGTTATAACCAGTTTTTTACCCCGCATAAATATTTCTTAAACTTGATATACAAGGAAAAATAATTTCTTACGCAGACGATACAGTCGTAGTATTTATTGGGAAATCATGGCAAGAAACCAGAGACAGGGTGGTAGAGGGAATCAACGTTATAAAACACTGGCTGGATTTGTGTAAACTTTCTCTAAATACAACCAAAACCAATTACATAGCATTCTTTGTGACGAAATATCAGCAACATTTAAAATGAACAAAGCACATTTCATACCTCACAAAAATAATTCGATGCCTTATTCGTAAATTTTATCTACTAAGAGAGCTTCTTTGTGGTAAATTGTTAATGGTAGTTTATAAAGCTCCTGTTGAATCATTAATCAGATATAGGTTCATTGTTTGGGGAGGATCATATAAAAACAATTTAAGACCTTTGCAAGTTATTCAAAACTGCATTCTTAGAGTAATGTTTTAAAAAGAAATAGATTTTATTCAACTAAACTTTTATATGTTGCGAACATATGTAATATAGGTTGTAAATATTATTCGTGTACGTACTTTACCATCAATACGAAACTAGAACCAATGTAAATAGACACTTAATCATACCTTACAACAATACAACTAATAGTTAAAATATATTACTTACCTAGCATCAAAGTTTTATAATTTATTGCCAAATAATATAAAATGTGTTAATAGAATTAAGATCTTCACTAAGCATAAATATTTTTTTATTAAAGCATATAAAATACATAACTTAAATATCATTTTTTAGTTTATTAGGTTAATTAGGAATTGGTTAAGGTCTTATTTTATGTACTCGTTTTCGAAAGAATATAAAGTTCTTTTTTGGTAAATTTTATTTTATGTACAATAAAAACTCTTAGATTAGAAATCGGCTCATGCAAATGTTCAATTCATCTAGGTGCCATTCACACAATTAGTTAAATCTATCAGAACTGTATAGATTTAGTCAAAACAATGTGTAAATTGCAAAAAAAATTTATTGCCAGGCTTAAACTAGTTTCTGACAATAACCCAAGATGTAAATTATTTGGGCTAAAATTTCTAATTCTAAGATGGCTTTATTGATTATTGCTGATCGACAATTCCATTGATACCTGGTTATAGAATTCATTGAAAACAAAAGAAGTATATATTGAAGAAAAGACCTCATCATAATTTAAGGGTAAATTAAATGCCATTAAGATAAATGATATAATATATTCAATACATCCTGAATGGAAAATAAAATAAAAGAACTCAGTCAATTGGTCGTAACAGAATTAAAGGTAATTTTAAAGATGGTAATTCGGCAAATAATCGGTTAAATCAAAGCATAGTTTACAAGCGTTCCTAAATTTTTGCTGGTTAGGCAGGGAGTAATATCAGATTTTGAAAAAGATTTAGGGGAGGATGCTCTAAAACATAAATCAAGATATTAGACCATCACTGTAATTATGAGGTCGTAGCAGTTAACCTTAATTAAATTTAAAAAATCCCAAAATACATAGCAATTGTTCGTTACCTTTATAAGTTCATATATACAAAAGTTATTCTATGTTACAATTGCTTTAGGTATGACCACCCAAGTAGGAAATGGGAACCGAGATATCAAGCATGTAATGGGGAACATTAAATTAATAAGGGTACAGGGGAAAAGCAACCAGAATTTTTTCATTATAATAAAAAACATTTTCTCAATGAATTTTTTTTTTAATTTTTGTTTTTTGTCGTGAATTTTTAAGATTGAAACATATTAAAAATACAATGGCGGAACAAAATGTCTTAAAGTTGCGGAAATAAATTTCTCAAAATAAACTTATGTGTTAACGCAGAAAGAAAATACAGATATTGACTTAAACGAATTTGATAAAACCATTTACAATAGCGAGCGACCAGAAAGATCCAATGAACCAAAATAAATCTTCGCATTTTATACCAATGAGGAATCCCCAAAAATATTAAGAACACTTTCTCCCAATCCTAGTTTGAACTATGAAATAACATCCTCATGAACATAAAGAAATAATATCTTAATTAAACTTTGCTCAAGGTTCTGGATCAATTATAAACGACCCAATATACCAAGAAAATTTATCATGGAACTACGCAATTCAGAACTCTTATACATACTAAGTCTTCAAATATAAATAATATTAATAATCGATCATAGTTTAGAGGACTATAAAAATATGATTTTTTAGCAACTTTCTGTAATTGACTCCAAGTTTTTTAAACTTTAGAATAATTTTTTCATGATGCAGAACAGTTTTCTAAAGAAACTTTTAAACTCAATTCACGTATTCTTAAAAAATCCTATTTGTAGGAAAATTTCTCTATGCTATTTTTTTGCTATATTTTCTATTAAAAATATAGGAATGACTGACTTTAATAGTATTTAAATTATTTTAGATCAGTACTGAAGGTATTAGAGACGCCAGAAAATTGGGACAACATAGGGGACCTTGCCACAAGTTGACAGTTTTAAAAGATCAACCTCATGTTCTTTTGAGTGCTGGCGAGGATGGTATAGTTTTTAATTATGATGTGCGAAGAAGTAAACCAGATAGGTAAGAATTTCACTGAAAACAAAACATTATATTAAAATAATTTTAAATCCAATATTGTATTGAAAATTCTTAAAATTATAAAATAGATACTCCAGAAATTAGAATATAATTGTTCATAACCCATATATAATTATTCGATGCAAAGTTGTCATGGTACAATCAATTATTTCTCTACTGATCACCGCCTATAGTAAAATCATTATATGTAATGTATTGCACTTTTTACCTAGCCTTAGATGTATCACTTACACTAGTATATATATATATATATATATATATATATATATATATATATATATATATATATATATATATATATATATATATATATATATATATATATATATATATATATATATATATATATATATAGACCACAGCGTACAGAAATAATATTTTATGTGAAGTTTTTAATACAAGTAGAATTATGAAAATGGCATACTTTAGATATGTTTACCCTAATTACATATTAATATGAAATAATTGTAATTTTTATATATTAAATTTCTATGTATATGTTTTGGCTTACTCTAAATTAAATTTTAAAAAAATGTTGCTATTTCATCGCTTAAAATAAAATATATACACTATAGAATGTAGTTTTTTCTATATAGTTTTTTGTAGTAAAGACCTTAATTTGGTCTCCCTCCTGGTATTCAACATATGTGAATTTTGTGTCATATCTTATTTTGTCTATATTTTGCCGTAGTGTTATATTTTCACACTCTAAACTTCGTGTTAGTAGAGCGGGGTCTCTAATATCGTGACTATTTAATCTATTTGGCGCTGGCATTAATGGGGCTTCTATAAGTAGTATGGGTTCCCTTCTATATACTGACATAAAGGGTGAAAAGTTTGTATCTTGTTTTGTGGAATTGTAAGCAAATGTAACATGAGGGTGATATTGGTTCCAGTTTGTCTGATTTGTGTAAGTTGATATCATATTTGCGTTTTGTTAAGTCTTTCAGTAAGCCATTGGTTGAGGGTGGTAGTCGGTTGTGAGTTGTCTTATTTTCATATTTTGTAAAAGTTCCTAGATTAAATTGGACTGAAAGACCTTCCCCCTGTCACCTTATATATGCTTTTGTCCCCCATGAAGTGTTATTATTTTTTCTAAAATGAATTTTGCAACAGGGTCGGCTTTTCTGTTTGGTGGGTCTTCGGTTTCTGCCCCCACTATATCCATCTTGCCATTTGTGACTTTTTCTGGGCGTGACAGGCATATTGGTTGGTTTTTTATTTTTCTGACTTTTCCGAACTTGGCAGTCAGGGCAACCTTTTATAAATCGCTTTACGTATTTTTGACGTTTAAGGTTTTTGCTGTCTCTAGAAGTTCACTTAGGGATTTAGAGTGGTTTGTGTAGTTAATATCCTATAACATTTGAAATATTGCCTCATTGAGCTGAGCCCCGAATTATTTTGAATGTTCTCTAAAACTGCTTTCAAAATACGCCAGAAAATGTGTATCTAAGTACTACGAAACCATGCACTCCGGCGTTGACTTGCTTTAGTCCGATCACGGACGATAGTCATAGTAATGCATCGTCCAGCGCTTGTAATACATGATTGATTGATCACCTAAGGCCACCGTCCGTCAACGTCGTCAGATAATAACCATGGCAGTACTACCGCACTCATATGTATTACTTATAAAGATACCGTGAAATGCGAATGCATGTTTCGGTATTTGGGGAACGTCGACAAAAACTGCAATTTATTGCTCCATAATACAGGGCTTGGGGTCATTGAGGCAACCATGGAATATTATTCATGAACTGTCCTAACAAAATCAAAATGTATTTGACATATTTACACGATGTAAGTTAGTGGATATTGGTTTTTAAACTTCTATGATTTTAGATAATAATTTTAATAAACATTCATATAAACTATGTTAACTCGCTGAAATAAAACGCAAAAACCTCCAGCTACAAATCCAAAGTCTATCTTTAATAGCGGCAAACCGTAAAATAACCACCCGCCAATGAACTAAATATTATTTTTAGTTCATTGTGATCCGTTTACCCGTTTATAATCTTCTATTTAATGATTTTAGTTATAGTAGAGTATACTTTATATAACGTTTGCAGGAAAAATAAATTATAATTTTTGCTTTATTTTTCAAATAACCTGAGGAGGGGAATAATCATAATTTAAACGAAGAACCTTTCAAAACAGTCTATATTCAACTGACTATGTATTATTTTCACAACTTTCTAGTGCATACAAAAACTTAATGAAATATAAAAAAAACCAACTAATAATCGTTTATGGTCTTCGCTGCAAAACGCTCATTTATTGCTATTGTATTTGTAAAAATAGATAAATTATGTTTGTGGTGTCAGACTATTTTAGTCAAGATTACCTATACCCTGAAAGAAAAATTGAGGTCAATTTATAAAAATGCCATTTTTTTAAATATTGAAATATTTAATATTTAGCATAAAAAAATGCAGTTCTTAGTATAGCAAATAGCACGCTGTTAGAATAGTTAACACCGGAAGAGTTCAAACGTGTAGCGAAAATAAATTTCGAGACGAGACGAGATGAACCTTTAGTCTTGTTTCGTCTCGCGGCATCAGTAGAAAAGCGGTACTCGAGACCTAGATAAAAATTTAGTAAAGAATTTCCCA
The DNA here is from genome assembly GCA_030620095.1 of Kuschelorhynchus macadamiae. Lineage (NCBI taxonomy): Eukaryota > Metazoa > Arthropoda > Insecta > Coleoptera > Curculionidae > Kuschelorhynchus > Kuschelorhynchus macadamiae. The sequence continues at coordinate 689,682 of JAUTXW010005496.1, forward strand.
TAAAACCAATAGCAATGTATCTTATGATTGAAACATTTTGTTACTAATTTTAGTTTGAATGGAATAAAAGAAAAATATTGTAAGTCTTATGCTAGGATTCAATCAAAGAATATAAAGTATATACGATCTCAATTGAAATCGTTAAAAAAACATTTGGAATAGAAATTCTTTGTATGGGCAATACCGCCAACTTCGCACACTGGTGGCGCCGACTTCATTATTTATTACCGCTAATATTTCTTTTGAAACAAATAAAAATATATTCTAAAATTATGGTTAGTTGGTTTGCGAGATACAAATGTAAAATGATGTTCAATAATATCTTAAAATCTCAGAAAAAAGTAAAAACATATTTTGAATTTAAATGTATTATTAGAAATATTAAGTAATTCCTAATGAATATATGTAGGTACTTTTATTAATACTTAGATACTGTATGTCCCGCTAAATATACTTATTTAACAAATAATACGTTTTTAGCCAATAACCGATAACATATTTTCAAAATATCGTACAGTCATTCGTTATTAGTTTTTGAAATTCATGGGATTTGTATTACTTTCCTCCTAAAGGAAAGTATGCAATCGTGAAAAAAGCGCCCTCCGAGATTTTTTCAGATCTTTACATTTCATGGTTTTTAGATGCCGAAAAACATATTTTCTCGAATCCGTCGGTATGTCAGTCTTTTCTCGGCATAGCTAAAGAACTATTTATCTGATTGACTTCAAATTTTGGTCCAAAATTAATAGTCATATAGAGATGATCTGCTAACATTTTCCTAAAAATCCATATAGGGGAACAAAATGGCGGCCTAGTTAAATGTTTAAAAAAATATTGCTGAAAAACTACTTATTCAATTTATCTAAAATTTTGTAGAAAAATTTACTGTGACATGGAGACAAACTGGTAAAATTTTGGTACCAATCCAAGATAGCATAACAAAATGGCGCCTCATAAAATATTTGGGTTAAATCTTGCAACTTATTTTGAAGCCTTTATTGGAAGTGACTGAGATTAAGTATGCGTACATAAACCAGTTGACAATGCAATAATATGTTGTGTAATCATGAATATCTTATATCGGGTGCTTACAAAATATTGCTAATAAGTTCAAAAAAGTTTCCGTTTTAGGAATTGTCTTTGATTTGGTATATATACATAAACTTGATGACGATACAATATTATGGTGTTGAATATCTTGTCTTGTACAGGGTACACCTATATAAACTCAGTGACAATGCAATATGATGGTTTCAAATCGTAAATATCTGATACAGGGTGCGTAAAGAATACAAAGTGGTACAAAACTGTTTTTTTAACCGGAATTAACTGAAATTTGGTAGACATACATAAACTGGATCACGATATAATATAATATTAGATGTTCAATCGTGAGTGTCTTTTACATATACATGGTGCGTAAAATATAATGGTAATATAGTTCCCTCTATCGGAATAAACCGAGATTTGGTACACATACACAACCCGATGATAATACAATATTGTGAAGTCTAAATATTGCTGGAAAGTACAAAATAAAATATATGTGAAAATATTTAAATATTACAAAAACACAGAACTTTTAAAAGTTTTGTGTTTATGTAATTTTAATTACATCGAGAAATACAAATATTAAAATAAATTTAAATTAGCAAACATAAACAATATTCAAAAAATGTTATACTGGGGTAACCTAGCCGTGATTTCATTTTAATAGGTATGGTAAGTGAATTAATGTATGTATGTATATACGTATGTATATTAGATCTGATCGATAAAGGTATATTGTATATACACAGGGTTATTCATGGTGAGTGTCCAGAAGTATCTGAAGAATCAACAAACAGAGTACTTTCAAACCTTGGCTTTACACATAATTGAACATAAACTCTCTTTTTACAATATTTCAAATTATGCAGTGTTGCCGCTTTTGACCCAAACCGATAGCAATATCTATTTTTTAATGAAATGCCCTGTATATTATTGCATTTTTGTAATGTCTTTATGATAAACACTTTTGTATGGTGTTTCCTATACCTAAATTCAACTGACTTTGGGAAAATGGCACCTGAAAATTGAGATGCGCTTTAACTTGCAGCAAAACGGATTGCACTTTCCTATCTTAGTTTTTAGTTACATATCATCTGATACCCATTTTAACTTCGACAGGAAATGTCAAATTTAAAATTGGTATCAGGAGATAGCCAACTAAAAACCAAAATAGTAAACTGAAATCTATTTTGTTGCAAGTTAAGTCGTTTAGGAGCTACAGAGCTTTAAAACATCAAAAATGTCAATTTTCATCCGTCATTTTCTAGAAACAGTTGAATTTAGGTATAGGAAACATCACAAAAAATATTTAGAATTTTCAGGCTAATACAAAATTGCAATAATATACAGGGCCTTCCATTTAGAAACCGGATGTTGCTATCAGTTGTGGCAGTACCGCATAATTTAAGATATTTTAAAAATAGAGTTTATGTTCACCTATGGCCATAGACAAATGTTCAAGATAGTCTGTTCATTGGTTCTCCAAATATTTCTAATAGGACACTCACCGTGAATAACCCCGTACACGCAATAACAGTTGTATTTTGGCTTTACAAAAACAATAGGAAAATGTAGCAAAAACTGTATAAAAAAGTAAATATATGGGTTATATGTGGATATACATACTTATTTTTATCATGAAAAGTGACACATATTAAGAATTATATAATGTTTAGAAACTGATTTTGTATATTGTAAAAGGAAAATAAATAATGTTTAAAAAACCAATTCGTGGTACTAAAATAAATCATGTTATGTACATAGTACTAGTTTACTGGAGAACGTTTAACGGATACTGAGGGTACATTGACTATTTTACATATATAACTACTAGCGGGTACCCGCGACTTCGTTCGCGTATGTCGACAATGAAAGGGGTAGAAAAAAGTACTTAAATCGTCTTATGTAAGTACCTCTTAAGATCCGTTTTTATATAATAGCCTGTATACATAAAAAAAAATGTAAATAATGTAATAAAATACACTTGTCAAAGTTTTTTTTTGAAAAACTAACCGTTTTGTAAATAATAAGAAGTGTAATATTGCAGGGGCTGGGCGGTTTCACCCCTTGAAATTTGAGGGTCGTAAAATCGCCTTTTACCAAACTTTTACATCATACATTCAACCTCTATGACAAAATTCAACTTTATACATAAAGAGGTTTGAGTGGGATTGTGATTAATCAGTGGCCCAATATTTTTGAAACACCCCGTATAATTTTTGAAAAATCTTATAATATGTAAAGTATGAAAATAAAATACCCGTATTTAAGCGTTTATCCGAAATTCTAAGCGTTTTTTTAATAGAAAATAATTTAATATTTATGGGGTGGTTTCAACCCCTTACAAGTCTTTTGAAAAACCATACCTATCGAGCCTCTACGCTCTGTAGTCAACCCGTATACAAAAACTCGGCGTTTTGCCTCAAGCGGTTTGTGGAGGATCGTGATTAATCAGTGACCCGAGTTTTGAAAACACCCTGTATACATTTAAAAAACTCTACGAATGTAGAAAAAAATTAGAATTAAATGCCTTTATTCAAGCGTTTTTGTAAAAAAAACTAACCGTTTTATAAATAAAAAAGATTTTTATATTCAAAGGGCGGTTTCACCACCTTGAATTGTAAGTTTCGGAAAATCCCGTCTTGTCAAATTTTTACACCTCTATATCAAAATTCTGCATTTTATGCCAAAACTGACACGATTTTTTACACACCTCGCATACATTTTTAAAAATCTTTAAATGTGTAAAAAATAAAAATAGATAACACCTAATCAAGTATTTTTCTAAAAACTAACTGTCTCTTAAATAAAATATTGTATTATTTAAGGGGTGGTTTTATCCCCTTGTAACTTGAGTTTTAAAAAATCCCTTTTTTCCGAACCTCTACACCCTGCAGTCGATCCGTATACCAAAATTCCGTTTTTTACGGCAAGCGGTTTGAGCAAAATATTGATTAATCAGTGACCCGATTTTTTAAAATATTCTGTGTTATATTTCCAAAATTTTAAAATAAAATAAATAAATAAAATAAGATATAAAAACTAACCATTTTTTGATTATTTTATTGGGCCGCTATTTTGGATTCATACCAAAATGTTAGCAGTTCATTTCTATGTAACATTTTTTTAGTAATACTTCCAAAGTATCACCAGGTCATCCCCATATAACCCTAAATTGTTTTCCAAAATTTGAAATTAATTGGGTAAGTTGTTTTGTGGCTATTTCGCGAACCGACAGATAGACAGAAAAGAAAATATATATGTTTTAATATCTAGGGAAGATAAAACATAAAACCTGGGAGGGCGTTTTTTTTTACGGTTGCTAATATTTTATTTAGCAGCCATTTTCTTCCACTATCTTGATATCGTGCCACAATTTTACCATTTTATCTATAGCCATATGTTAATTAAATATCGTACACCACTGCCTCACACAACTCCGCCCGGCAGTGCAATTCTCCGATTTCAGACCCTGGCCCGTTCACAATTCAATTCAAGGCATCTTTTATCTTCGTCTTTCCCACGCCATTCGCGCCGAACATGCCTATTTCTCTCTGACAATAATTGATCGTTGAACGGGCCGGGGTTTTGTAATCGAATATGAGGAGCTGTCAATAAAAATAATGCTATTTTGTTTAAATGTGTTTTGTGGTAAATTGATCGTACCCCGATTTTTGAGCAATTTCAATTGACTTCGTATAAACTTTACCTCTTGTACAATATACAAGTGTTAAATACTTTTAAAAAGTATTTACATTTTATTATTTTTAAATACTTATTTTTTTTCCAACAGAATATAATTTAACAATAAAATGTGATAGTTATTTTCTCATAACGGATATATAAAGATATTTTTTGTTGACATAGTCGCCTTGGATTTTTAAAATTTTCAAATATACGGCAAAATTATGTGAAAAAGTGACAAAACTGACCTATTGACCAATCAGTTTGACCACGGTCAAATACTCGGTTCAAATGTATTGTGGGTTGCAGCTGTTTGTTGAATAATTATGGCAGCATGCTTTTATGATTATTATTATCTATTTTTATTTGTGTTTAGCCATTTTAATTCGTTTGTGTATTTCATCTTAGAATTGTGGTTATTTTTGTGTTAGAAAAAGTAACTTTTGTTTAAAATCAAATTTAAAACTGAACGGATACAAAATACCCAATTTCGTTCGAATTTGATCTCACTGCAAAATCAGTAATTCATGTTAGTCCTATAGATATATTTAAATACTTCTAGAAATATTTAAATACACTAAAAGTACTTGAATACTGCTCAAATTTGAATCAGTTTTATCACTAATAATTATGTATAAAATGCTATATATTCGCCAAAAAGTTTTTAGACAAATCACACAGTTTTTTTCCAAATTCGGTAAATACAACCAACGAATCTCAGCCTGTATCCATGATCCGTCATTCTGCCATTGCCATTCATTAAAAAAAAAATTATTGTTGTTTAACTATATGTACTGTTTGGTATTATAACTTATGGTTGACGAAGCTATTTTGGCGTTCTGCTTTTTCTTTCCATGAATTAAGAATTTTCCATTTTAATTATTTTTTTCAGAATTGTACATGTTAAAGAGGATGAACGAGAAGTAGCATTGTACAGTATCCACTCTCATCCTTTGAAATCGCAGGAATTCTGTGTTGCTGGTCGAGAATGTGCAGTAAGTAAGGCTTCTATTTTGCAAATTCCACAAGTTTTCACATACTGAAGTTATTATTTTTGGCCACAAAGACATAATCCAGTCCAAATTTTTATTGGGTATATTAAGCTTAGGTTTTAACTCTACGTAATATTTTTAAATACATTTATTATTTTTTAGGTTAAATTATATGACCAAAGAAAAAGTTCCCGTCCTCTGGCCAAATTTTGCCCTTACAAAACAGCTGATCCCAAATATACTCGCGGGTTACACGTCACTTGTGCCGTTTACAATCACGATGGCAGTGAAGTGTTAGCTTCATATAATGATGATGATGTATTTCTTTTCGATACGGATAAGGGATTTGGGCAGTATGCACACAGATATTCTGGCCACAGAAATGGAGCTACCATTAAGGTATGCAGATTCGTTTTTTATGCTAGGTCAGTCCTTTAAAGATTAGCTAATAGTGTAGTGTGTTAAAATATTTATTTAATTTTTCTGTAATTTTTATCTAAATATCCACTTTGTGTTTTTTTTTTGACAGACCATGACGCCAAATGCGTAAATACAATCTACCGTTACGTTCTACCTTGATTCCTTCAAAAACTTTTCACCCTATATGACAAGACGACTAGTGGTACACTCCACCGATGTTGTTCAAGTACCGAAACAAATGCGTATTTCACGGTATATTTTAGATAACGTAGTAGTTCTAGGGTCGTGTTTGTTTCACTGCCATTACTTTAGCAGCCCGCCTGGAAGGAACAAGGTTTCCTTAGTTGGTAAGCCACTCATTTGCCAAAGTTAAAATCAATTAACTCGAAGTCATTGTACAATTTCTATGTACTGAGATATCTGATAATTTGTTGCAGATCGCATAAGGATTTATGTGACTGCGATGCTGGTCTGGATTTATCATGTCCTGTTTCGTGGTCAGTGTGAAAAGGAAAAAAACTGACTAGATTTGGCATTATTTTTCATGCTATTCCTACTCCTAGAACTTTTTTTGAAATGATCTACATATTGACTAACTGGCCACAAATCGGTGGATAGGAATTATATTTTAAGTTCAGATTCTCCTTATTTATGTTTTTGATAATTTTTCGCATCCTTAAAGCTGAGAGTATTAATTTTGAGTCTGATACTGCAATCATATCTTTTGGAGCAATATTCAAATGAAGATTAAAACGTGCTTATTTGACATTTTCAGAATCAGTGTAGATTTTTTAGCTTCATTTACTGTTTTTTTTTCATGAATTTCCGATAATTCCATTGATTTGATTCTTTAAAGAGCTAACCAGAAATCCTTTGAATATGACTTTTATGAGCTTTTTCTAGTTAATATCTGTTATATTTTTAACTACGACTTCTGATTTATGAGATATTAGCACTGACTGATCGTCGAGTGCAGCATTAACTGAATTTTTAATATTCACTCATGGTAATTCATCATCTCCTTTGGATGCTATAGGATTCACTGGCTGTTTCTTTGATGCCTAACTCCAGGTTATTTATTCTGCTTTTCATTTCAAGAAGTGTTGTTTTGTAGATATAATTCATATTTCTGATGGTTTAATTACGGTTGGTGATTTAAACACCATATTTTAAAGCTAAATGGTGTAAACTCAATTTTTTAAAGCTAAAGCTAAATTACACATGTAACAATTGGTGTTTTTTAAGGTTATGGTAAATCATATTGATAAGATAATTGTTTGGGTAGCTTTTTCCAATTCACTTTAAATTATGTTACGGAATGAAATAAACGAACAATAGGATACGTGGGCGAAAACAGCAGTAAAATTTCCTCTGTTATCTTAATTATTGAAAGTTATCGAAAAAAATGATGAATAAAACACGTCGAGTTTGAAGTATGGATATGTACTGTTGCGATCACAAAAAGGGGGGCACATCATTTTCCCTGGTGTAAATATACTTATAAAAACAAGGTTAAAAAAAAATAAAGTAATCACGTTATTAGAAGAGGGTTGGGCTGAAAGAAGAGTGGCTGGAGGTTGGAGATACCAACAAGTACAGTTCATGATATTCAAGCAAAATGGCAAGCAAGGCATTCCCTGGATAGAAAAGCAGGTCTGTGCAGTCAAATATTTGCGCTAATCGTAATGAGGATTATCACCTTATTGAATATTTGCGAGACAGTCTGTTTGAATCCGTTGTAACAGCCAAAAGGGAAACTGCTTTTCTGAGATCCGTTATAATCGCTAGCCGTAGAATTAAGAAGTTATCGAATTTAAAAAATTAATCTGCTCCCAAAAAACATTTTTAACATAGAGTAACAAGGAACAACGGATGGGATTTGCCCTAGAATATCATACAAAAGATCTGAAATTCTGGAACAAGATAGTGTTTTCCGACGAGAAGATGTTTCAGTCATCTAACAATGGGTCGTGTTCGAGTATATAGACCACAAAACACTCATTTTGAAGAACGGTATACTCAGAAGATAGAAAACAGCGGAAGGTTTCCTGTAAATATTTGGGGGTGGCTCAGCGTTAGAGCAGTGGGATACTGTTCGATTATTAGAGGCAGGTCCAATGCAGATACCTATATTCACATTCTGGAGACGTGATGCTACCATCGGTGAACCGTATATGAAGATGGTGATTTTATTTACCAGCATGATAACTGCCCTATACATATTGCGCGGAGAGTATCATAGTGGATGAACACCACCTCAAAGTTTTACCATGGCCTTCGAGGAGCCCGGATATTAATCCTATAGAAAGTGTATAGGGTCTTTTGGTTAGAAGAATCAATGGTGTCAACAACTTTCGACCACGAAATGAAGTTGAGTTATGGGAAAGAATCTAGGAAGCTTGGAATGATCTAACCCCAGATTATGCTAGGACTTTGGTTACTTCAATGCCCAACAGATTGGTCTCTGTGACTGAAAATGTTGGGGTAACAAACAAATATTAATTTACTTTTATTGTTATATATTTATTTACTTCTATTGTTATATAAGTTTCATAATAAAATATGTTGTTTAATTATATAAAGCTGTTATTTTATTTTAAGGGACAAAGATAGCATGCGCTCTACTTTATATCAAACATTTTTATATCATTTAGAATTAATTGGCAGTCCTCAACTCCTAAAATAAATTGGTATCGGTAATCGTTTTTTTTTTAACCAGTATCACCTTTCATTACTTTTTAATACGGCAATGCAAATTAGTGTAAATCAGGTGTACAAGCCTAATTTACCAAAACACACTAGAACTGGCATGACGTGTCAAATAGATTGCCGGATTTTTGTGATCGCAACTGTACAAATCACTTTTTTGCGACTATGTAAATATATAGGGCATATATTAACTTTTAAATAGACACAAAATCAGCTTTTAATAATCCACCTCCAAACATGGTAACCCGATGCAAATCAAAGCAAAATTAATTGAAATTACTGAAACTGAGGATATATCCAAAGAACAGCACAGCAGCATGCAGCGGTTCGAACCGAGACCTGGCCTTCCATGAGCCACGGTCATGGTTGTTTCTCAATTCAATTTCTGAACTACGTTGTGGCCTTTAGCGCGGTTAACCACACGAAATTTTATTGGTAATCGCAAGCAGTTTGTTTTATAAAAAATAAAGGTTCTGAAAATTACACAAGTTTTGGTGTATCTCACACTCGTATTCATGGAGCACCAGGCGAAACGCCACAACAACCGCTCTCCGGCGGGCGGAGGCTGGATGAAACGCCAAAGTGTGCATTTTGTCTGGCGCGTCACTGGATGACGGAAAATGATGGAAACGATAAAACTGTTCTTTAGTTATGTAGTTCAGATACCGCTATTTCTTTAAAAACTGCAATTGAAAAAATTTTTTTTTCGAGGACGATTTTATCTTCCTAGGGCTACTCTAGAAAATATTTTACTTACAATCAGATAATTTATAAAATATCACAAAAATGTTAAACAATACATTTAATATGTTTCTCCGTTTTTTGTTCTAACTACTACCATTTAAAAATTAAAACATTCGTTTTTTGGGGATGTTTCATATCGCCAGGACTACCCTATACTGTGGGGAAAATGTATCTGTATACAAAAAAATAAAAGAAATTTGACGTATTTCGCCGTTTTCGAAATATGGTGTTGGCATTTTTTTAAATTATTTATTCTACAAAAAATTATATAGCTATATAGTGATTTGTACAATTTTTTAGTGTCAAAAAATATACCACATAAACAAAAATAAATAAAACAAATGTGCCTGTTCCGCCTTAAAAAAAATATACATTTATTCTTGTTTTTAGAGACCTAGACTAATCCTAAATAAAGAAAAAAATTGCTTTTATATTCAAAATAAAAAAAATTAAACTGTTTTTTCCCAGTCGGCAACAAGTTGGGAGATTCAACAAAATTCTGTTTCACAGTAGAACGCCCAGAATCGTTATTCAGTTGGTTGCTATAGTCATATTTACAGTCCCTGGATACCATCGCGAGAGTATATATCATGAAACTGTCGGCGAATCGCTGTGTTTAAAAATCAAGTAGTGACAATGCAAAACATTTTTATGCGATTTGACGCAGAAATAGATGATATTGACGACAAAAATGTGTTAGAGGTCGTACAAATGTCCAAAAGATATATTAGGGATCTTGAAAATTCTGTGAAATTTTACAGTGACCTTAAATTTTGCGGCAAAAATTGTTTTCCAACTTTTTTTATATCCGTTACTATTAACCCTTTATTAACGTTAAAAAATAGGAACTACCTATTTTTAATGCTTGAGAGATCTCTAGAGGAATGAGAAATTGTCGACTAGAGACCACTCTATCATCTCGTCTTGTCTGCTGTGGCGAAACAAAAATTCTTTCTAGACGAGACGACAGATGAAGTGCCTCGTCTCTGCGGCATCGCTATTTTTAAGTGCATGCAGGTAATTAAGGATGTAATTCTTTCGCTAATTTTAAGAATATCTAAATTTATATTGAAATAGATCTATATAGAATAGATTGGAATACTTATTACTTTTTATAATACCAGAGTGTCAGTGACTTTTGGAACAATCGGCATATATTTTTTTTATAATATAAACCTCGTTTATCTTAAAAAATGCAAGAGGCAACACCTTTCTAATAACCATCATAAAGAAAATTTGGAGTGGTAGAACGGTTGGTGACCCCAATGATTTTGTATATAAAATATTTTATTCTTTTATATAGGGTAATTTTTTTTTATTTTAAGCATTATTTTATATTAATGTTTGCATTATTATGTTATATTATTATAAATGATTTTTAGAGCACATTGAATATGAAAGCACCTTTAAAGGATGAAGTTATCGTTCAAATTATACAGGGCGAAATCTGTAATTTTTTTTGTAAATGGTTTATTACAATTCGCTACCTAGCGACTCGCCAAAGCTCAACTATGTAATGCTTACTTCGGCCCTTCGCCAAGATTCCGCTCGCTCAAGTACTCTCCGGTGTTGTGGTGTCTCGTCTGGCACTCGATTTTTGAATACCAGTGTAGGACTGACAGTGTAGTCGAAAAAACTGTTTTTATGTACAGAGACAAAAAAACGTTTTTCTCTATTTATTAAAATAAATAAATAAGGCGAAAGATCACGATATGATATCCGGCCAGTTGTTTGTATAACTTTAACAACGACGCGCCACTCAGCTAGCTTTTGAGTATGAAACAAATCAAGAATTTGGCGACCCTCCAGTGGGCGGGCGCAGGCGTCTGGCGACTGACTATGAATATGACTGTTGCAGTATTAATTCAGTTTTAAATTTAAAAGGTAAACTGAGCTAATTTGCAGACAATACCACTGTAATATATCTTGCCAACAATGTTGCTCAAATTAATAATGATATTAAAGAAGACTTAATTAAAATTTTATTTGTAATCAGTCATATAAATTATTTTAAATAAAAATACTTCGCTTTTACGAGGGAAGTAAAAAATCTTTTCACATCCACACTGTGTATTTAAAGCCATTATCTTGAAGAAATTTCAATAGTGTTAATTTTGTTTTATTTTAGTTGTTTAATCAATCAGTATCATTTTTTAAAGACGAATGAATTAATACAAGACATTGTAATAATTACCAAATAACTAAAATACAATCGAGTTTTGGAGGAAGCGTAATTTTTCACGGTGCCATTTTTTGATATTACAGTTTACCAATAAAAAGTATAAAAGTTATTATGGTGGATTTATGGTGGTACTGTGTTTTTTTTCAAATGAGATTCTAGATCCTCTTTCCTAGAATGAAAATTATTTGAAGATGTTGACCATTAGGTCAGGATTAAATAATTGATAATTTGTCTTTAGATGCTTACTATTCTAAGTGACAAATGGCATGCGAGCAAAAAGTTTGTAAAAATCATTGGCTTGAGATCTACTTTATTTCTTCAGTTATTAAAGCAACATATGCAGTTATTGTAAAGGCGAGATTACAATTGCCACGTTGTTTAAAATTAGGGACTTGCTATAGTATATTCAAAATCAAGATGCATATTAGCAAAACAAAACCACCAGTGATCCCGTGAACATTACACTAGAACCACTAGAACATGTCATACTGATGACCATAATGTGTAATGTGTACGGGTTATATGGTGATTTTGTTTTTCTGTTTTACTAATATGCATCTTGGTTTTAAATATAAAGTAGCCTATTCTTCTTGCGTGCCGCCTCTGACGCCCCTGCCATAGTTGGTATAGCTTTTTAACAGGACCTAAGAAACTGAGTTTTCTTTTTCATGCCCGAAGTAGGTAGCCAATAAAAGTGTACTTTCAATCTAGAATAACGTTATCTATAAAATAAATATGCGTTACCCGTCAGATATCATTGTTGGTAGTTGAATCTCCAAATAGCTGTTTATTTGATAGGATAAAATAGGCACGAGCAAGAGCGATTGCGTTTAAGGGCGTTCTTCGTTCATAATATAACCTTAAAATCATGTATTTATGTATTTTAGAAACATGATCCTGTATTATAGTTTATATCAAAGGAACGTTTATCGCAATGACCAAATTTTTAATATTTAGTAACATTTCGGTTAAGCTTAGTTTCTTGTTTTGGTAGGTTTTGGAAATCTTATCACAAAATTTTTTTTTGAGAAGTTTTCTTCTTGAATTATTTATTACAAATCTATATTCTTTTTCTTCCTTTTTTTATTAAATATTTCAGCACAGTAAAAAAATATCGGTTCAAATTATACATACATATCATATTAGAAATAAATATACATTATGTTTTATTCACAAAAGTCTCCACTATTTATTGAGGAGGAGGCCATGATTTCCTAGTTTTTAATATACTCTGTGGTATTCCGGTAAATAGTTTTTTGAAAAATAAAGTGGATTTATTTAAAAATGAAGATATCGGGCCTAAAAGAATAAATGAACTTAAAAAGTCATTGAAGGCTGTACAATTTCAGCGGTAGCGCGTCGTACTAGCAACACGCAAGTTGTGGGTTCGACTCTAGTTGGAGGGCAGACTTTTTCAGTTTTTTAGTTACCTAATATTTAAATCATACAACCCCGTTTTTTCAATTCTGTCATTGGTATTATTCTTAGAAAGATACATATACTTTATTTATCTAATTAATAACGTTTTTGCAGGGTGTTTCCTTTTTCGGACCGCACTCCGAGTTTATAATGAGCGGTTCAGATTGCGCTCACGTTTTCATTTGGGAGAGAAAAACGGAAGCAATTGCTCAGTTCCTTTTGGCCGATGATAACGGCGTTGTTAATTGCCTCGAGCCGCATCCTCAGCTGCCATTTTTGGCTACCAGTGGTCTCGATTGGGATGTTAAGGTAAGTTCTGTAAATTGTTCTCAACAATCTTAATGAACATATTACTTATGTCACCTCGATGATGTAGTGATAAGAACGTCTGCCTTTCGATCAGAAGTTCGAGACGAGGGCTTTTATGGGCATACGTGGTCGGTATCTGTTCACCGTGTTGGGATATTAGTATTTAAAATCTCTGTTCGTACATCAGCGATTGAGTCGCGTACGGCAGTAGAAGAAAACAGTATTGCTTCTAATATTAGAATTAAAATATATAGTAATATTTAGAAATCTTGCTACTGCACTGAATTTACAGTCCTGGTTATTTCAGCTCTGGGTACCATCGTGTGAAGAAGAACCAGCATTAAGTGAATTAGCTACAACTGTAAAGGAAAACAAACGAAGTGGTTGGTCTAGCTATGATGCCAGTTCAGAAAGCCAGGTACAATGTGTTTAATATTTATGATATTGGTAGTCCATAGGCAGGCATGAAATAAGCGTCGGCAGAGTACGAATATTTAACTGTTTAATCTGGACACTAAATTTGTAGAGTGCTTTCGACAGCTTGGTTGATCTAGATTTCGTCAGATTAAATGAGCTCATTTCCATTGAAGGGTTTTATGGATCCAGGCGTTAAAAAAGGAACGAACATAAAAATTATAACATATATACGATTGCATAAATATGTCAGTAGCTTGTTTCGTATTATTGTGCTATATATAAAAAACTGTAATATTTTGGAACGATTTTGCCAATTTTTAATTGCTGCCTCCTAGCTAAAACATTTTTTTTTCTAGAAAAGTACTTTTGACGACTCTAGACATTGGTGTATCTCTCCGAATTTAACGATTAACATATCATCTAAAGAGGCATATTCTGTTAGTTGTCAAAAAAGAACCCCCAAAGTATATCCAGACGGCCCCCAAAAGCCGCATATGTTGATTAATTTATTATTGGCGTAAATATTATTGCCAATACATTTTTTCGCATTATTCTGAGTTGTATAGTTAAAGGCTGCGATCATATTATCTTTATCAATTTTTTCTAATAAGTATTTTTAACGTCATTCTTTTTGGTTCTTTTAAAATGTTTGTTGTAATAATCAGTTTTTAAACTTAAATATATGTCGTTTTTTGTGTAAATTTTTAATTTGACAAAAACCATTTTTTTATTGCAGGATTCTGATGTTAATGAAGATTACTTAATGATTTTTCCATTCGGGTGGTAGATACTTAATATAAAGTAAGTATTCAAGTAACTTGAAATTCTGAAGTTTCAAAAGCAAATAACCATTATTATTATTTTGATTGGACGGTTCGAAATATTTGTTGTTAGATGTAATATTTTATTTGTTTTTGAAAATTCAATATTTCATTTTATTTGGGTATTGATTTTATATTTCATTGTTAGCCAATCTGCTCTCCGCATTTGTTTTTAAAACTTCCGAATTTTTGAGTACGTAGGATAGTTATTTGTTGATTACACAATTTAAATCTAAAACTAATAAATCCTTATTTTTAGATATTATAGCCACTGATAACACTGGGGAACAGCAAAAATGTTTCCGAGACCAAAATAGCAAAATCTTACTTATTTTACTATACTAATTAACAGTCTGTCTTGCAAAAGTCTCATTTGGCTCCGGTTTTATACATCCATACTTATAAATAATTTACCTACCTGTCCTTAATGTATGGGAAAATTCTACCATTATATGAGAAATACCGGGATTTATTATACCAGGTGTACTTTATAAGGGATTTAAATACATATATAACATAAATCCTAAATTGTTAGTTAGTTGTATTTCAACAACCACCAGTTGATCGAGAGCTGAGTATTTGAGAAATTAGAGAGTTTTGAGCAACATGTCGCGAGTTTGTGTAATTAAGCCGGATCAATTTTGTTATATATGTGGTGAAGTAACTTTGGTGAAACAAAAACGTACTCTTATCTTTTTGATAAAAAAGGCTTACCACTTTTATTTTGGCTGTAAAGTTGGAGACCAGGAAAAAAAATTAGGCTCTCTTGTAACTGCTGCAACAAATTTGCATCCAATATTCGAGGCTGGCTAAGTGGAAAAAAGTGTAAGATGCCCTTCGCTGTGCCTATGATTGGGCGAGAACCGAAAGACCACGTTACTGACTGTTACTTTTGCTTGAAAGCTCCCATCAAAAAAGGTTTTTCGGAGAAAGAAAGGTCTGCTATACAGTATCCAAATTATTTTTTACTTATACTGTTATATAATATCCAAATTATTTGTTACTTTGCAAGCCAAAAAGAAGAAATTAGGCCCTATTTTATCAGGTCATGAGGTTTAAATTTGAAATATTAAATAAAATTGTTGGCATTTTGAAACAATATGATTAGTTCATTATGGCAATAAATATTAGTAAAGTAGGAAACAATAGGGTGTCGCACAATAAAATAGGGCAACCTCTCCAGCCAAGGCACATAATTACAAAACTACACTTTTTTGCTGAGCTCTGCTTCTGGCTTGTTTCTTGCTAAATATTTCCGGACCAATAAAAAAATTAGTCGACACTACTGTGTCAGCGATTACTTGAATTTTGTATTAGCCAACTGATATCTGCTGAACACATACTATTGACTTATTAAGAAATTTGGTATTGTTAATTGATTTTTAATTTTTTTTTGTTAATTGATTTTTATTTTTTTGTTGACAAAAATAAAAACTACCTCTAAAAGCACAGAAACAAATAACATTTTAAACGACCTTCTAAATTTTACCCATCAAGTTAGTATCAAATTACAATTTGATTACTAGGTACTAAGGAAAGCCATGTGTTTGATATTAGTTGTTTTCCTTTAGAAGTCATGCGTTTTAGAGACATAATATCAGAAAACCTTATTAATTTTAATTTTTTAACTGGAATACCCTGTATATTTTTTTATTTTTACATTTTACAGTACATTTTTAATACTTTTGGTATAACAAATAAAGACGTTTTAGGATGTTATAACACCAATATGCAATTAAGCACCTTAATCTTGAGTTATTACTGTCATTGCTAATGAGACACCTTGATTGACACACCAGATCGAAACATCATTGCTAATAAAGTGACAAAAACTTCAAATCCAAAATTGTGTATTGTATTTAATGACACATTTTCAAACCAAAATCCCATTTCAAAATCCACCGTTTTAAAAACTCTCCAACGAATGGAAGAGACTGGAATTTGTAGAGATAGGCGAAGATCAGGGTGACCTAATACAGCAACAAATGAAAGGAAAAGTTTAGATATTTTACAAAATTTTGTTCAAACCTCCCCTTTCCCGCTAAGAAAAACTTTTCAAGCAGTTGATGTCAACTTCCAAATCCATGCATAATGTTTTAAGAAACCATAAATATCATCCTTTCAAATTTTATTTAGTGCAAGAGGAAGGCGATTTTGAGCCGAGAATAGAATTTTATGACGTTATGATGTCAAGGTGGGAGCAAAATAACCAATTTTTCAACTTAATAGTATTTTCGGATGAAGCAACATTTATGTTAAACGGTAAAGTCAGTAGACACGACTGCAGATCTTGGACCGATGAAAATCTCCATTGGATGAGAGAGAATGTCATACACAACGTCCTCCTAAAAAACTGAATGTATGGGCTGGGCTCGTTGGTACCTGCAAGATCAGGCAATTTTTTATTGAAGGAATTGTTAGTTTTACCTTCAGCTCTTGGAAAATCAAATAGTGCCTGCTATCCAAAACGTAATGGGTCTGAATTATGAAATCACTTACTTCTAACAGGACGGAGCTTTACCTTATTTTGGAGTAAACGTGCGCGAATTTTTAAATAATACATTTCTGGACAGGTGGATTATAAGAAAAGGCCCTATCGAATGGCCGCCTAGGTCTCCTGATTTGGCGCCAAACGACTACTTTTTATGGGGATACTTAAAGAATAATGTTTATACAACCAAACCTCAAGTTCTGGCTGAATCACAGCGTCGAATACTGAATGAAATGGAAATAATTGGATGATTTACAATGCAATTCAACTGTTTTATTTTCATTTAGCCCACTGTCAAGCAGTTCAGGAAAAACAATTTGAACATTTGTTATAATTTGTTTTATTATTTTATGCTTTTTAAAAATTTACTGTAAAATGTAAAAATAAAAAAATATATACAGGGTATTCCATTTAAAAAATCAAAATCAATTAGATTTTCTGAAAAACTAGACATGTGGCAACAACGTCAATACCATCATTGGGTGCATAATATCCCCTTATTACTGGTTTTGATCGGCCAACAAATTAGGGAGTTTAAGCCGTTTCCAGACTTTTTAGGCACCCTGTATTATGCGTTCATTAACACAATAATCTCTTTATTATTTTCTATCGTTAAAAATATTTTTTTTTACAAGTAATTATGCAGTTTGTCACATATTCACGTTTTTCCACACATTTTCTATTACTACGCGTGCCGCTTATAACTTGGAGAGCTGATTCGGTATTAAAACAGCATTTATCCGTTCAGTGTAGAGACAATCGTGTATATAGACATATTATACAGATCGAAAACAGAACCTCTTTTTTTGAAGTCTGTTAATAACGTTTAAATGAATTGAAAAATGTTTACTTTTAACACATATTTGCCGAAGACAGTGTGTTTTCACTACATAAATAATAAGTACTACCTATTTGGTATTATAATGCTGTATAATACATGCTTTGTAGTCCTTTTCTCAGGTATTGTGGATGCTATGGCGTCGCCTCAGAGCAACTAGGGGCACCAGGAGCCGGGCAGACGATGGAACAGAGGAGGCAGGAGGATTCTCTTTTCTAACAATCGATTCTAGTGAGGAGAGCTCTTCGGATTCCTGGAGGTCCCACAGTGATGACGATGACCTTGACGATGGGCCCACCGGTTGTACCACATCGTAGAAACTCGTTTCGTTTTAAAAGGTAGGTGCTAGGATTGTTTACTTGGTGTTAAATTGGATTTTAATATTTTTGTGGAATTCATTGCTAAAGTTGTTGCCTTGCTGTTAGATTTTCCAAGCTTGCTAAATAACACTGATTACGGGTAATACATCTTTTTTATGGAAGTCGTAGTTGAAAGTGCTTAATCAAAATTATCTTGTATTATCAACGTATGTATTCATTATATTTCGACAAACCAATTCTCCTCTCCCTCGAAAGAATTAAATCTCTTTTAATTTTTTTTTTTATTGAATAATTATTTCCACATAAAAGATTATTTACAAACAATAATTTTTTAGTAAATATTTTTTAATGAAAAGTGCCACATAAAAATTAATATCTGTGAAGTGCCCACGATATTCCACACTAGATGGCATATTAGAGGTATTTGTTGAACCAAACCAGACAGTTTTCTTTCTTTCATTATTAACTTGAAAATTCTAGATAGAATACCCTCTATAATATTTAGTTACTAGGTTTTTTTCGAAAATTGTAAACATACTTTATTTAGCATATCCCATATTAGTTTTAATAATGGTGTCCGAGATATTGATATTGAAAAATATTTATACATGATTTAAAAGACTGTAAAATCTAAACAGTCGTCTTAGTTTTTTATGGTCTTTATTATGGCACCAACTATTGATTTAAATGAGGGAAATAACATAAGAAAGGCATTTAAAACTAAAATATTAATGTGCTACTGCTTCTGCCATAGGTCAAACAATTTAGATTTGACAATCTTATGTAGAACTATATGTATTCACTTTAGAATTTTTTAAGTTAATAGATTTTTTAATTTACTATTGAATTTCGATACATTTGACAACAGCACAGTTTTAATAATATGTTTTTCAATTAGAATTCCGAAACTTCTTTGTCATACTAACACGTCTGTATACATCGGGTATGGACTGCACTTTATATATTAGTTTCAATATTACGAAATATTTTAAATATGAGTATACATTTAAGATAGTTTTAAACCACCCATTTAAAATTTTAACTGGAATTATGTCCAGGAATATTATAAGGATATGTATCAGGAACGCTTATTTAAGACATTTTTACATTACAACCGGTTCAAAAATTTAACTGGAATTAATTTCAGGAGTATTAGGAGATATTTCGGGAACACTTTGTTCCGACCAAAATAAGATTAAAACCTAAACCTCGCTAGTTCAAACATAATTTGTATTCCTATTATGATAACATTTTGACAGTATTGTCAGTAAGTGAGTCCAGTGCATAGCAAATTATAGCAACCACTGAATCTTTTCTTGAAAGTTAGGGGTGAATTACCAGTAACATTAATAAAACTCAAACTCAAATATACTTTATTGTTAAAAGAACAACAAAGTAAGCCCTATAAAAATAAAAATACTAGGGTCTATTAGAAAATTAAATAAATAAATACACTATAACTCAGGAACTACATATAAAAAAGGTACAAATATAACCATAATAAAATCCACCATTAAATATATAATATAATAAAAGAGACATAAAGCTTTAAAGTTTCATATTTTAGCCACAGAACCTAAAATACATGAGTAATAAAGAAAAACAAAATATATGGTATGCTCACAAACTATCATCGTAAAGTTCTTGTAAGTTATAATATGCTTTTGCCTCCAAGCTAGATTTTACTTTTTTCTTAAACAATTTAAACGATTCTATATTTCTAAATATTTGTGGGAGGTGGTTGTACATATTTTTACTTTTTTCTTAAACAATTTAAGAGATTCTATATTTCTGAATATTTGTGGGAAGTGGTTATACATATTTTTACTTTCATATAAAATTGAATGTTTTACAAAGGTTGTTCTGGGGATAGGAAGTGGGAAGTTTTAATTCTGTCTAGTATTAAAGGCACTTTCAGTTGATACATTTCCATGCTTTTTATGCATGAGAGATGCAGATTCATTTCATTAAAATTGTATTTTCACAAAAAGTGGTTTGCAATGGTATTGCACCCCAGCTTTGCACATGTAACGAACAGTTCGTTTTTGCAAAATAAAAGTAGAATTAAAAAGTTATGGGTTGCAGTAACTTCAAAAGGCTATACCAGAAGTTGGGTATGAATTTACAAATGTAAAGTAAGCTATTCTTGCTGCAGTAATACCGAGCTCATTCGAAACAATACGAACGTCAGAACTGCCTCTTGCAACCTTTTCATTTAGATTATTTATGTGGTTAATACATTTCAAGTTATTATCAATGGGTATTGCCAAACATTTCGGGTTTGATTTGTAAAGATGGATAAATTTTTTAAAGTTAAACTTAAACGTTAAAATATTAGTTTTTGATACATTAAAACCAAGGTGATGCATATCACATCATTTCTTAATTAAGATCTCGTGAGAAATTGTAGTTGAACTATACATCTTATAACCGTAGCTAACTAACTAATTCCTATTTGTTAAATATTACTTAAATCAGGTGTAGCAGTCTGGAATCCATAAGGCTTTTTGAGGAGAACTTCACGATTTACCCAGTCAAAAGCTTTCGAGTAATCGCAAAAAACCGCAGCAACTATATCATGATCGTTCAAACCAGAATAACTTTTTTCTAAAAAGGAAAAGATTGCCTTTCCGGTACTTTTTGAAATTTGAAAGCGAAATTGATTTTCACTTAGTAGATGAAACTTGTTTAAGTGAGCAATTACACGTTTTTTTTACTACTGTTTTTGGTTTTTTTTTTTCGGATATGAACATTTTAAGTTCCGATAAACGATCTCTGAATCCCACGACGATGGCTGCTATGATTTGTATTGACAACACTAACCTTTCTGATTTTATTATCAAAATAGGATCAACATCCGCAAACAGTTTGGGACCTTTCCGATCAGAGAGGTTTACAAAGGTCCGAACTAAGCATTCCTGAAATATCTTTTATTTCTGCGGCCACATGCATATACCGATAAAGTTATTAATAAAAGGATTTTTTGCTTATTTTCTTAGATTAATCTCTTTCGGTCTCCTTTGTAAACTGTATTCAAATTTGATAACACCAAATTGTCTCACCTTAAACAAATATTTTTACCAACCTTTTTCCATACAAGGTAATTTTTTTTCAACAATGCACTGAATGAATCCTGATAATACCTTAAAATATGTTATTCGTCTTCCGAACGGGAGAATTGGAGTTCTCGGGCAAAAACTTTAAACTTTGGTTATGAAACGAACTTATTTGCCGCACTTGCATTGTCTTTATTGTTGATTTATTTACATCGCCTCGATTACTATGGTATCCTTAGTCGAAACGTTGTGGACAAAACAGTAAAGACTATGCAAGTCCGACATGTAAGTTCTAAGATTTTTAATATTAGAAAATGTTTTTGCTTATGAAATCGGCCTAGTAGCTGCTTAGGCTTCCGCGCATACACACTCCGATTTATGGTTATATCTATTTAATTAAGGTTTACCTAAATGTGGAGATATTGTTTACATAACAATCATTCCAATGTTAAGATGATTTATTTTAATAATATAGAAAGTACAAAGACAATATACAAAAACATATAATAAATTTGCATAAAATGAAATCCACAAAACTAATTAATGCCAATGCCTACCAAAAAAAAAATAGTTTTTAGTGGGGAATATATTTTTGTTTCATTTCTTAAATTGTTAGTTTTTAAAACCATGTTCTGGCTATGCCTGGAATTTGTAAGAAGTGTACATATATCATATTACTGGATAGACTGAAACTGAATTATTGATTGTAGGGATGTCAATTGAACTTGAATCCAAAGATAGCGTATTTTGATCATCAATAAAAAAGTAGAAGCCTGTTAAATAATGTGTAGCCGTCAATTGCTGCTTTGTATTACTTTTTTTAGGAAATAAAAAAAATCCTCGAACCGACAGATAAACCTTCTATGTGTAAAGATTGTTCTTAGCTCATTTCAATAAACTGATTCTTTTTGACTACTGTACGATTATAGTCAGCTTACTCAATTTTATTGTAGTGTTTTGAAGGCTGGAAAAAAACTTTTTTGTTAATCTTTTTAAGATAGGAACATTAGGAAAACAAAAGGAACTGCTAAAACTAAATAATATTCTTTAAAAACTCTTCCTCTACGATTTCAGAATCTAAAAAAAATGTCAAATCTTCATCCGTGCTGTCATTATAACTATCATTTTTCGGTGCTAACTAAAATGTATTGTCCAAACCGTACGTAAAGGATAAAAGTTCATGTTATGAGTATGACTATTTAATGTGACAATATGAATCTAAAAATGTATTTTAAGTACATTTTGCTTCAATTTGAACATTTCATACAAACAAATTATTTTTCTTTGATATATAAACCATGAACACAGTAATAATAGTAAACATTATACTTTTTCGGAATTGAACTCTTTTCTTTAAATGTTCATTCCAAACAAGTAATGCATGTTTACACATGCAAATAAAATAGTTTAGGCTGGTCGGAATTACAGGAAAATATTATCTAACGTATCAGCAAAAATCGGATTTATACTTATAAACATATTATGTACTAAAATAAATAAACTATTTTCTAATATTAAGCGATTTTGTAAACTAGAAACGAATTACGGTTGATGTTACTGAGCCAGTTTATTGCGTTTCCCTGTTCAGTCGGATAATGGCGATTATCCAATGAAGTTATTTTTCTGGGTCGAATCTCAAGGCTATCAGCATGGAACAGATATCATATATGCATACACAAAGATGTATTGTAAGATATTTCGTTAATCTCAGTTCTGGAATGAAACGTAATGGATGCACAATACTCTAATATAAGCTTTTAAAGCTTTTTGTGGTTGGGTTATTTCTATTGTGATTCTTGTCCTATGTACTTTTAAAACACTATATTTTGTATTGCCGTGATTGTAGTTCATTTATTCATTCACAGGGGTTTGAAGAATGCACGTCCACTGAGGCGAACCGAAGCGAGAATAAGATAAATTTGTCCGCTCCGGAAACTTAAATATCATCAAATGGGAGTCGGCACACTTGAGCGATGCGAAAAGGAACAACACGAAAAGAACCGACATGAAGTGTCTCGGAACGGAAGAAAGTCCCTTCTCTTCGCTTCGTCTCAGTAGGCTTGCAACTTTAAATTTTAACTGAAACAATTGTATTGTTAGAGTAGAGGAAATGAGAACAAACATGTATCGATAACATATTTTTATTTTACACCTAAGCAGTTTCAAACCCACCGAGAATTATTTCGGAGAGCTAACCCTGCTCGATACATATCGAGAACGTTTCAGCACGGAACGTTTTAACTGGAAAAACCTACATTTCGTTTCTTCTTAAAAAAAACCTTGTGGTTCCTTCAGGTCCAGAAGTAAAATTACATCTAATAACTGCAGGTTTCGCAAATCTAAACTTTCTGTTTCTATATTTTTGTAACCCATTTCGTTTGGAACCGAAATTGAAGAGACAGCATCAAGATATAAATATGGAATGAGCTTGTGGTAGACATTTTGTTAGCTGTAAATCGGTACTGTCAAAAGAAATGTTTCAATATATTTTACGTACTCGGTGAGACCTATTCAAAATACAAACCAGATATTTTAAATTTTTGGGGAGCGTAAATTCAATCTAGTAAATAGTTTTTTCCAAAATTTGTCTCACTAACTACCCTTGACGCTGCATTATTAATTAAACCTAGGAACGCGCATTTCTCATATAAAACGTAAACTATTAACTCTTGGTCTACAGGGATTTCCCATCAATTAATACTTCAGTTTTAATCACGTGGAACCGAAAGACGTTTATAAGGCTGCTATATTCTTTTTTTAATT
The DNA here is from genome assembly GCA_030620095.1 of Kuschelorhynchus macadamiae. Classification (NCBI taxonomy): domain Eukaryota; kingdom Metazoa; phylum Arthropoda; class Insecta; order Coleoptera; family Curculionidae; genus Kuschelorhynchus; species Kuschelorhynchus macadamiae. The sequence continues at coordinate 713,897 of JAUTXW010005496.1, forward strand.
GTATGTATGTATATATATATTTTGGTTTTTTTATTAGTAGAATATATTTAAATGGGGGTATAAACCATTATGTTTGTTTAAATGTGTGTAAGTAATGTTTAATATCAAAGATCTCTGACCTTAAATTATTTTAGTATTAACTTTACGATAATATTTCCTAGTAAAAAAATACTCATAGTTGCTTATAAGATCTGGGGCATAATAAACTTTATTCAAGTTTATGTTAAGAATTCAAGCATACACTTTATCTTGACATCCTTATTCATAAAAGACATTTTAATTTAGCCCAGGGTCCCAATCCTCGAACCGATGAATGATTCGAGGATATGTTCACAGGTCTAACTTGACAGTTATAGGTTTCACATGACTTGTGCAGCAATAAAACAAAGACCTTTCTCTTAATGTCACACTTAAGGTCTGTTTAAACTAAGTACTTTTTAGTTAAGAAACTCCCTAATTTGTGTTGCAGCAACTTATTGGATATTACAAGTTTCCCAAGTAATGTACTTAGTTTTTGACTTGAAATACCAAAGTGCCTAATAACAAATTATTTAAGTCCCATAAAAACTTGTTTACAACATGAAAAAAAAAATAAATCTACATTTAAGCCCTCTGCTCTGACCACACACCATGAGATAAACTTAAACACTAAAATACTTTCGATTAGCACTCTGTGGTTTGCAAAAGAAGAAAATTTCTTTAATCCTTTGAATAAAATTGTTGAAAATTCTTAACTTATATTTTCGAAACAAAGTTAATAATTTTGTGTTTTATTTCCATTGTAATAACTAATAATATGCCATCTATTTCGCGTCACTGCAGCTTCTTCAGGTAGCATATTCAAAACCTCAAAATTATTACCACTTCATAGTTTTAAATTTGGAAAACCCGAATATTTCTAGAATTTTATTATGTTAATCTAAGGGAAAAATTGCCATATGTGGAACTTTTGTTATGCTCAATAATAATAAGGAGTGCTGTTTGTTAGTTAAACACAATATTTACCTTTACACCTTTTCAAGAATACCTCATTTTTGACACATTTTTTAAAACAAATGGAATGAATGAAAAAAAATGGAATGAATTTTACAGAATTAAATAATGGACTCTCAGGAATAAGCCATTTAATTTGTTTTCTTCTTCTAAAAGTTCAGACCTTTTGTCTGTACTTCACCTCTAATCTATTATTTTTCAGAGGACAGAAAATATAAGTAAAAAAAAATTACATTGAAGATTATTAACAAGCTTGCTCCATTTAATAATAATTTTACTAGCAGCCACTGCCTTACCCATTTATGAATTTTTTTGAGACAAGTAATTATTGTTTATACCCCTTTTAAAAATCTTATAGCTCCCAACTTTTTTTTACATTTGGGTTTGCTTAGGAATATAGTTCTTCTACATGCTATATGTCTGACAAATTTTGCCCAGTACAACGATCAAGGCTAAGAGTACTTATCTTTTGGAACTCACGGCATATTACCAAGGAGTTTCCTCTAATAATCGTTCTATCATTTCATAAAATAATCTGATCTCAAGGGTATTCTAATTAACCATAGATCAACATCTTAAGTTTTTGGAGAAACATTTAGTTTTGGATTAAAATAATTCCCGATCGTCTAGATGTAGAGGAACTATATTTTACGTCAGTTTTTTAGGTTATTGCTGTTAGTTCGTGTACATTGGTTTATATTTTGTTATTATGATTTTATAGAGGAGTTACGGATTATTCAACTGTTACAGACGCTCATGTACAAAATGTATCGTTGCTGGATTAGAGTCTGTATTGTGATTTTATACATATACCTACTGTGAGTATAAATATTGTAAGAAATGTAACTAATGTAGGAAAATAAATTTGCCCTATTTTGTATTAGAAGTTTTATTTGTTTTTTTTTCCTTAAGATATTATATAATTAGTTTTTCGTTCTGGACAAGTTTCATTGTGTTTAATCAAATAAGAGGATTCACGCTTGATAGAATTTTGTATAAGGTAAGTAATTTTATTTTCCGCGCTTTGCAATGGTTTAAAAATATTCCTTTAATTACTTTAATTATTTTTTAATGATTCCTCTAACGTTTTAAGTTTTTGAATGTATCTGATAATTACAGAAAATAAACAATCATTTTTTTATTTTGAAAATATATTTATGGAATGTATCACAGATCTCAAATAATAAATAAACAATATGTGGCTCCCTCTCATATTCTGGTTAGTTTTTGGTTAGTCCATATATTTTATTTAAACTTGTCTCTAAAATAAATAACAGATTTATTAAGTCAGGTGACACATCGGAATGTATAAATATAATATACTGTTTAGACAGTAAGCATTAAAGCATTAAAAAAATATTTTTAGTTTTATGATACAAAAAAAAGAAATAATATTGCACATATGAAAGTGGGTTGTCATACGTCATGCTGGAGGACCATGAGAGCGAGCAAAGTTCTAAACATCAAAGGCTCTTTGTTAAGTTTTAATAAAGATAGATAATACTTCCTATAGACGATACACTCAATGTTCAATAAAACACCCCAAAATGGATTCCAGATTTGCATTTCCGCCTAGCTCGCCACAATTTCACGGCTAATATTGCTAGTATGTAGGTAGCAGTCTCGAGTCTCCGAATTAAATTACACATACAAATATTTCTAAACAAATAGACCTATCTCGGCAAACCGCTAATCTTGTTGTACGAGCAATAAGAATGTTTAAAAATGGCGAATTTATTGTGTATCTGATGGACCGCCCACGCAAACTATATTCGTTCTTTGGTTTTATGTATCCATTATTTATAATATTTATCCAGATTGCTGATTGATTTAAAATACACGGCGGGATATATGAACAACTTTTCCGAAATTGATGGCTAGAACAATTTCAGTATTTATATTATTGTAGCAATAAAAATGTTAATGTCCATTAGTTAACGCATTTTTTAAGCTAATTGTCCAAAAAACCTTGAGTAGTTTTGAGTATATTTTTTATTTGGTCTTTTATAGTTTCCAATTTTTTTGTCTTAAAATCTAAAAAAATACCCTAAAAATGAGCTTTCCTCCCATGGACACGAAGAGAAGTAATAAAGATGACATATTCATGGGTGGAAACCAAAAGTTAAAAAAAACTGATAATTTTAAAGTTTTAAGACGTAAAAAATGCTGACTTGCCGACATTACGTGTGGTTGTAAACGAAAGTAATTAATCCTGCTTCAATCACCGGAGTTAAATTTTCTGAAATATCGGTAATAAGAGTTTCAAGCCTGTCTTCAACTTTGAGACCAAGGTGTCTGAGATATGTAGTCATTAAATTCCAGGGGCAATTTAACGTACAAAAAATGATCAAAAAGGTTTAAGTTTAATTACGTTACTACAATAGGTTCCAAACATCACTCGGAATGAAGCATCGAAAATTTAAAACATCGTAAAATTGAAGTTTAAAAACAAATTAAATAAATAAAACACTTTTTCAACTTTTGCAGAGTAACCAGATTGAAAGTGAAACAAAAACCAATTTATCCCTTTCAGCAAATTCTACCACGTACAAATTACCCAGTTTATGTATGCATATAGTTATTCAGTAACAATTTTATACATACTATTTAAATTGTAATTATTTTACTTTTCCTGATGAAGGAAAGCTTCATTATCGGAAATGTTCTATTAAAAAAGCTTATTTTACCCGGGAATAAGTAAAATATTTGAATCTATCACCCATATTCAGTGCATTATCTTATCTCTAGGTAATTAGTAAAATCCTGAAGACTGGGGTATAACTGATTAATTTTGCAAGGTAAATGCTGTAATGCGAGTTGCAGTTGTAGAAAAATACGTGTAATGTTTAAAACCTGACATTAAAAAAAATTAAAGTAATGGAGATACCGATGAAGGAATAAACCCAATGGCTTTGTTAGGTCAAGACAAGAAATGGTAGAATTAACAGATACGTGTTTTGAAGTGGTTAAGTATGTCTATATGAGTTAGACCAACTGGGGATACCACGTAAAAAAATGGCAAATTGTCCTTTACCCGGAACTTTCCTGGTAACGAATTTCACAATACTCTGATAAGAAAGTTTATAATATAATATATAAAGTAAGCAACGCTCGAAGTGGACATTCAATAATTTTAGGTAAATTCAATGGGTCATAGTTTATTAGTTATATTATTAGGCTATTAAATGTTTTAACGTGAATTATTTCGAATTTTGTTGTATCTCTATTAACAAATCACCGGGTTGTCCCAGATCTTGATACTAACGGATTTATTTTCTAGTCCGAAACGCAATTTTGTGTATAACCTTTGGCTGCTCTAAAGCAATTTTTATTGTTTAAAATTTTGGAACATTTATACAGGAAGTGCAAAATAATACAAAAATTACGATACATAATATAATTTAAATACAGGGACAGGTCATATAAAAAAGTTCAAATAGATTGTCATACAAATTATAAACAATACAAAAAAAAACCTGATAATCCATTGAACAACCTCTGTGACAGGCTGATGAAAACCGCATAAGCCTTTTTAGACCGGACGGAATAATTCTTACTAGGAGGCGACCAGGGAAAAGGTTTGAAGAAAAACCACCTTCATTCAGTGGGTTGGGAGTGGAGGAGTAGCAATATATGCATAACATATTTGTTGATATTTGACCACTAAGTACAGAGACGGTGCATTATAACGATTGCATTATTACGCAAAATGTTGACCAGGAATTTGTACTCATCGATGGAATTGCAAAACCTCTTCGACCAGCCATAATTAACGAGTATTATCAAAATAATGGAATAAAGCCAATATTATTGAAAAGTTTGGAGTAGAATAACATTCGGATTTAAAAAATTAAAAGTTTCCTAGCTTGCGCATTTTTAACCATCTATTTATATGTTATTTTGCTTTTTTTTACTGATTCAATTTTTTCATGATAATATACAGAATCGTCGATAATGAATGCATCAAAAAGCAATTCGAGACTAGACTCGTCAAAATAATGATATTGAGCCAAATATGCCTTGTTAAAATGTCGCTCATTAATGAGATACGGGGTATTAAAGTTTAAATTTCGAAAATGTTATTTTTCTATAGCTCAAGCTGTTTTTGTGATATCCACATAAAAATTGGTAATTAGAAGTTTTCAGGGATGGGGAATACATTCTATTTTTTATGTAATATATAGAAGGCGCTTGATTGACCCTATACACTCGCTATTTCATGCCATAACTTTCTTGTTAGTACCGTTTGATTTTTTTTTGAAAATTGTGACAGTAATGATTCCTAAGAAAAAAAATATACTACATTTAATTCGATTGAACAAACCGTTTTCGAAATATTTGCACTTTAATATTTTATTGCAAGTCAGATCTCGGGCTCAAAAACAGTGCGTTAAGAATGGAGTAGTCATGGATATTTGACATACATTAGTGTTGACATTCATTATATTGAATAAAAGGTCTTTTAATGTTAATCTAAATTGTCATAAAAATAACTTCTAATAATTAATATGCCTAGGCATAACGAATATTCCAATAGAGATATAATTTGTATTTATGCTCAAGTAAATTTTAACACGGCAGCAAGACGCTACTAACAATAATATCCAAACAGAAGGCAGCAGGATCAATACATTTATCAAAGATTATAAGGGCGACTAGGCGAAACAGGGTCTTTTCGTTATTAGTCATTTTGGGCTACCTAAAGCTATATCTGTAGAACAAGAAGAAGATATTTTAGTGTGAGTAGGTGAAAATCCATGTAAGTACAAGACATTTGGCGAATGCTACTCATGTGAAAAGGACATCGGTTTTATACACCGAAAAACTACACCCATATCAATTCAATCCCGTTCAACGCCTATTACCAACCAATTTACTAGCCAGGCTTCAGTTTTGTTAATTTCTGCTTCAGCATCACAATCAGGATCCAACGTTTATCAATAGAATCCTTTTCACGGGCGAGGCGACCTTCACCAGACGAGGTGTATTTAATTGGCGAAATAACCATATGTGGGAAGTGGAATATCCACACTTAACCAAAGAATGGCGTTTTCAGCAAGAATTTTTTATCAATATTTGGTGTGGCATAATTGCTAAATTTATTATTGGACCTTCTGAGTTGCCCGCAAGGCTAAATGGTAATCAGTACTTGCAGTTTCTACATAATGATTTGCCGAATCTACTCGATGATGTTGCTATTGCAATAAATTCAAAATACCACCAACGTTATCACAAATAAACAGAGAACTTTTTTCCAAGTGAGGTACTATTTGGTAAAGGGATTAAGAAAATGGATAAAAGTAAATGGTGGACATTTTGCCCAATTGTTGAAGTGACGTTTTTCATTACTTGTTCATGGTAAATTCCTTATTCGTTATTAAAATGATATTTCAGGTTTAGTGTTTAACTAATTTTTGACTTGTAATAAAATATTAAAATGCAAATGTTTCGAAAATGGTTTGTTTAATCGAATTAAATGTAGTATATCTTTTTTTCTTAGAAATCATCACTCTTATCACAATTTTCAATAAAAAAAAATGAAACTGTACTAACAAGAAAGTTATCAATTAATTAGCGAGTGAATAGGGTGTAACAAGAGCCTTCTACATATTACATGAAAAAAAAAAAGAATTTATTCGCCATCCCCGAAAACTCCCAATTACAAGTTTTTATGTGGATATTTCAAAAACAGCTTGAACTAGAGAAAAATAACAATTTCGAGATTTAAACTTTAACATTCTGTATTTTATTAACGAGCGACATTTTACTAAGGAATATTTGGCTCAATATCACTATTTTGACGAGCTTAATCTATGATTGCTTTTTGTGGTATTCATTACCGACCACCCTGTATTTATATATCTATTAAATGTTTGTCCCGTGAAACCTTCGTTAGATAAGCTTTATAATTATTTAACTTTTTAGTCCAGAGTTACTTTTAGGAAATTTTAATGAATAATTTTTAACCCTACTTATATAAATATTCCGAGAAAAACTACAAAAATTGTTGTAGAGTGAGGTTATTTACAAAATTGCGTTTCGGTCTAGACAAAAAAATCGTCATTGTTAAGTTTTGAGAAAACCCTGTATATCTCCTTAATAAATAAATTTTACATACATTCAAGTTATTGTAGAAAAACCGTAAGTCGATTCAAATATTCACCTTTTTGCACGACTTTTAAAACGACACTGTATACGGATCATTTTGTATCTTAACAAATTTACATCGAAATAATTGGCAGCCAAAAACACCACCTATCGCCTGCCAAAATGTTTTTTCTTTAAAAAATGAAAAAAATATGCCCCATTGAACTTAGCTCCAATTATTGATTGTCAGCTTCGAGCATTGCTTACTGTACGTAGTTATTTCGTAATAATTCTATACATATTATACATATATTTAAATATTTCCACTTTGTTTAATAAAAATGGTACTTCGGCGAAATAGTAGTACCCGACATCTATATGCGTATATAAACTGTAATTTGTTGTGTGTGTGTTAGTATTTGCTAGGACGGAAGGTCCTGATAAAGGCAAAACTTTCCAAATTAACTAGTTTATATTTCGCTTTTCTTGATTGTTATACCGGGTGTTCCTAAACATCATGTACAAACAAAGAGGGGTGATTCTTTGGCCTATTTTAAGGTGAAAGTTTCATATAAACATGGGTCCGCAAATGTTTGGTTTTTAAGATAAAGGGTGTCAAAGTTTTTTCTAAAAAACTTTTTTTTAATAATATCTCAAAGATCCTTTTGCTGATTTTGTTCAAATTTGGCAGTGTCATTTAATGTGATAAGAAGCTAATTTAGCACTAACTAAATGGTATTTATGAATTCCAGTGACGTCCCGGAGGGCACGTTCACAAATAATATTGACAGAAAAAATGTACGCCACTGACTTTTTGACAAATGTTATATTTTTTTCAGATTAAACATCTAAAAGTACGACTTTTTTGCCTCTTGATAATTTTTTGTATCTTATGTCGTTTTCGAGAAAAAAAATAAAAACTAGTTCATTGCATGCCCAAGAAGAACAAAAAAATTTTTTTTTTCGAAAACCAAGCCTAATAACATAAAATATCAAGAAAAACAAAATGTAGTTTTGATTGTTCAATCTGAAAAAAATGGAAAAATTAAGAAAAAAAGTGCCGTTACGTATTTTATTAATATTATTCGTAATTGTACAGGGGAACGCCATTATAATTATCATTTTTTTTCTCTTGTTTAGTAGTTTATTGTCTTCTTGTAGTTCCTTTTATATCTGACCGTTATCTAGAAAAATAAATAAACACGATTTTCTGTAATTAGCCAGACGAAATAAATTTCTATCAAAAAAGTAGTAACTATGGTAGTAGGCTATGGCGTTGTTTGGATAATCTTTTGTTTTTATTAATCGTGACATTTACCATTTTAAATCGTAAGTTATGTCAACATTATAGTTATTGTAAGGTGTAGAGTCTTTTAAAATTCCCTACAAAAAAGTGTAAAGTGTTTTAAATATTCATTACAATGGTTTATACGAATTCTGAAATGGCAGAAATGCATTTTATCTATGGTCTTGCGAACGGAAATGCAAGAGAAGCTAGACGTCTATACATGGAGCGTTATCCAAATAGATTGATACCTGATCACCGAATATTTTCGAATATTCATAGGCGTCTGTCGAAACTGGAAGTGCCAATAAGAAAAGCAATGAAACAGGTAGACCACGTACTGTTCGGACACCGCAGATCGAAGAGGCTGTTCTGAATAAAGTAGAAGAACATCCGGAGACTAGTACAAGAAAAATTTCAATAACATTGAATATTAGCCATCAAGTTGTGTGGCGTATCTTGCATGATTCTCTGCTATACCCTTACCACCTTCAAAGAGTGCAGGCGCTGCTTCCCCGGGATTTTCCTTTAAGAATTAATTTCTGCAGGTGGTTTCTCAATAGGCTAGCAGCCAACCCCAACTTTAATTCCATCATTCTTTTTACTGATGAAGCCAATTTTTCAAGAAATTCCATTATGAATTTCCATAACAACCATCTATGGGCAGACGAGAATCCTCATGGAATTGTCGAAACTCATTTTCAAGAACAGTTTTCTTTAAATGTATGGGGTGGTATAATCGGGGATCATTTAATTGGTCCTGTCTTCTTACCTGGTCGGCTAACTGGTGAATCATATAGACACTTTTTACAAGACGAACTGCCTCCATTACTAGAAGACTTGCCTCTTTTACTAAGAAATCAAATGTGGTATATGCATGATGGTACTCCTGCACATTTTTCTATTTTGGCTCGGGAGTATTTGAATGACGTATATCCAAACAAATGGATAGGCCGAGGTGGACCTCAGCCATGGCCCCCTAGGTCCCCTGATCTCAATAGTCTAGATTTTTACCTATGGGGGCATCTTAAATCTTTAGTTTATACAACACCGGTGAATACAGTCGATGACCTACGACATCGAATAATAGGTGGATTTGAAACCATACGAAATACTCCCGATGTATTTGAAAGAGTACGAGAGTCGATGCGAAGAAGATCGGAGGCCTGTATAAGGGCTGGAGGAAGTCACTTCCAACAATTTTTGTGATGTTGTTTTTTGTCATATAATAATTGTCATATAATGTCAAATCATTTTTGTCATTAAATATTGTTGTTAAAATCTAAACTGCATTTAATTGCTACAAAAACTGGGTCATTCCCGCTTCAATTTTCAAGTATAATGCGAAAAAAAAACATCAATGAAACAAAATTTAACCAAATTAAGCTTGAGCCTACTACAGGAAACAATAATAATTATTATCAGTGGCGTTCCCTGGATCCACAGACATATTATTAATAAAAAATGTACGCCACTGACTTTTTTAAATTTTTCCATTTTTTTCAGATTGAACAATCAAAACTACATTTTGTTTTTCTTGATATTTTATGTTATTAGGCTTGGTTTTCGAAAAAAAAATTTTTTTTGTTCTTCTTGGGCATGCAATGAACTAGTTTTTATTTTTTTTCTCGAAAACGACACAAGATACAAAAAATTATCAAGAGGCAAAAAAGTCGTACTTTTAGATGTTTAATCTGAAAAAAATATAACATTTGTCAAAAAGTCAGTGGCGTACATTTTTTCTGTCAATATTATTTGTGAACGTGCCCTCCGGGACGTCACTGGAATTCATAAATACCATTTAGTTAGTGCTAAATTAGCTTCTTATCACATTAAATGACACTGTCAAATTTGAACAAAATCAGCAAAAGGATCTTTGAGATATTATTAAAAAAAAGTTTTTTAGAAAAAACTTTGACACCCTATATCTTAAAAACCAAACATTTGCGGACCCATGTTTATATGAAACTTTCACCCTAAAATAGGCCAAAGAATTACCCCTCTTCGTTTGTACATGATGTTTAGGAACACCCTGTATTTATAATGCGATGGTGCCATTTAAGAAAAAGTATTTTTTATCTATATTGTTTAAACTGGCTACTTTGCAAAAGTTGCTTGTTATTTTTTTTAATTCGACAAACTTCTACTAGTTAGGTGCGATGGTGTGGAAAAGAAAAGTCATAAAACCGGTAAATTTTCTTTACTTGGAACTTTCCTCGTTATGATTTTTTTTATTAGGAATAGTGAAGTGTGACCCACTTCAATACCGCACATAGTCGTTTCGTAACATATTCGTACCAATATTTTAACTGTTTCTATGCCACATTTGATCTTGGGCATACTTTAAAATAAATAAGTTGTTTTTACACTGATTTTTTTAAACTTAATGCTTGCACAAGATTTAAAATTAATCTTCTTGCACAGAATTTAAAATCAATCTATTAAGTAGTTTTGTCAGGCTGAATTTTTAAATATTTTATTAAACCGCTGTTGTTTCGCCATCTTGGATTCGTACCAACATTTTACTAGTTTGAGTTAAATTAAATAAACAGTTTTTTAGTAATATTTTTTTAACATTTCATTAGGCCGCCATTTTGTTTTGCCATATTGGATTTTTACCAAAATGTTACCCGATCATCCCCATGTGACCCTTAAATCTTGAAGTCATTCTGGTAAGTAGTTTTTTAACTATGCCTTGAACAGACAGACCGACGGAATGGAGAAAACATGATTTTCGGCATTTAGGGTCCTTGAAACTTAAAGACTTGAAAAAAATCTCGGAGGGTTTTTTTCACGATTGCAATACTTTTTACTCCGTTTCACAAGGGAAATAAAAAGCAGATCTTTTTTGTACAGAATGTTATAAACTACAATTATTATTCGTAACTTCTTTCCGTGAAAAATGTATCATTTTTCAGATAATTGCAATAAAACTAGAAGTCGCTACACAAATCGAGCTTGGTTGCAATTTTTGAATTGGGATATAGTCATTTAATATAAAATTGTACATATATATAGCTTAAGAACCCATTGATAACTGGCAATAGGACAATTTGCACTAATTTTACCTTTCTCTTACTTGGATCCACAAGCAAATAAAATGAGTGTGTAAGTTGAATATATTTTACCTGAAATCTATCTTCTTTATTCGTCATGTGCCTGCTCAAGAAGTATTTTTCTATTACTAATATTGGTGATTCGAAGGCCAGAACCCATAAAATTGATACGGCGAATGCTAACATTGTAATACCCCAAAATGAATAAGCCTAAAACGTTTATTTATATTTTTAATATCAAATTAGTATGAACTGCCTGCAAGATTAGTTTTCAATAGAAGATATTTTAACATGTAAATTTGGTTTAAGGTATTAAATCGAAAAACAGTAACTTTATTTTATTGTTCACATTGGTTTTGCTTATATTTTATCGGTCTTCAGGACTCTGTAAGTACAAGTGAGAGGAAAAAAAAAGCATAATACATTTCAATTTTTACCAGGTTTCTGAAAGAAACTCGCTGATATAATGAAGTCTTTAGAAACAGATTTTAACGCTACCATTAAGTTATAGATATACAGAAGTGAATAGATTACCCGCATAGGAATTATCAAATCTCGAACTAAGCGCAAATCTAAAAATATATTCGTTGTGCTACAAATGTTTGCCTTATACATAGGTCAAGATTATGCAGTAGGAAGGAATGGGGAAAACAAGTTTTAGTATTCTACGGCTTTTCAACTCCATGGAGTGCTAGAAGAGAAAGTAAATATTTTTTGATTGAACAAAACCAAGTAAGTAAGCAATAACTACATTACTGATATAAGGATACTTACCACATTGAAAAATGAAAAGTAAACTGGCGTTTTAGAAGCGTAGATTATCATATATAACATAGTCACATGCAGCAAATATATAGCATAGGTGAATCTGTTCAGTACTTGAAATATCGGTAATGACAAAAATGTATTTATAACACCTGAAATTAAAAAGAAATCATTTACTTCATAATATTGCTGTTATTTCAAATGGGAGTTTTTATTCTTGGATTTACGTAAACATTCTCTAAAAAGGTCTGCTTGATGACAAAATAAAATTTAAAAAGTTTTTACACCGCATTATTTATTTTTTTAGAAGTATACTCATTGTTCTATGAAATATATTTTTAAGAGAAAAGATATATTTTGGTTAATTATCAATCATCTCTGCTTCGATACCAGCCAAAGAAAGCGTTTTTGGTGTCATTCTGTATAATAAATATTTTATTTTTTTACTTACATTAGTTAAAAACCAAGACATTTTTAAGTGAAAATTCTGTTGCTTATATGTATACGTCATGAGGAAATTTCCATTATTTGATAGTTTATTTTAATTGAATAATAAAAATTTGTTTTATTGTATTTTTGGACAACCTAGTTAAACTGACATGGTAAATGTATAATTATTGCTATGGTACAAATTGAATTTTTTTGTAAAATCTGAAGCTTGTTGAAAATCCATAAATAAATAGGTCTTTTAGAGTCTATTCTTCTACTCTTTTCCCTGCGCAGTGTAATATGCCGTAGGTTTCCATCTGAAAAACTGTAGAGCAGCTTCCGAAGGGCAAACAAATGTCTTTGAAGTAACTCCAGGGTCTCCCACTTCAAACGGAACGTCGCTGAATATAAATTTTACATATTATCCTATTCTCGTGTCTCAATTTCATGCTCTACGTTAGTACTTTAGCATTGTGATTTGGACTCATAGGTTATTGAAGGCTTTACTGTATCGGTGTACAGCCAGTGCCTATCTTTGAGAAGAAACACCATTTTTGACATAAACTTCTAGCAACTTCTCTCCGTCATTATAGATAATATATTTACAAAAGTGATAAAAACACAATAGGCATAGTCATTTACATTGTAAATAAAAATGTTACTCGATGGTGACTGACTTGGTTTCGTTTCCTAATAAGTGCTTAGATTGGAAGGTTCGTAACATAAGGAGCGAAGAACGTTATCCAGATCAACGTCACTGAAGTACACTTCCTTTTTATAGTGAACACACATCTCAACTTTAGTAAAACTTCCTCTGGCACGTCACCAAAGCCATATGACCGTTATATATTGTTTGTGCAACATTTGTGGCCTATTATTGGTAAAAACAATTGTCAATGCAAAATACAGGTGACACCAATATGTCATTGCAGTTCTATAACACCAACCGCGGGCGTAGTGTTACGTATATTTCCTTAGATTACCAATTTTGGGTGGATATCAAAAGTTACCTTTATTGGAATAGCTTTAAAAATCAAGCAACGCCACATTGAATGAACGATCTCTCGCTTAACAGTAAAAAATTAATAGGGTATCATTTACCTTACCTCCATATCCAAAAGCACAAGCAAACACAATCCATCCAATGCATGCAGACCAGGTGGGTCTTAATAAGGAATTATAAAAGGCATTGCTATATTTATTGTATTCTTGGGATGTCAAATCGGCATGCCCCATGAAAATACAAACAGGAATTAGCACCAGAACGATGCACCAGATGCTAAGTACAACTATCTAAAAAATGTATGCATTATATTTCGTCATAACCTACGTAACAATCGATTATATGTTCAATAATTTTTTGAAGTGTATGGGTGCTTTCAAGATAGCAAAGTGCTTTGTCTTTTTTAAAAAAATCAACTTGAAAGCAAATAACCTTATTAATTGATTAGCGCACCGTACGTGAGCTCTCTGTGACATGCAAGGATTTCTAATAATACTTTCTGTTAGTAAATCAAAGAAAGTCCTCTTTAGTAGGTATTGGCGTTTTTTCGATATTCGATAGTTATCATAACAATACGTAAATAAAAAAATATAGATAAGTCCGATAGGTACCCAATAACGCCGATAGGTTTCTGGTAATACCGATATATTTGGCTCCCAAACCGCTTTTGTCACAAATATCGATAAGTAGTAATGAACTATCGATAAGTAATAATGACTTATCGATAGGTAGCAATACATCGATAACTTAATTTTTTTCGACTAATTTTCACCTATGGATAGGCGATAGGTAAATTCCATCCCTATTCTTTAGCTAAATTGTTTCACAATTTAGAATATATTCAGATTCATTTTCGAAAATTATTTTTGTTATTGGTCTTACTTAACCTTTAAAAAGCAGATAAAAAAATGAGAATTTAAACTAACAATCTGGCATTAAAAATATCATTTTTTGAAAAAAGATTATGCGTTTGTTTTGTAATAAGACCTACTGAAACGAAAATATTTTGAAAAACTACTGGACAGGTGATTCAAATTTGTATTTAAGCAACTACCTTAAAGAAGAATACCACAAAGTACCTTTAAACCTGCTGCTATCCAGGTCAAACTGTACCTCTTAATACCTTTAACTATATGTTCCTGGTTCTTTAGAAGTTTTTTAGAATGTTCTCTTAAAAAAAACTTTAAGACAACGACCTCTATTCTATAAGCAGCACCGCAGGACGATATAAAAAAAACAGGAGAAAAGTCAAAATATAAAAGTTCAAAGGTAAAGCTGAAAATATACCTGACCACAGAAATATCTAAATCAATTTTTCTGTGACAGGTCACATTACAAAGGTGATGTTTGCCTCCACTTTCAAGTCAATTACTATTAGCTTTCAAATCCGTAGGATGTGTAGGATTAAGATGGAGAAAGATATAATTCTTTAATAGTGATTAGTGTTGAAACACTGAGTAAATGTATGATCGTAAGTAAAACAAAAGTAGGCTTTGTTTTTTCCAACTTTCTTTTGACTCGCCATCTTTCAAATACTGTCGTGCAGTCCATGGAAGCAAGGGAAGCAGTGCTTCTCCAAAAAAAATTACAAGACATCTTCTGAAATGTAATTTTTGAAATAGGAAACCATTAATTTAGTTTATATCAAAAATGCTAAAATATTATCTTAATTATCAAGCCCATAATAAATGCGGCCTTGACTCCGACCGAGCGACAATAGAAAATGGAATAGAACCTATGCGGGCCGCTAGCTTCTCTGCAGCAAAGACCTGTATGCTTGATTTCCTATGAATCGAGCCAGAGGTTATTGAACTTTCCACCAGCTGTTTGCAATTTTTGCATTTCAGTCGCGTGCTTTAAGTGGGGGCGGAAGCTATCGTTGGATTAGGTTCTTTGTTTGAACGGCTATCCATGTGTTGTGCGATACGTACGTCGCGTCGTGCTTGGTGCGATATGGAAGACAATAATACGGACGTGGATATGCAAATACCGTCAACTTCGGCTGTCGGTTATAACGTTAAAAATGTTGGAGGATTTAGTAAGAAGAGTGTGTGTGAATGTGTGGTGTGTGTCTTAATAGTAAAGGGATTTTCAACATTAAACTTCGCTGATAAGCTTCAAATAATTTCCAAAGGAAGGGCAAAACCGCCTATGAAAAATTTAACCACAAAAATGAAAAACTGTATTAGACATTTTTATCCGGAAAAACAATACGAACAATTTAAATGGCTAACAAGGTGTGAAAATATAAGTAAATTATTTTGTTGGCCATGTTTACTTTTTGGAAATGAAAAAGGTCTCTGGAATAAAACTGGTTTTTCCGATTTAAACAATTTCTATAAAGCTGTAAAAATACACATTATGTCCAAAGCGCATTTGCAGGCCGTCATAAAAGAAAAAAGTCTTCGGCAAAACCAGAATTGAACACACCCTTAATAAATAGTTGGAAATTAGTCACCGCCAACAGAATGAACTAGTCGATAAAAATAGGCAAGTATTAAGAAGACTTATCGATTTTGTTTGTTTTCTCGGACAGCACGAATTGGGATTTAGAGGTTATGACGAAACAAGGATTTCTTCAAATAGAGGAAATTTTCAAGATTTACTTAGTTTAATGGCTAAATATGATGATTGCTTAAAAAATCACTTAGAGCAGTCTAGCGTTTTTCACGGAACCTCGAATCGAATCCAGAATGATTTAATTTCCGCTGTTGCAACTATTATTCTAAAAATAATTAAGCAGGAGATTGGCGAGGCGCGGTTCATTGCTATTGTTCTGGACGAAACAACTGATATCACTAATTTTAGCCAATTATCTATAGTATTACGCTACGTTAAAACAGACGGAAGTACTCAAGAGCGATTTTTAGGTTTTAAGAATGTGTCCGAAAATCGTACAGCAAATGCATTATATACCGTAGTTTATAATTATTTTTAATAAAAATAGTTGCTCAAAGCTATGATGGAGCTGCAGTGATGGCAGTACAATTAGCGGGTCTGCAAGCTAAAGTTCGAGAAACTTTCCCAAGTGCTGTGTGTGTCCATTGTTTTGCTCATAAATTAAATTTCGTTTTATTCCAGTCCATCAATCACATTAAAGAGTGTTTTTCGTTACTTTAAGTGGCATGGCTGCTTTTTTTTCCAAGTCAACAAAACGTACACAAGCTTTGGATTCCATTGTCCACAAACGATTGCCCAAAGTAGCTCCTACTAGGTGGAACTATAATGGAAGACTTGTGTTAACAGTATCTGAAAATCGTGAATCACTGATTGAACTATTTGAAAATATAATAGAAAATAATGAAAAGTGGGACTCAGACGCAATAAATAGTTCGAGGGGGTTTTTGGACTGTTTGAAACGAGATTTTAGTTTTAATTATTTGTTGAACATATTTTCAGAAATATTTCCATTCTCGGACAATGTTTTTAATATATTACAAACTAACACAAATGATATTGCTTTTTGCCTAAAAAAAAGTGGATGATTTTAAGTCCACGTTAAGCCAAAAAAGAGATGACTGACCTATTTTGGGAGAAAACGATGACGTTAAATGTAGAGCCACAAGCCAAGCGTCTTCGAACAGACAAGGTCTGAGATGTTCAAACATCATACAGACGCCTCTTTTATGAAATAATCGATCAAATTCAGCAACAAATAAACTATAGATTTAACGGTTTAAATGATTTTAAATTCCTCGAGCTCTGCAATTTTGATGTATTTAAAGGAAACACTTTTCCAGAAGACGCGTTTAAATTATGGCCAGTTCCTCGACCGAGTGTTACTGCGATCTGAACAAAAGTGATTTACGAAACTGATGACATTAGCGCAAAAAATAACGCTAAGGAACTAATGCAATTTTTAAAAGGCAAGGAGCTGCAAGATGCCTACACCGAAGTGTCGAAATTGTGTGAATTAGTATTGACAATACCTGCCACAAGTTCATCAGTAGAACGCAATTTTTCAACACTTAAACGTATACAAAATTTCGTGAGAAATTCAACGGGACAGGAGAGACTTTCGCATACATTGCTGTTGGCCATTGAAAATAAACTTCTCCAAAATATGTCGGAGCCTCGACGTTTTTATGATGACGTCATTGACGAATTTGCAAAAAATGATCGAAGAATCGAATTACATTACAAATAGGTAAGTTTCTAAAAATTGCTTCCCTTTCTTAAAATTTCACCGCACGCCCCTGCTTGAAAGCAAAGTGCAGAAACTCCTCGAGTATGAAAACCATCACTGTCACACCAATAATCTATACTATTATTCCTTCGACCACAAAGAATTTTAAGTAGTGCCGAAAAAAGAGCTAGTACGATACTACTTTGCGTATCTAAAAAGCGTCTTCATGACTACAAAATAGAAAAAGTTATTTTTCAACACGCGTGTGATATAAGGCACCTTCTCGCCAAGTTACCAATGCTTTTTTTTGTCAGTTTCATAAATGGTCTTAGAAAAAATACCATACAGATTTTACAAAACGACCTCTGACGTAAAGTGCTACTTATTACCATACTCAAACAATGAATTTAAAGTAGTAAATATATTCCAGGCAGTAAGAAACAAATTTCTCTTCTATAGACAGGTGTCACCAGCACCAGGAATTCTTCCTAGTTCCTCTTTCAAAGTTTACCTAAAAGACAATAGTTAGGCCGCTATTTATTATTCGGGCAATACATGCTGTTGCAGACGGATGGAAAACAGGAAAAGGAGCAGATGTGGTGTTTATTCGCAAAGCTAACGAATTCAGTGTAAACAGCCGATTTGTAAATATTGGCAGGTATGTATTTTGCAAGCGGAACTGGCTATCCACAACTAGAGGTTTAAAACATTTTTACCCGTATTCACTATTTTTTTAAATTTAGACCAGGTCTAACTTGACAGTTGTAGGTTTAAGATGACATTTTTAACAATTGACCAAATAATTTTTCTAAATGTCACAATTACAAAATGACAGTGGCATAAGCGACACATAACTGGCGAACTAAAAATTTTAAGTACCATGGCAACTAGAGCTGGTCTAACTCTCTCTAACCTCTTTCTAAGGTCTAAACCTTTTTAGTGATTACGGGGGTAAATGTAGGTATATATTTTAAAACTCCGGCAATATATTTAATCATTAAAGAAAATAATGGGAAAGGCCTTAAGAAGTTGCGGATAAAATCTACCAGCTGACAAATTTATAGGGAAATTTGCTATTTGTAATAGCCATTTTCACCTTTCACAGAATTATTATGTTCTTATCTAACATTTATTTTTCCTTACCTTGTTAAAATTTACAGTTTTCTTTTCAATAAATCTCATTTTAGATATAAAATATCCAAGTAAGGCTCCCACAAACCACGGACTCGCTCTAGTGTGAGTTTTTAAGTAGTACAGATTTTGATAGCTCATCAAATCCCTAAAAGCCAAATTAATACAGCATACATTGCCGATCTCTCAGATGCAAAAAAAACAAGCAAAAATAATGCTTGGTATGTAAAATTTACCACTTAATTTCTATTTTGTCCTAACTCAGGATGCAGTTCTAATCAATCTCAAAAATTAAAACGACATATATTACATTATATGTAGAGGGAATTGATTTCTTTTTTTGTATTGGATAGAACTCGTCCAGATATTTCTAAAAAGTTTTATCGAATAGATCTCTAAAAAATAATTTTTTTTGTACCATCTCGCTTAAAATGTTTACAGACTTATTCAGTTGGACCTTTTAGAAATATCTCCTAATATCTTATCTAACAATTTTTTATTAGCAGGTAAACCATTTGAATTCGTTAGTTTCTGCATTCTTTATACACTTTTAGAAATCGATACGGAGTATCTTTTTTCTTTAAAAATGTCTGAGGACAAGAGAAACAAAATGGTTGTCCCCGGATTACGTAATCATTCACTCATCTAAGTGATTATTGCATATGGCCTAGGTAGCTGTAAAAGAAAGCTTTATGTGGACCGCGTACTGGATAGTGTAGCAACGATAAACCTAATAACTACACATTGGTTTGTGTTAATTTCAAAATAGATAAAATGTTAGCAATTAAAAAAAAATTAAACGACGAGTCCTAGGCGTGATTCAGGTAAGACAATGTTATCAAAATGTCTTAAGTTTTTATATTATGTGTAAAAGGTTTTACATAGTACGAAGTGAAGATTCCTAAAGATGCAATCGCAGGTGAAACGTCCGAAAATAATTCAATTTTGCCGCGGTCTAAATTAGAGATGAAACGGATTCATTCATTCATTCCATGCGATAACTTTATATAAAAATGTATTTTCATAACTTACCCCAAATTTTATTACTTTCACATCTCTGCAAGTATAAGATCGGCAAACAAAAAATTTTTTTTTTGCTAAATTGTCTTAAAATGACTCAAAACGTGTAAAAAACAATTTGAACGACAAATTTTTTTTCCGTCTGTCGGTCTGTCAGTTTACGTGATAACTTTCTAAGAAATTGGGTTATAGAGTTGAAATTTGGTACACAGAAAGTTCATAGGAGAACGGTTATTTACGATACTCTATGAATATACGGTATCCGGCCGGATATTGATAAATACTGCCGGATAGTAAATTTAGGCCGGATACCGGATAGTTACCGGATACCCGTTTCATCTCTGATGAAAATCCAACAACCAATGATTTCTTAATTGTAAAGAACTTTTACATTCATTAATAAATTTTCTTTTTAAAACGAAACATGCTATAAACATTCATTCCGCCCATCTTTCCTATTGATTTTTTATAAGGCTACAATATTACTTTTCCAAATATAGTTAAGTTACGTCAGACGTCAACCGATACAAAATTGAATTTGGAAAAATTGTGTTCTACATCTTAAAGTTGGGCAATAGTTTAAGAAAAAAATTGCATGACAAATAGCAATATTTTTGCTTAGTCTTTTTGCTTCTGAATGATTACACATCTATTCTACAGCGCCCTGAATATATAGTATTATTTTGTGCGTATATCTTACCCGTACAAATTGCTGCTGACTGCTGGTAATTCATTCACCCACGTCACATAAAATGGAATTATAATGAAAGCTATTAAAGCCAAACCCATTAAAGATGTGCCTATTATTGGTTTCCGAGATAAGGCGATTAAGAAAAGTGGTGCGCACAAATATAATTGCCAGTCAATATTAAGGTACCAAGTTTGACCAATGCACTGAAAATAAATAAATACCATAAAATCTAACTTTTGTCAATATTTTTTGTGTAGATTTTATTGGGATTAACCTAACTAAATTAGTAATATTCAGAACTCGAAGTGACACACTTTTATAAAGTGGTCTCTAGAACACCAATAATGTTCCACACCTTTTTTTACTTCGCGATATTATTGACTGCTAAAGCCCGCTACTCACTATTCGTCCCATTGATATTTTTCCATTGTCCTGGGTGTTGTTAGCTTTGTCAATGATGTCTTGTCCTGTAGATTCGTCTTCGCCTTGCTCCTCGGTGAGTGATACGAAATATGAGGTGAGGGAGAAGATGGGTTTTTGGGGACGGTGAGGAAATAAGAGGGTTAAGGACAAAAGAGAGATACAAAAACATTTCTCTATACCCCTGAGGTATAGGCAGAGAATTATTATTAATATTAATATTATTATTATTAATATTATTATAACTTATTATTTAAAATTCGCAGTTTACTAATATTCGGAAATTTAGTGTCCTGTAAACTACAGGACGGTTGGCAATGAGGAGTTTTGCTCCAACATCATGTTCATAAAATCGAAGGTATTGGTTAAGATATATAAATGAAATGTTTTTGAATCACCAAAATTGGCCGAAGGGAAAACTAAATAAAAAAGCTGGTTTATGCATTATGATATCCTTTCCATACGTAATAAACTAGATCAGACTTAAGTGGAAAAGACATCGACCTTGTTACACTTACAGAGCATTGGTTGAAATTAGAAGTGAAATATTTCAACATAGCAACAACAAATGTAGTTGGTGCCTACTTTGCTCATCAGGGGGGGGGACATTAGTATTATTAAAAAGTAATCTTGAATTTAACCAATTTACATTAAATTTTTAAATACATATCGAAGGATGCATTAAGTCATGTTCTATTGTAATGTACACACTCCAATTTTTATATAATTGTTGTTTACATACCACCTGCGAATGACACATTGAAAAAGCTCAGCTTTTTTAATGTAAGTATCCCGTGGGGATCAACAAAACCACAACACTAGGTTTGGGTGTGACTAGGAGCCCTCTTTTTGCCGACTGGGGAGGTGACAGAGGAGACCCGAATTCATTGCTGTTAAGCTTTTCAATAAATTACCACCTAATTAGAAAGTTGCCCCTGAATCAATTCAGAATTACAATTAAAAACATACAAAGAAATGTCTTCTATAGGGTACAGGAATTTTTAAACTGTGATGTTTGTCTTTTAGTTGTTTACTATAAGCGTTCATTTATTTAGTAATCTAAGGTTTTTGGTTGTATTTTCATAATGTGTTTTATTATAGTATATTGCAAATTTTAATTCATATCTAAGATTATATTAAGACTAGCTGGCCCCGCAGACTTTGTTCTGCCTTTTCCGTTAGATCATCATCCAGAAATGTTAGTGAAGAAAAACATATTGGTTTTATAGAAAAAAAATACGCAATAAAGCAATACAAAAAATAGTGTTGAAAAGTTTCGGTAACCAGATGATCATTTAAAAAAAATCATGTAAATTAGTGCAGTACAACTTTCTCACGAACTTGCTGAAAAATTTGGCTTAGTGTTTTAAATATATAGATTATGAATATTTGTTTTTATTGGCTCATGTAAGTACTTTATATGCCTTACTGTAATATGCTATCTATCTATCTGACATTAAAATGTTATATTCATAATGGAATTTCGATCAGGAAAGTGAACGAACTTTGGCCATAGAAAAAAAAACAACGCGTTTATATCTACACAAATGCAAATACTTACTACTTTCTTACACCAACACAGTCCATTATTAGTGTTTATATTATTGTCAATTTTTAATCAAGTTTCTTTATAAGAAGGTATCACTAAGTTGTAAAACGTTTTGATATTGCACAGACATTAGAAATTCAGTTTTTTTAAAACTAGAATTACTTTTTCTTAATGCCACGTTGAAAACATGTACACTAAAAAAATATATTATATGTGGGACTTGCTTTGTCTCTATTGCCAATTTCTTCAAAATGGTTCGACTAGTGTAATATCTCTAGTCATTATCAATTGCAAACTGATAACGGCTAAATATACTACACTAGTCGAAACGTTGTGAAGAAATTCACAGTTAAGACAATGCAAGTACGACAAGTAAGTTCTTTTCATAATCGTGCATTGTCTACTACTCTCAAATGTACATAACTTAGGTCTATAATTTTTAGATTTTGTTATACAAAAAAGGGGGAAATATCCTTTTTTTGTGTCTAAAATGGATCCCAATTGCTATATTGAATAATTATTAGTATGTGTAATTTAAACGTCCTTAGATAATCGGATTATATAAATGCTTAAATATCTTGATATTTAAACTAGTTCTTGAACACTTTTTCAGTGATGGGACAAACTTTAAAACTAATCTTTCTAATTTCAAAATACATACCCATTGTTGAACGTTTATGTAATTCTGGAAGTACAGTAACGCTGACCACCAACTTTTTTCACAAAAGTTTTGAAAATAATTTACTATAAAAGACCAGTGAGGACCAGATCCCATATATTGAAGCAAAGACATGCTAACGAGCATAGCCGCAAAAAATGGTGGCGTTAGTCTGAAAAAAAAATATTTATTAAAAAGTTTCTTATACTACTCAAGGCTGCATACATTTAATAAACATTTGTAATACGTGTAAAATTTAATAAAATGCTTTAAGACCGATAAGAACATTACCATCTCAAAGGTTTTAACTATTTAAATTTTAAAACGTGTAGAGTAAAAAGCTTTTATCAACACTGTTAGATATATCATTCAAAGGCATCCAGGATTAGAACTCTATTAATATATAAGTAAAAAAAATGTTTGCTCTTTTGGTACCACATAATTTTGTCATTTTCTCGAAAACAATAGTAAAGGTATCAAACTTAAAAAAAAATATTTTAGTTTATGATAAATATAAAAAAATTCAAGATTAGATTCGAAAAGGGAGGTAGAGAATGGATTAGTTGGAAACATAATTATTAGTGGTTCTAATAGTGCACGTTTACAAAAACAGAATTAACTATTATCGACTGTTCATGTCAAGATTTTTGCCAATTATCGTTAAACTCCACAACTATTAAATCAGGGATTCCACAAAGCTTCAATATATTATAGTCGTTATAACAATTTCAAAACAGGATTTAATTGACGTCAAACATCTGGCTGGAAAATGTTTAATTCTTTCTTTCAGTAATCAGTGGCTAGAATAGAACGAAGGTGATTTTTTTAGCCGGAGGCGATGCTGAATTTCGGCTTTCCAGATGCCGAAGGAATTTTATCTTATTTTGACATTCATATCTGAACTAACAATTTGTCACATTTTTAGGTGTAATATACGAGAAGCAGAATTTCTTTGGGGTTTTCTTTCTTATTATAATAGAAAAACTGACAAATAAAAATATTTAGGAGTAAAAACGATACTAATAAAAACTTTCTCTTCGATACAATAAGAAAAATGACATTCTAGTTTCTATCGATAATTATCAATGTATAAGGATCAAATATATAAGGACCGATACACTTGTTGACTATTTGGCCTATTCTGACATAAGACGTGAGCTTAAACTTCGAATTGATATGTGTTGTCTTACATATGTCACACAGACTAAACTACTTATCCCAGAAAACATTTAATACTTTTGGTCATTTGTACGAAACTTAAGAAGAGACTCCAATCTGCCCAGTAGTGTTATGAATTACGACGGACAAGAAATCACTGGTTCAAATAATATCGCAAACGCTTTTGCTACTCACTTTCAGTTTTGCTATAGTTACCACCAAAATTTAGATTTAGTAAAATTGGTCTAATAAGTTATTCAGGAAAATTACTATCAACATATTGTTTTACAAAGGTAGAAATCTTTAATATCCTTCCAAGAAGGCTGGCCCTGATGGAATTCCTACTATTCTATTGCAAAGATTCTGTCAGTCATTGTGTCAGCCTCTATGTATAATTTTTCAGAGATCCATTAATCTCGGTTCCTTTTCTGAATTTTGGAAATTTTCTACTCTTTTGCCCATTTTTAAATCTGGTGATAAAAGTGGTGTGAAGAACTACAGAGGTATTTCTTTACTTTCACATATACCAAAGCTGTTTGAGACAATTATCACCGATCATATATTTGAGTCCTTAAAACACTGCATTAGAGTATGTAACATGGTTTTTACCGTGGTCGTTCAACAACTACCAATCTTGCAATATTTCAAAACTACTTAGTGACATCGGTTGAGGCTGGCAAACAGATCGATGTTATTTACATTGACATATCTAACGCTTTTGACAGTGTTTGTCATCAGCTTCTATTCTGAAAATTACAGCAAACTGATTTTTGTGGAATATATCTTTTTTTTCTGAATTTCTTATCTGCAGACGACTTAAAATTCTTTTCACCAATCTCCTCAGACTCCAATCCTCCGCAGTCTGATATTGAAAGGCTCGTCAAATGATGCAGCACTAATTATCTCTCCCTTATCAACTCGAAATGTAAAGTACTCCGTTTTCACAAACGTATTAATGCCTTACCCTCCACCTACTTCATAGATAACGTAAGTATTGAAGTTGTTAGTTCTTTCATGGAACTAGGCATTATTTTTGATGAAAATCTAACTTTTAATCTACATATTGATAACATTGTTCTTAAGGGTTTTAGACTATTGGGTTTTATAAAGCGACATACGAAATACGTAAATGATACCAAAGCAAACTCACTGGTTCGTAGCGTTTTAGAATATTGTTGTACAATATGGAGTCCAATATGCCAGTGTCACATCGACAAAATTGAAAGTGTGCAAAATAGGTTTTCAAAATATCTCTTACATAAATTTTATTTTCCATATCAAGGTGTATCATCTAATACTAGAGCTCTTCTTTGCGGCCTTCAAACCCTTGAGTTTAGAAGAAAGAAGGCACTTCTGGTCTATTTGCATAAATTGGTCAATGGGGGGATTGACTGTGAAGTGCTGCTGGGATCAGTCCCGTTTTTAGTTTCTATTAGGAGAACAAGACAATCACAGCTGTTTGTTGAAAGGTACCACCGAACAAATTATGGTTAGTGCATTTGTTGACCGACTTGTTTTTCAGACTAAGCACTTTGCAGTTAACCAGATTGGTTTTGTGATGTTTTTGGCCCATATTGATGTTCGTTTTTGTTTATGTAGATGTGTAGTTTTATTATTATTCATGTATTATTTTACTTCAATTGAAAATCTTTCTCCTTGTTGGTAATTTTTGTTTGCTGATATGACATATTTTTCTTAGAGTAATTCACTTCATTATTTATTTATTTGACGTTATTATACGTTCGTTATACGAATTTGTACCATTTGGAATATATATATATATATATATATATATATATATATATATATATATATATATATATATATATATATATATATATATATATATATATACATACATATATATATATATATATATATATATATATATATATATATATATATATATATATATATATATATATATATATATATATATATATATATATATATATATATATATATATCTCTTCTTAAAGCATTTCATTGAATGCCCTTTTTGTGGCGTTTATTAAATCAGCTAAGGTGTCATGTCTTGTCCTATATATTTTGTTTTCAAAAGTACTACACAGGAAGTTATCCAAAACCGAGAGATCTGGAGATTTCGCCGGCCATCTTGCAGGACCATTGGTCCCTATCCATTTTCCAAGAAAATTATTTTCCAAATACTGCCTTATTCTACCGGAATTACGAGCAGGTGCTCCGTCCTGCTAAAAATATATGTCGCGTAAACAAGACAAAGGCAGATCATCGAGTAATTCCGGTAGAATAAGTTTTAGTATTTGGAAATACCGATCTGTATCTAAGCTCCTCTGGTATACCGATATATTATTTTAAACCCAATATTAAACCGAAACCTATCCTGCCGTTCGCGAGGAAATATTCGATGCTGATTTTCTTACGACCAGTATCTAGAATTATGCCTATTTAATACACCGGCATTGCTTATATATGACTCATCGGACCATATTACTTTTCTATAAAAGTGAGCCTGTCATTATCGTATTTTTCTAGATACCAGTTACAGACGCTGGGCGTCGCCCGGATGTAAGTGTTGCACCAATCTGAATTTAAATGGTTTATAACCTTGTTTCTAGCCATTTTTTATTGTAAAATTTAAAGTAATTGTTGGGGTTATCTAATCTAGCTTTAAAACGAACCAGAAGTTTTTGACAAGTAATTTATTTAACATAACAACAATTTTCTTTTGTTTTGTTCGAGCAATCTCAGCCTGCTACCAAAAACTGAGTCTATCTCTAAAAAAATGCAAATTACTGGGTGATTCGAATAGAAAACTATATACTATTACATATTTTCGAGAAGCTTATTGTGAACTGAATAATAGAAAATTACCTTTTCGATAAGTTAAACAACAACCGAAATACGAGGGGGCCCAAAAATGAATTATTTTCAATTTCACACTGTATCTTAAAAACGAAGGGGGCTATGATAAATTTGTTTGGGTCGTCTTTCGTTTCACAAAAAAGTAGCATCATGTTACGAAAACCGGAACCCTCTATCTTCACTAATAAGAGAGATACCCCATAAAAACAACGAAAACGGGACACCCTGTACATATTGCCAAATAAGTAATGGCCGAACTAAAGTGGGTCATGGTTCAATTTCCTTGGTAAAAGAAATAAATCGTAACAAAAGAAGTTCTGAGTTAAACCATTTTTAGACAATGTTGAAGATTTTTTGAAAAATGCATTTCTTTTAAAATATCTAGGAAGATATTATTCATTCAAATAGTATACCTACATAAGATATAAGCATTGAGCTTAAAGGTTTCTATCTAAATGTTTAACAATTTAGAATATTTTGTCCATAATTGGGTTTTTTTATATCTTTGTTAATACGAAAAAGAAATTTTATTCTTTCAAAGCCAGAATTGTCATTAGATAAGTCTTGCTCTCCTTCAAATCCTCATAATGTAACTTT
This sequence comes from Kuschelorhynchus macadamiae, assembly GCA_030620095.1. Classification (NCBI taxonomy): domain Eukaryota; kingdom Metazoa; phylum Arthropoda; class Insecta; order Coleoptera; family Curculionidae; genus Kuschelorhynchus; species Kuschelorhynchus macadamiae. The sequence goes on from JAUTXW010005496.1 coordinate 741,709, forward strand.
TAGATATTTATTTGATGTGGAGTCATAATATTGTTGCAAATTTAGCCCTAGTTATAGATTTGTTAAGATTTAGATGAATTTATTTATTATTTGTTATTTTATTGAAGTAGATGTTCCTTAATTTTTATCCATGTAACGACTATGGTAGTGACAAAAGTATTTAGATTATTCTAGAATTTTCTAGATCATTCCATCCTTTTCTAAATGCTATATATACGCGCCGCGAGGCGATATTTTGATTCAGTTATAATTGAGATTTCGAAGTGTTAACAAGCTGACATTGACAAAATTAAAGTCACCTTAGTTACGATTGTTAGCTATAACCAGTGTTTACCTGTGATACCTGTAACCTGTGTTTTGAATAAAAAGACTGCATTCAGAAACTACGTGTTTGTGTACCGGCCAATCCGGAACATTTGGTGTCGGAAGCGGGATAAGGATCCAGCTGGGTCTGAACTTGGTGTAATGTGAAGACGAAGAAGTAAGAACTGTTTCTTTTAACACAGAAGATACATAAATCATCATAATTATGGAAGCAATTTGATTCCTTAATGAATGTGATAATGACAATGCACAACGATATGAAAGACCTAAGAAAGAACCAAGAAGACGCGAAAAACAGCCAAGAAGCCATGAAAAATGAACTTAAAGAAGATATGAACTTAAAGAAGATATGAAAAGGGGCCAAGAAGACATGTAGCAAGAAATCAAGGAAGACATGAAGAGGATCCAAAAAGAACTAAAGCAAGAACTTACAGATGACATGAGGAAGAACCAAGAAGACATAAAAATGAACTTGAAAATATGAGGAGGCACCAAGAAGACGTAAAACAAAAAATGCAAGAAATGGAAAATAATCAAGAAGAAATCACTAGAAAAACGTTGCTTGAATTGACACTAACCAAGGAAGATGTAGAAGAGGAAATGGGACAAATGGAGAAGAGAGTTCAGGAGGTTCATAATCAAATGCAACAAGAAGTCCAAAGTCTACGTTCCCAGATGCAGAAATTTGGAAACCAAACTACGTTTGATCGTAAGGTGCCGTGGGTTACTTACCTAAAACAATTTGAAGCTGCCGCAACTGGAAATAATTGGGAATCCACCGAAAATGCAAGAGCATTGGTTTGTTCCTTGCGTGGTGAAGCAATGGAGGTGCTAAGGAACATATCCGAATATAAACAGAATTACTTTGGCACATTAGTAAGCCACCTTCAAGAGTACGAAACAGATATTGTGCGACTAATTAACTTGACTTATCCATCCTACCCTGAAGAGATCAAGCAAGAGTTGGCAGTAAGTAGTTTTATTGAAGGGCTTCGTGATCCTGATACCAACCAAGCTTTAAGAAAAGGCATCCGTTGTTGGAAATGTGGTGAAGAGGGACATGTGCAAAGCCGATGTATCAGCAATGGGATTCCTGAAGATATTCAGGAAAAACTTCCATTATCCAGTTTTAAGAGGCGAAAGCTGGCTAGGTGCTACCAAGCCCCATTGAGATCATTAAAAATTAAAGTATCCCGGCTGCAGAATAATGGCTCTAGCTTGGTAGTACCGGGGAAGATATGCGGTCGGGACTGTGAAATGGTTCTGGACACCGGCTCAACACACACTATCGTGAGACCAAACATTATAGCTCCTTGTAGGACAGAAAATCCATACCAAAACTATGTCTCGGAAACCGCCAACGGTGAAATTATACCTGTAAAAGGCATCCATGACGCTGAAGAAGCTCTGGGTAATACTACCTTCATACACACTGTTTTCGTCGCAGATATAATGGATGATGTCATACTTGGTCTAAATGTTATGAACCAAAATAAGTTTGTCTCTGACATACCTCAACGAGTCCTCCGTACGAATAATGAAGAAATAGTTATGAACCTGCCACAAAGAAATAATTCCACTATCCGTTCGGAATGTGTACTGAAAGCGACGCTTGATGATTTCGAAGAAGAAGTAATTTTATTCGAACCTGTTCAAGACTGTCCACTACATGCAAAGGGAATTTTAGCAGCAAGAACCTTGACTCAATGCAGGGGAAACATGATGTTCGTCAAAATTATGAACTTAAAAGGTCATCCCCAGCACGTAAAAAAAGGTGACAAGATTGGAACTTGCCAACCTGCCAGTACCATATTTCCCTGCACAACCTTGCCACCATCAGGACGTGCAAATATTCTCCCTAAGATATTTCAAGACGTGGTGATATAAACAAAATATTTACTGAATCAAGTGCAGGTGACCAAATTGGAAGAACTTCTGAGAAGAAATCAAGATGTTGATGAAGTTGACCAGACACTTGAGGATATGGAAAAACAAGACATTATAGAGCCATCGCAAAGTCCCTGGTTGTCACCAGTAGTTCTAATTAAGAAGAAATATGGTTCCACCAGATTCTGCGCCGACTTTTGCAGACTCAATGACGTCACAAAGAAAGATAGCTTTCCCTTACCAAGAAATGACGATACCTTGGACACTTTAACAGGGTCAAAATGGTTCTCGATCCTGGATCTGAAAAGTAGTTATTGGCAAGTTAAAGCTTAATCCAGCCGACAGCGTTTTCTACTGGGACTGGACTATGGCAAATTAAAGTTATTGTAAAGTTTGGATTATGCAACGCCCCAGCCACTTTTGAACGTTTAATGGAATTGACTTTACATGAAATGACATGGGAAACTTGCCTAGTATATTTAGATGACATCATTATTCTTGGAAAAACATTTGAAGGTCATTTGAAGAATATTGAAGCTGTTTTCCAGAAACTGAGAATGGCTGACTTAAAACTCAGTCCTAAGAAGTGCCAGTTTTTTTCAAAAAAGAAGTGAACTATTTAGGCCATGTAATTACCGAACATGGAGTAAAAACCGATCCAGAGAAAACTGAAACCATTCAAAAGTGGCCAGTACCGAAGGACAGACATGAACTAAGGAGTATTCTGGGATTCTTAATGAAAACAATCACAGTTATGTATGTACCGAAGAATGTGGAGAAGCATTTAACAGCTTGTAGAAAGTCTTGTGTAATCCCCCAGTGTTGTCATATCCTGAGCCATCCCAGATGTTTATCGTAGATCAGCAGGAAGACCCAGATATTGACCCTATAATTAAGCTGAAATTAGAACATTCACCAAGAGCTTATTACCAAGAAATTGCAACCAAATCCCAGAAATTTAAAGGATACTGGGCTTTATGGGACTCTTTGGTGATAAAAGACGGCCTGTTAAAAAGAATCTTCTGACAGCAAAAATCACAAGTATCAAACTATTTTGCCCTCAAAGAGAATTCCTGAAGTGTCGCAAGCCGTACACAACGGTGTAGGCGGAGGACATTTTGGTGTTATGAAAAAGTTCGAGAAAGGTTTTATTGGTTGGGAAGTCGTAGAGATGTGAAAGATTGGTGCCGAACCTGCGAGGACTGCGCCTCCAGTAAAGGACCCTAAACTCATACTCGTGGCAAAATGAAGCCATACAACGTAGGAGCACGAACGAATTGCCATAGATGTAGCCGGACCATTTCCAGTTAGTAAGTCCGGGAATCGCGTTGTATTAGTAGCCATGGATTACTTCAGCAAATGGCTAGAAGTCTACGCAATACCCAATCAAGAAGCCATCACTGTCGCTGATGTACTATTTCATGAATGGATTTGCCGATATGGAATTCCAAGGGAAATACACTCCAACCAAGGCAGGAACTTTGAATCCGATGTATTGAAAAGCTTGTGCAGCCTATTAGGAATTCATAAGACAAGAACAACACCTCTTCATCCGCAGTCAGATGGAACGGTTGAAAGATTTAATAGAACTTTGGAGAACTATCTGAAAATCCAAGTTAATGAACAACCAAGTGACTGGGATAAACGTATTCAACCATTTTTACTGGCCTATCGCTCTGCAATTCATGAATCCACTGGAAAAACACCTGCCAGTGTAATATTTGGATCTGATTTACAGCTTCCAGTCGACCTCTTGACTGGACGACCTCCTGACAATAAGATAGCTACTACGGATTATGCCAGCCAAATTAGTAAACGCCTTAGAGAAATCCATGAAGAGGTCCGCCATAAATTACAGTCAGAAAGCGATAGAATGAAGTCACGTTATGATCTACGAGCCAATTACACTAGATTTAAAGTCGGTGAAAAAGTTTGGTTATGCAATCCAAAAAGAACTAAGGGACGCTCGCCGAAGTTGCAGAAATCATGGGAAGGACCGTATCGTGTGGTGATCCGACTGAATGACTTGGTATAACGGATTCAGAAAAACCCTCATACAAAAATGAAAGTGATGCACCTCCATCGACTATCCCGTTACCAGTATACTGAAGATGTTTGATCGGGACGATCAACTCTGAGAAGGGGACAATATTGCGAATTTAGCTCTAGTTATAGATTTGTTAAGATTTAGACGAATTTATTTATTATTTGTTATTTTATTCAATTTAATATTAATTAAACCTTAATTTTTATCCATGTAACGACTATGATAGTGTCAAAAATCGTTTTCGAATGTTCTAGATAGTAGTATTTAGATTATTCTAGAATTTTCTAGATCATTCCATTCTTTTCTAAAGGCTATATAAGCGCGCCGCGAAGCGACATTTTGATTCAGTTGTAATTGAGTTTTCGAAGTGTTAACAAGCTGACATTGACAAGTTTAAAGTCTCCTTAGTTACGATTGTTAGGTATAACCAGTGTTTACCTATGATACCTGTAACCTGTGTTTTGTAAAAGGAGTGCATTCAGAAACTACGTGTTTGTGTACCGGCCAATCCGGAACAATATTTTCCCAAATTACCATTGAAAAAAATATTTTAAAAACACAAGTCCTAAAAAACTATCCGCCATAGAGATAATATTTTTAATATCGACTACTTTACCATTTATGTTTAAAACATACAATACACTATCTAAATTTTCGTTTTTAGAAGCAGATTGAACAAATTGGCTCCAAAGACAAAATATCACGATTATTTTAGTGGTCCAATAATGTACAAACTTCAACACACATAAAAAGATTGGAAGTGCTAGCGATCCCTTAAAGATGTAATACCGACTTATTTAAACAAGAGTATAATCACTCTTCATGTGTAAAGAGTGAGTGTGCTAAAAAGAAACAAGTTAAATCTGCTAAGAGTGAACATCAGCATATGTCCCAGGATTCCCAGGACTGATATTTCTCAAAATATTCTTATGTTTTCTCTTAATGTTATTGTATATTTTATTGCATAAAAAGTTTTTAAATACTACATAATATACAAGATCCATAAAATTTCTCGTTGCTGCTTTTATAGCTGATGAGTTTTTTTTACTTAAGTATTGTCATGGCTTCAACATTTAATCTTGTAATATCTTTGTACCATATTCAATTTGTGAGTCAAATTTAAGGTTAAATGGATAAATAGTATTTGAGTCATTGTTATATTTAAAAGAATAAAAAATACACTAGTCTACGTTAGTGCCTGCGCCCACTTTCACTCGCTATAATGGTCACACGTGAATAATAATAATAAAAACGTGAATATTTAAACAAAAAATAGAGCGTCATTTTTTTTGCTGCCAAAAAATTGACAACTTTCGTTCACTTGAAATGGGTTATTTGAAAAAAAAATTTAATACCTTCTAAATGCCCTGCTTAACTAGGGGAAATAAAAATTTTCCTGCGGAAAGACATCATTTCCATTTTCCACACTTTCGAATACCTGAAATGAAAATTTGCTTTGCATCTCTTTCCAAACATTAAAATGCTAAAATGTTCCTGGGGAAATTTGTTGTTTTCATTTTCGGTGGAAATGGGGTACACTTCGAGAATACCCGAATTAAGTTATATAAAAAATCTGCTTTCATTGCCTTCTAGAAACCCTCCTTAACAACTTTAGAATACCTGAAAACAGTTACATGAAAACTTTGTTTTACCTTGTATTTTAAACATTTTTCTGAACATAAAAATGTAAAAATAATCTTGCGGAAATACTCCATTTACATTTTGAGAGGAAATTTCATTTCCAATTTCCAGACTTAAGAATAGTTAAAACCTGTTACATGGAAACTTCAAATTTTTCTGAACGTAAAAATGCAAAAATGTTCCTACGGAATAACGTAATTTCGATTTTCCGAGGACATTTTGTAAACTTTCTCTGAAATGTCATATATCCACCAAATATGTTTTTGGCTTCTATAAAGCCTCCCGAATGCCGTATAATAAAAAAATTCTCTACGGAAACTCTCAATTTTTATTTTATCTATTTATTTATTTATATTTATCCTTTTTCTTCACTGAAATGTGTGTACATTCACAACACGTTTCTTTTTTACTTCGTTAAAGTCTTCTAAACGTGGAATGTAAAAAATTAATGTGATTTTATAGCTTAAATGATGGTTTATGACTTTAAAGATGGTGTTATCGACGAACCTGAGCTAACCTAACATCTAACGGGATAGATTCACCTAACAATATAGGTTTTCTTTAAAAGAAATATATATATATATATATATATATATATATATATATATATATATATATATATATATATATATATATATATATATATATATATATATATATATATATATATATATATATATATATATATATATATATATATATATACAGGGTTATTCACGGTGAGTGGCCTATTAGACCTTTGTGGAGAACTGATTTACGTTTCGATCGTTTGCCACTTCTACCCGAAACAGGTGGCAGCATCATTTCTTTTAATGGAACACCCTGTATATTTTTGAATTTTCAGAATTTACGTTAATTTCTGACTAACTTTCGTAAATATCTTCCTATACTTCTGTAGCCGTTCTTGAGATATTAATTAATTTCATTTCTTTTTTGCGGAAACAGGGCTTTCAGAAAGCTTTAATATTTCCATGCTCTAAAACAATCTGAAGCTGAAATTTTGGTTACCATTAGGCCCGTAAATATTTACATTTTTCTCCATATTAATACCAGAGCATACAGGGTGGTCCAGAAGTATAAGTTTGTTAATAACTTATAAAAGTAGCCTAATATAAAATTTTTTAAACGGGACACCCTGTATATGATTACTGATTTGAAATGCCGATAAATGTAGCTCTTCAACTATGTATAGGTTCTCTATACCTAACACGCCAGGTTTCCGATTTATAAGCATTTCTTTATGACTTTTCATAAAACATGTAAGGCTCAACGAGTTAGGTTGTAAGAGCATATGAAAACAATAAAATTAAATGTTTAAATAATTATTATAAAATAAACATAAAACATACTATTTTTAAAACAATATTTTAATAACAGACTTGCTATAAAAATGTAATAACTTTTGTTTAAAGTGCCCACCATTGGCTCTTAAGCAATTATGAATTGACTCCATAACATTAGCAGTTGCTGCTCTTCAAATTTCATCACCATCCAGTTGCTGAAACGCGCGTCCTCTCTTTTTCAAATCCTCTCGCGTTTCCACTGGTGTTGAATAAACCCTTTCGTTAATGGCACCTCATAAATAGGCATCGCAGAGAGTAAGATCCGGGGAATGGAGGGGAGGGGACGATTCCATGGACCCAAAAGTCTAATCTAATGATCTTCAAACATGTTTGTAAGTTCCTGGCTTACCTCATATATGCAGTGGGCTGGTGCACTATCCAATTGGTACTAATAACTTCGATAAATTGCAAGAGGCAAAAAATCGGTTACCGTTGTTCTTAAAATTTGCAAATACTCCATACAATTCAAATTGTCATCGTAAATGCAAAAACTAAACTGACTGTCCATCAACAAATAAAAAACATTAAAACAAAAACTTTGGGTTTTTAGAAACCCAAAAATGACAATTTCTCCGATTAAAAATTCTCTCTCGTGAAAATTTAGATTCGTCAGTCTAAATAACTCTAAATTCAAAAAATTTGGGTCTTCCTGAGTTCGAATTAATATCATCTCACAAAATTCAACTCGCTTTGGTGCATCTTCCGGCAGAAGCATAGCTGTGCATATTATGCTTTTTTAGAATCCTTTGAATTGAAGAATATGATATACCAAGATCATCTTCTGCGCTTGGGATAGATGCATGAGGATATGCATGGAAATATCCTATTACGGTGATTTCGTTTTCCTCGGAGTCTGTGATCGATTGTGGCAGTTTTCTTTCGGCTTTACTAGTACCAAATTTATAGAAATTAGTCTGAATCGGTCTAAACTTTTTTACAATCGTTATTGGCAACTGCGGATAACTTGCATTAAAAATTCGACATGTTCTCGATACAATTCGCAGACATTCTCCATGAATATAAAATAAATTTAGGATATCGGAATTTCAGTAACTATTTGCCATTCTATCTTAGTTTGCTAACGTTATTCAAAAGCAAAATGTTCATACAAACATACGGACAATTCGGCGACAAAGACAAATGTCCAATTCAAAGACAAGAACGCCATCGCCCACTGCTCAAAAATGAAATTATCATATTCAAAACTTTTGAATTAATGGTGGATGTTTAAATACTTGTAACTAGTAAAGAGGCAAAAGTAGGAATGGGAATTATCTTATAAAACATTTGATAGTTCGTATTGAGGATGGTTTCCATAAAAATGCGCCATTTATTTGAGTATAATATTAGAATTTTTTGAAAGCCCTGTTTTCGCTAAAAAAATTAAATAAACTAATATCTGAAGAACGGCTACAGATAGGTATAGGAAGATATTTAAAAAAGTTAGTCAGAAATGAACGTAGATTCTGAAAAGTTGAAGAGCTACATTTATCGGCATTTCAAATCAGTAATCATATACAGGGTGTACTGTTTCAAAATTTTCATTAAGGCCATTTATACTTCTGGACCACCCTGTATGCTCTGGTATTAATATGGCGAAAGATGTAAATATTTACTGGCATTGCCTAATCGTAACCAAAATTTCAGCTTCAGATTGTTTTAGAGCATGGAAATAATACAGTTTTTTAAAGACCTGTTTCCCCTAAAAAAATTAAAGTAATTAATATCTCAAGAACGGCTACAGATAGGTATAGGAAGATATTCACAAAGATAGTCAGAAATGAACGTAGATTCTGAAAATTGAAAAATAAGCAGGGTGTTCCATTTAAAATAATGATGCCACCGGTTTCGGATAGAAGCGGGAACACCGCGGAACTGAAAATATTTTATGAAGATAGATCATAGCTGGTTACAAAATTTTAAAAGGATCCGTAAATCGGTTCTCCATAAACGTCATAAAACGTCATCATAAAATGACGGTTTTATCGACGAACCTGAGCTAACGTAATACCTAACGAGATAGATGCACCTAAGAGTACGTTGTTTTGTTAAAAAAAATCCTAATTTTATTATAAACTTGGAATTTTTTTTAAGCAAACTTAACCAATCCTAACAAAAACTAAAATGTTTATCCTAGGAAAGTCAAAATAATGAGGAATTTCCACAAAAACATTTTTGTATTTTTACTTTCAGAAAAGTGATTGGAATGACAAACAAAGCAAAATCTCCATATAACTGATTTCAGGTATTCCAAAGTATAGAAATTTCCTCGGAAAATGGAAATAACAAATTTCCGCAGAAACTTTTTCATTTTTATGTTAAGAAAAATATTCAAAATGCAAGTCAAAGCAATTTTATTATGTAACTGATTTCAAGTATTGAAGTGTAAAGAATTTCCTCGGAATATGGAAAAAATTTCCGCAGTGGAGTGTTTGAAGTGGTAAGCAAAGCAAAGTTTTCATGTAAATGTTTTCAGGTATACTAAAATGTGGAAAATAAAAATTAGTTTTGCGCGTTTTTAAGATAAAATAATTAAATATTTTTGGAAGGCTGTAAAATCGAAACAGTACGACATATTATAACAAAACGGTTTACAATTCTTAATTTTTTATGATTTTTCTTACTTACATTTTCCAATTTAAAATGAAAACTATCAATATATCGATATATTGTTATTCGATATATCGATAACTATCGATATATATCGAAAAAATTCCCGTCCCTAGTCAGGATTCGTAAGAAAATTAATAAATGACAACTGGAAATTTAGTCAATTAGCATCAATTTACTTTTTTATAATATATAATATTGTCTTATTAAATGGGTCTCTTCTTACTGATTTGAAATATATGAGGTCCTACAGCCTTATCTTTAAAGACAGCTAAGAAAATTGGTAAAAACCTTTCCATAAGATGCAATGCGTTAGGAAGAGACAGAACATTTTTAATTTCTACAAACAAAAGCAAACATTTCAATATTCCGCCATTTTCCGCTATATTGGATTTTTACTAATATATTACCAGTTTTTCCTTATGTCACTTTTGATTTTTGGGCAAAATATATATCTACTTAATTGGATAAGTAAGTCTTTTACACTGTTGTTTTTTTGAGTTTTATTAATTCACCATTTTTTTCCACCATGTTGAATTTATATCCCGACTGCTACATTGAATAATTATTAGTCTTAACTTACTTAATTAAACGTCCTTAGTTACGATACTTTTACCAGAATATCGCTATATCCCATCTGATTATTGTAGAATAGAATATCTGAAGTCAATTGAATGAAAACGTATTGTAATCGTGAAAAAAACACCCTCCGAAGTTTTTTCAGATCTTTACGTTTCAGGGTCCCTAGATGCCGAAAAACATGTTTCCTCAATTCCGTGGATATGTCTGTTCGCAGCATAGCTAAAAAACTACTTACCCGATTGACTTAAAATTTTGGTCAAAAATTGAAGGTTATATGGGGATGACCTGGTAACATTCTGGTAAAAATACAAAACTACTTATCCAAATTTTCCACAAATACAAACGAATACAAAATGGTGGCTTAATAAAATATTTAAAAATTCAGCCTGAAAAACTACTTTAATGAACTGATTTCAAATTGTGTCATAAGTAATTGTGGTATACACATGAAATAGTAAAATTGTGTACTAATTCAAGATGGCGGAACAAAATGGCGGCCAAATAAAATATTTGTAATCGTGGAAAAAATGACTCTCTCAGGTCTTACATATCTCCACGTTTTAGCGCCAAAAAAATATGTTTTATCAGTTTCGTCGGTCCGTCTGCTTAAAAATTACAATACCAGATTGATTTCAAATTTTAGTCAAAAAATTAAGGGTCATATGAGGATGACTTGGTAATATTTTGGTAAAAATCCAATATTTTATTTTATTTATTTATTTATTAGGCATCTTAACATAATGATTGACATTACAATTTACAAAGGTGCACCAAAAATTTAACAGTTATAATGCCGTAAGTATATACAAAAAAAAAAGGAAATAATGAAAAACTTATTCTAATACTATGATTAAGTGTACGACGAAAAAAAAAATTTATACAAACAAAAAAAAAACTATAAAAATAAAAATTTAGTGCTGGTTTCTATACAATAAGAAAAACACTTGAGGCAAGACGCTTTACTTGCGCCAATGAGGACTGATATAAATCTATGTGAGAGAAATAACAATTATAATTTTTTTCCAATAAATTTATAGGAGAGTTACTGGCCGAATTTGTGTGATAGGTAGGATAATAAAAGAGAGCCAATGATCGGGTGTTAGCGTTATGACAGTTCAAACAAAGAGCACTTGTAATATGAGTACAATCTACCAAATTATTAACCATTTTAAACAAGAAGACCGCTCCACTAACCAACCTTCTCGAACTTAACTTTAACAATTTATATTTTTTTAAACTTTGTTCGTAACCACTGTTTAGCATTTCCGCATTAAATCTATAGTTCATATGAAATATAAACTTTTTTTGAATTTTTTCAATCCTTTCAATGTATTTATGATATTGGGGATTCCATACAATATTTGCAAACTCTAGATGAGGTCTCACAAACGCATTATAGAGTCTCAATAGAGAAGAAGGATTTTTAAAGGGTTTTGTTATTCTTAGAATAAAACCCAAGTTCTTATAGGCTTTTCCAACTGTCTTTTCTATATGTATATCAAATAATAGTTTAGAGTCCATTATTACACCAAGATCCTTAATAAAATTCACCTGCTGAACTGAAACACCATCTATGCAATATCTATACAAAATATTATTCTTTAGCCTAGAAAACTTAATAAAAAAACATTTACTTGTATTTAGGACAAGTCTATTACGTTCACAATATTTAAAGAGGTTGTCAATATCAGATTGAAATTTTACACAGTCTTCCATCGAACTAACCGTTTTATAAAGTTTTAAGTCATCGGCGTATAGTGAATGACTAACAAAGCTAAAACAGGTATAAAGAAAATAAAAGTGGGCCTAAATGAGATCCTTGCGGAATGCCCGATGTTACCGTAACGCAGTCCGATGAAACACTGTTCAACTTAACACATTGGCTTCTATCAGATAAGTATGAGCACAATAAATTAAGAAGTCTACCATGCAAACCGACATTCTGCAATTTTACTAATAAAGTTGGATGATGAACCCTATCAAATGCTTTTGAAAAGTCGGTGTACACGGCATCCACCTGCCTTCTATCGTCCATGCACTCGGCTATATACTGCACAAAAGGCACCAGGTTAGTCACTACAGATCGCCCATGATAGAAACCATGCTGGTCATCACCAATGCTTTGTTTAACTTTAAAAAATAATTCTTTTGTAATAATAGATTCAAACATTTTTCCTGGTACTGATAAAATAGAGATAGGACGATAATTGCATACGTCAGTTCTGTCACCACTTTTATAAACAGGTGTGATCTGTGCAGTTTTCCATAAAGAAGGAAATGTTCCCTCGCTTAGAGCTTTGTTGTATATAATGAAAAGAGGTAGCGACATTGAGACACTGCACGATCTAAAAAAATAGGGTGGTATGCCGTCAGGGCCGGCACCCTTGTTAATGTTTAAGTTCTTTAGTTCATTTTCAACTTGCTCTATGGTAACATTCCTAATATCAAGAATATTGCAGTTCAAGCTACCTGCATGAACCAACGAAGGCGAGGCGGAAGACACAAAGACACTAGCGAAAAAATCATTGAATGCACTGCAGATATCTTCATTGTTGCTATATGTATTACCGTTGTGGGTAACAAAGGTTGGAATAGACTTAGTCTTTTTTTTATTAGCTGGAAATGACCAAAATTGTTTTATGTTATCTTTTATGTTAGACTCGGTATTTTCGACATATTTATTGTAATCAGATTTGATTGCTATCCTTACCGTTTTTCGCAGATTAGAAAAAACAAGATAATTAGATTGATTGTTAAACATTTTCCAAGTTTTATGGGCTTTGTACTTTTTTTTAATTAAATTTACTGTTGCTCTTGAATACCAAGTGGGATAGTAGTTGTTGATTCGCTTTTTTGGAACAAATTTCTGAATAATGTTATTAACGTTTAAATAAAATGCCTGAACACAGTCATCAGTTGAACGTTGACTAAATATGGTCTCCCAGTTAATATCGAGAATCTTATTATTTATGACACTGTAATCCGCGTTTCGAAATTTAAGCGTAGAATATCCTGTTTTAGATTTTAAATTCATATCGTTATATAGATTAAGAGATATTATCAAAGTTTTGTGGTGCAAATCCTCAGCAACTAATGGCAATTCGTCACGCGTAACTAACACGTTTTTTATACTACTAAAAACTAAATCTAATATTTTATTGTTGGCGTTTAATATTCCACAATATTGCTTAAAACCCAAGAGATGAAAATTATCTACAATGCACTCACCATTGGAGCCAGTAACCTCTCCCGCAACATAGTATTTATCAACCGGATCCCAATACCATTTTAGACCAGGAGCATTATAATCACCAAGAACAATAAAATCATCATTACATGCCGCCAAAGATAGTACTACATTGTTAATTTTGATTAGATGTGCGCTTACATTCTGGACACTCGCGTTAGGTGGTATGTAAACACAGCATATATGCACTTTTCTTGATCCCGATAACCTCACAGTAACCCACAAATCTTCACAAATGCCCTCACATGACCATGCATCGTTAACGTGTGAATTATATTTTTTATTAACGGCAATCAGAAGACCTCCTCCGTCCTTTTTATTGCTAAAATTTCGGTTACGATCGCGACGATATACATCAAAGACATCAGTATTAAAAAGTTCACCATTTCTTACGCTATCATTAAGCCAGGTTTCAGATATACATATTACGTCAGCATAACAGCTACTAGTGCTGACAAAAAAATCATGTAATCATCTTCACTTAATCCCCGCGTATTTTGATACTTTATAAAAAAGTCCATGAACAATAAACTAAAAATAAATTCATATATCTTCCTGACAGAGGTAGAGCTTATTCCCTGCTAAACCTTTTCATCGCCTCTTCATTAAAAATGTGACGAGTAGTTTCGCCGACCTTCAAATATATTTTACAGTTGTGGGTCCAACAGGTAGCATTTGTTTTGGATTTTACGAAGTCTCTAACTTGTTTAAATAAGAGTTTGTTCCGAGGAGTCAGATGGTCATTGATATACAATGAGTCATTGGAATCGGACAATCCAGTATCTTTTAATTTTAAACCTTTTTTCTTTCGAATTGCGCCAATTATCTTGTCCTTTGAAGTCCTATTCTTCATGGCTACTATTACGGATCTTGGATGCTTATTTTCAGAATTGATGTGAGCTACCCGATGGCACGATTCAAATGTATCCAGTGGTTGGTTAAGGGATTGAAAAATACGATTGACAACCATGCGTAGGTTATCTCCAAATTTTTCGGGAATACCGTTTATTTCAATATTATTAATTCTTGCATTTTGTTGGAAACTATCAATATCGGATTGCATAGCGATTATATTATCGGATAACGTGGATACAGTGTTTTCCAGCTTGGGAATATGCCAGAACAAGATGGCAGTCTAGTGAAACGTTAAAACAATTATTACTAAAAAACTAATTATCCAATTTACCTCAAATTTTGCACAAAAAACAAGTGTTACATAGGAATGAACTGGTAAATTGGTGTGAATTGGTGAAATCCAATATAGCAAAACAAAATGGTGGCCTAATAAAATATATAAAAAATTGGCTTAAAAAACTACTTATTAGATTATGTTCAAATTGTGTACAAGCATTAAGTGTGATATAGAGATAAACTGGTAAAATTGTGGTACGAATTCAAGATAGCGAAATAAAATGGCGAACAAATAAAATTTTTAAAAAATCAGGGTAAAAAAATCTTACTAAATTTTGCAGAAAAATTAAATGTGGTATAGAAGGTAAACTGGTACGAATTCAATATGCTGATTAGTAGAAACTGGTAAAATATTGGTAGGAATGCAAATCCAATTCAAAATGGCGCCTAATAAAAATGTTTGAAAAGACAGTATATACTACGTATGTGTTACTAAATGACTATGTGGTGAACTAAATTGGGTCACATTTCACTATTCCTAATTAAAGGAAAGATTCATAACGGGTAAAGTAAATTTACCGACTTTTGGGCTGATTTTTAACACTTTATTTCATTGGATTCGTACGAAAATTTTACCAAGTCATCCTCGCATCAGACTTGGTTTTTCACTAAAATTTGCAGTCAATAAAATAAATAGATATTTCAGACTGATATTTTAAATAAGTCATTAGATCGCCATTTTGTGGCACCATATCGAGTTCGTACCAAAATTGTACCAATTTATCTCAATATTAAAAATTTAAAACTTAACCATGACATTTGCGTATTTAAGTATGATATTATGATTTAACTTACCTAATGTATCTGTGAAGATAAAATTGAAATGGATTGAATCTAGTTTCCATAGGTTTTTTTTTCATATATCCGTAAATTACCAAAAGACCGGTGATCATCAGGAACGTATCAACTGAGTGAACGGCGCTAACAAATATCATACTCTTGGTGGTGTCTAGATACTATAAAATTTTAAAAGATATAAAAACTTCCTTTTTCATGATACTTTAATTAGTAATATATAAACATTAAATATTGAGATTCTTACTTCTAATACATCTAATGCGTTGCTGACAGGTCCAGTGATAGTAACAGAAAAGGTGTGCCCTACTATTACCCATATCATACTTAGAAACCTTATGCCATTTAAACATGATATTTCCGTTATATTTTTTTGCATCTTAAAAAGTTTCTGCCCATTTGTGTAAACTGAGAAAGAGTTTAATAAAATATGGGCTGGCTCTGAAAAAATCATTATTAAATTATATTAAGTGAAATTACCTGGCGATAGGATTTGGAAACTTTACCTAAATGTGATTCAAACTTTTTTGCTTTTCTATATTATCATTGAAATGAAAATTTTCAGACATGTACTGAAATCCACATCTGGTACGTCACTTATTAGACTCAGCTTTAAGAAACCAAAAATCTGTTATTAGGGCCCTCAACAGCCTCAAAAACAGGCCAAAAATTTTCCCAAATTAGAAAATTTTAAGGTAATGATCATAAAATAACTAAGTAAACATTTGTCATGCATTATTATTAATAAATCTTAAAAGGCATTTTTCTTACCCGAGCTTCTCCTTCTGCAGTGTAAGTCATAAAACGTGGACGTCGCCATTAGTACAATGATTAGGACAAAGAATCCCCTACAAAAAAAAATTATCATTGCGCGCAGATCTCGTGCTGTCCTCTCGCAATCACCGAAATGCCTTTAAAAATATTTTAACTTCGGAAATACCGACTTAGTAAAGAATTTTCCCATGCTGTTTTTTCATAATTTTGTATTTTTTTTATATTTCGTAGCGAAAAGTTATTAGGCGCATGCTCATATTTTTTAAATCAAAATTTGTTTTGTAAAATATTTCTGATTCTGATTTTGAAATACTCTTTGTCCGAATCCCTTTGTACCTTAGAACCTATTATCATATTCGTACTACGGTCACTCCGTCTGACTGCAGAAGCACACTTAGGCACAGAAGTCAAAACAACTGTGTTATTTTTTATTTTTTGTATGAAAACTTGAAGTGGAAATGTAGTTTTATATTGAACAAAATTAAAACGCAACACCTATCTCTTTTAATAGGTTATCCTAAAGATTTCCAAAAGTTCTAGACTCCATATTTTCGTTAACAAATTTAAGATTTTTTATGACACAAACAGAAAATTTTTAAAAGAAATATTCTCTGAATTATATCCGAGGAATTGAGAATGTATAGGTTTTGAAAATAGAGCTATGAAATGTAATTCAAGATGGCTACGATCATGACGAAGGCAGTTTTGCCACATCACCCAAAATGTTTCTACTATTTTGTTTTTTTTTAATTATAGAAGCGATGGCGGTCTAATGGTGAGATACCAAATCCATTATTAGTTTTTTGTAACTAGATCTATATTAATTGATGTCCTTGTATTGATCTTTATTTATAAAAATAAAGAAACCATCCAACATACAATACAATTTTTATACATCCAAACGCAGTATGTTAGACAAACTTAGGACCATAACTATATCCCCACCTAGAATTTTGTTGAGTTTTTATTGTAATATTATAATGTGTTCACAATTTACCCCATTTTTTATGATATTGCAATAATTATAGAAAAAAGTAAGAAAATTGTGTTTTTGATTTTTTTGGGTATAGGATATTCAACAGAATAACTGTGAAATGCCATTTCCGAAATTTAAGAATATTAGTGGAAAAAATAAAGAATTTTTGAAATTTTCTATAGAATATGGAAATATATCCGAGAATATATAAAATTCTTAGGTGGGGAAAATTTCATATATATCAAAATTCTATTGTTTTTTGAGGCAAAGAGAAAATTTTCGAAACTTTCCGAGAATATTTCAAAAATTATCTGGGAAAATATCCTTGCTTACAAGACTAGGATCAACTTTACCTTAGACTAAATGTAATATATATGTAAAACTTTCAACTTTTTTTAGCCGAAATGTGATATATTCACAAAATATTTTTTTTACTGCTATTAAGTCTCTTGAATGGGTAATTAAAAAAATCTGAGGAAACTCTCAATTTTTATTTTATTTATTTACTTTTCAACTTTTGTTTAGCAAATAATTTCTTTTGCTTCTATAGAGCCCTCCGATTGTAAATAAAAAAAACGGAAAATGAAAAATTTTTCAGGCTTTAAAATATTTTATTAGGCCATCATTTCGTTTTGCTATATTAGATTTGTACCAAAATATTACCAGTTTATTCATAACGTGACATTTGAGGTGTATGCACAATTTGATTAAAAGTTGAAGTTAATTGAGAAAGTAATTTTTTAGGTATGCCTCAAAATAACACATACACACATTCCTACGGAATTTGAAAATAATACACATTAGATTGGCGATAAAATATTACAAATATTTTATCTCCATTTTGTTCCGCCATCTTGAAGCCGCACCACAATTTTATCAGTTCAACTTTATATCATACTTAATTCTTGCATAAAATTTGAAATCAAGCTAATAATTCCTTCCAAATTTGACTAGTTTATTCTTACGTAATAGTTGATGTTGTGCAAAATTTGAGGTACATTGTGTAAGTAGTTTTTTAGTAATAATGTTCTTAACTTTTCATTATGCCGCCATTTTGTTCCGCTATACTGAATTTTTACCAAAATGCTACCGGGTCATCCCCATATGACTCTTAATTTTTCACCAAAATTCAATCGGCAAGTAGGTTTTTGGCTCTGCCGCGAATAGAACAGATAGACAGACCGATGGAATTAAGAAACCAAGTTTTTTGCCATCTAGGGGCCTAAAATACCAAGAACTGTAAAAACCCGAGAAGATGATTTTTTCAGTATGGTCTAGGGATAAACTGGTAAAATTTCTGCACGAATGCTATTTTGCCAAACAAAATGACGGCCTAATAAAACGTTTAAATTAAATATTCATTAAAATTCCATTTCCTGGAATAAAACATAATTTATTTTTTGCAGATTACGTAAATAATGTTATAAAAAATAAATAATAATAATAATTCATAAATTACACTTTACAGGATTTCTATAAAGTTATTACCAAATAATTTTAGGCATATATAGACTGTTAGTGTAAGTAGTGGCAATCTGTAACTTAAGGAACTTAATTGTAGGGTTATTAAATGATTAAGTTTAGGTTAGGTTTGATTTGGCTAAGGCTCGTTAGCTACATGCTTTGGATTATGTTGTTTCTTAAGAAAAATAGGCGCTATTATTATTATTTTTATTTAAAACTGTTGTTTGTAGGATTATTTAGTGGAAGGGTTAGCTTAGATTTGGTTTGGTTAAGCTCGAAAGCTCTAGCTTGTGAAAAATGCCTTACAAAGAATCCTCAATTTTATATATGCAGGGTAAGCGCTTGTTTTTCCTTCACATATATATATACGAGTATATATATATATATATATTTGGTGTTTATCCTTCGTGGATAGAAAAATACGATTTGTTGTCATTTCAGAAGTACATCCGTTCTGAAAAGAACAGTTTGGCTGACGTTTCGCCAAAATCATATTTGGCATTTTCAAAGTTTTCCTATATATATATATATATATATATATATATATATATATATATATATATATATATATATATATATATATATATATATATATATATATATATATATATATATATATATATATATATATATATATATATATATATATATATATATATATATATATATATATATATATATATATATATATATATATATATATATATATATATATTTGTTAATTTAATCGACGTTTTGAAAATTATATTGAGCTTTTTCAAGATATAAACATTACATTTAAAACAAAATATGATCATGAACACAAAAATACATTTAAAACAACATTAATATTATACAGAATACGTACCTTGGAAACATGTCATGTGTAACGAATGTTTTGCGATTGCAATAATTTCGACCCGTCTGGAATTTTGGTAGATAAAAACGAGACAAATTTTTTCTTTTTTTACTGCCAATTTTGAAAATAAAGATATCAGTATGTCTATATCCATTAATCTTATTAACACGACTAGCGTAAACCACCGGAAAAATACGTTATAAGAATCTTTTGTTGATAGTCAGCGGTAGTAAAAAAGTTAATATCTGTGGTACAAATAACCACGTAAATAAAAAATGTTTAAGGATTCCTTTTCAAGGTCCCTGGCTCTTTGTTGAATGGATATACAAAGCTTGATGACAGTTTTTGCTCTTACTTAATATTTAATCTGTGCGGCGTAAGCTCGACGAACTATATATGTTTCTTGGTGGAAATGAATTTCCTAGTATTTTAAAGTGATTTGAACACTAAGGTATGCCGAACCATATCACTTGGACAGTTAGTACACTGTTTCTAAATTTTGCAGAAAGTCGGGTTACGGAGGCAGAGTCATTCTGATACATAAGCATCTTTCAAAATTATATAAGTTAAAATGTGTACTGCTTGGGTAAGGAGAACGAACTTGAATTTTCTATTGTATTTAACAGTGCATTTATCATTTTTATAATTTGTATATATCGTCCTCCTTATTGGAATGTCAATATTTTCCTGGAAAGGCTATAAAACTAGTTAGATTACCAAAAATATCTAATATTCTGCTGACTGGTGATCTAAACAATTAACTTTTTTAATTACTAAAGATATTCTATACGATTTGTTTAATTATTTAAATCTTAGAATGTTAGTTATGTAAGCAACCGGTAAATTAAGATTCTCAGCGACCTTGATCGATTACATGTGTGTTTTTTTTGTAAAAAGCACTATAGATGAAAGAAAATATCGTAGACTTTTTAATTTAAATAACTGTACATGATTTAAACCAAGCAGGCAGACTGGAAGTGTTTTTGGTGACGAACCCATTAGAACATTTCAAAATGTCTTACGAAACCCATTTTCCCATCTCTTCATACTATTAGAAACTACACAAATAGCGTTTTTTTTCAGAATTATTTCACTGACTATAGAAGAATTTACTGACAATTGATAAGGTTGACAAAGAAGCTACGTTATTTATTTATTTACAAATATCTGCTTTACAGGACAAAATCCCGATAACAAAGCACTTATAAAGAATATCTTATATAATATAAAGAAAATAAAGAAGAAAGAGAAAAAAAACTTAAATTAAAACTAAAAACAATATATATAGTTATTACCCTTAATGATGGAGTATTCCGTAATTTCTCAAAGGCATTTGACTGCGTCACCGAATACTGCTTCAGAGACTTTTCTACTATGGGTTTAGGGAAGAGACACTGCAGTGGCTCGAGTCATACCTCTCTGACAGAGATCAATATGTGAGAGGTTAGTATGGAAATTCGAAGAGGGGTAGATTGTCAAGAGACATTCCTTCAGTATTGGGGCCTTAAAGAGACCACATTTATACCCAAATAAGAAGCTGTCGTCCGAATGTTAAGCTATACGGGTTATTTCTAATGACGTATGGCTAAAACGGCATATCATGCATTATTTGAGATGGAAAAGCTTTTTGGGGACTGTCTAGCCAATAGATTGTAACTTCTATTTTCAGATTGCAGAAGAGGGCAGTCAGATATATGTGCAAGGCAGGAATATATGATCATTGTAGGCCATTATTTTGAAAGAAAAACTGCTTACACTGTTTATTCATCTTGAAAACAGTTTCTCTTATACATAAAAAAATATAAAAACTTCATTCCAATTAGGACTTATAATCTACGTAAAACCCATAAAGTACCATTGCAAGTACAAAAGTCTACACTAACAAAGGAATCAATAAATTATGAAAGTATAAAAATATATAATCGCTTCCCTGCAGACTGCAGAACGAAAAAGTATTCAAAACTTATCACATTTTGAAAGTAAAACGGAGATTGGTTACAAAGGCATACTATAATCTTGTCGAGTATTATACTTATACACTTTAACTATTGCCATCTTGCAAGTCTTTATGGCAACATACCAATACCAATTCTGTTTATTGCTTCTCTATTTTGTTTGTTTTTGATTTAGGTTAGTTTTACAAAAACAGAATTTTTGTGAATGATCATCAAACACCCTGTCTTGTCCACTGCTGAACATAGGCCTGTCTCAATAATTTACATAGATCCCGATCCTGGATACTCTGGATTCAATTTGTTGTAATACGTTTTATATCGTCTGTCCAATGGGTTGGAGTTTTCTTAGTTCATCTCGTGTTGGGCATCCTGGCTACGTGTCCTGCCCAATTCCTCTTCAGCCAGGTTATACTTCGTATTTCATCAGTTACTCCTGTTCTTCGTTCTATTTGTTCGCTCGGAACTCTGTCTCTCAGCGTGATTCCTAGCATAGAACGCTCCATGGCTTGCTGGGCCACTTTAACCATATTCATTAATTTTTTTGTTAGAGTCAAAGTCTCGTAGCCATATGTTAATAGAAATGTAAGACTTAAAAACACAATTCTCTTCTAAATCTCGCAAGTCTGATTTTCTCTGCATATTTTTATTTCGTGCCCTAGGTATTTGTAGGTTGCAACTTGAGAAATTTGACCTCCTTCTGTCAATATATCTCGTCTGGTAACTAGATTGGTCATGAACTGTGTTTTGGAAGTGTTGATTTTGAGACCCACCTCGTGCGAAGCCGTGATTATCTTTTAAGATGCATTTTCGCTTTATCCACACTATCCGACACCAGCACAATGTCATCGGCGAATCTAAGGTGAGTGAGGTTTTCGTCATTAATATTTATACCGGTATTTTCTAGTTCGATGTTCTTGAACATATATTCCAAAAGAGTGGTGCACAATTTTGGAGATATTATATCGCTTTGTCGGACCCTCGTTTCACTCTAAATTTGTTTGTTTCATCGTGTAGTCTGACACTCCCTGTTGCGTTTTGATATATGTACTGTATTAGAACAGAATATCTATAGTCTATTTAACAACCACCAAGTATTTTAAACATTTTGACATGATTTATGGAGTCAAATGTTTTTTCGTAATCGACGAAGTAAAGTAAGAGTGGTGTCTTGTATTCGACGAATTTCTCGATTAAACTCCTAATAACCGTCAGATGGTCATTTGTACCACATCAGCTTCGAAAACCTGCTTTTTCCATGGGTTGGTAAAGATCCAGTTTGGGTGTTAGACGCCTGGTGAGAATAGCTTTGTTCGGGTGGAGAAGCAAACTAATAGTTCTCATATCTGCGATGTTTTTCTTTTCATGCATAATAACGATGACAGCGTTCGTCCAGGCATCAGGTGTTGTAGATTCTATAATATATTTATTAAACAGCTTTGTACTGGCTTTCTAGAGATCTTCTCCACCCTCTTTAACCGTCTCGATAACCAGACGATTGTCTACTGGTGCCTTATTGTTTTTCATTTCTGACATGGATTTAATGACTTCTTCTTCGGTGATTTCTGTCATTTCTCCCAATCCTTGATTTAAGAATCGAAGGATTTTGTTTTTGTTGTTCATGGTTACAGTACAACCTCCATAATATTAAGAATCTCTTGTCTGTCTCTGGCTTCTTGACCATCCGGATTTTCAAGTGTTATTTCGATCCTTCCTGTTGCAAGTTTATTCTTCAGTATCTTCATGCTTTTATTTTCTTCTCTGACGTTTGTAACCCATTTTGTGTAGAATTTTCTATTATCTTTTCGAATGGCCCTCGAAATCTCTCTATTCAATAGTCCAAGCTGTACCCAGTTGTCTGTGTTTCTATCAGCATATCTCGCCACCGATTAATCAGATCTCGCGTCTCTGCACAGAGTCTCTCCTCCTTACCCTGGCGCATAGAACAGTGCTTCCGCCGAGCTTCTTGTACGGATGTATGGATGATATTATTTAGAGCATCTATGCTCATTGTATCAGTGTTTCCCAAGTTTTCTGCTATGGTTCTTTGGTATTCTTCTTTATTTTCTGCCGAGGTCCATTTAGAGTTATTTGTTTTTGTAAGCGTTCTTCTCTCCTTTCTTAAATTTAGCACTACTTTTGTTCTAACTATTCTGTGATCGCTTCCCACCGACAGGCGGTTAAGCTCCTGTATAATTTCTTTCTTGTCTGTTATTACAAAGTCTATTTCGTTCCTTGTTTTTCCGTCGGGCTTTGTCATGTCCGTTCTCGGTTTTGAGCCTTTTTGAAGAATGTGTTCACAGCATATAGGTCATTCTGTAAGAAAAATTGCAGCTGAAAGTCTGTCATTTCCTTCTCCTATCCGATTCTGTCCAAGAGAGAATTCGGTATCACCGCGAGTTTTTCATTACAGTCTCCTATCAGTATTGTGTAGTACGTTGATATTTTAGTTAGTGCCTCCCCGGCCTCTTCATAAAAGTCTTCCATTTCTACGTCTGAATGTGCATAGGTTGGAGCATAGGCTTCGATCATTTTGATTTTGTATTTCCTGTTCACTTGTAGTACTATGAAGCAGACTCTCGGACTTATGCTTTCAAAGTGTTGGATGTTTTCCGTATGTCTTCGGTTTACCATGAATCTTATTTCTCCTACGGAGCTCTCCTGGTTACCCAGAAAGTATAATGTATATATGTAATGCTTTGAGTGTAATTTACTTCTTCTAATTCTAGGATTTTCTCATCGGTTGAGAGAGTTGTGGTGTTATATGTAGCAATTAGCATGTATCGTTTTCCCTGGTGAACTGGGCCAACCCGGAGATTCTTAGCACCCTTCGATCGCTGCTGATCCCAGCTGTCACCTTGGCCGGGGGCAGGCGATCTGTCAGGGACTGAGGCCATATGATTTTCTGTGTACTGCATAGGTCAAATTTGAGAGGGGTTTAGCCGTATCCTATCACAATGGCGACTGCGGGTTGATGCGCGAGGAGGTCTTCAATGATAACATTTCCTTTATTCCTCGTTGGAACGGTTATAACGCCGTGATTTTTATGAATGTTTTAACAATATTTGTATCGCACATGTTGGAAAAGAAAATGCATTTATTCCGAGAAATTGTCAATTTTAAAACTGTAAATTTCATTATTTTAATTGTTTGTTTCTGCTGTGTCTTGGTCTAAGAGAATTACTTCGATACTTTTAGAAATTATTTTATAACTTTAATAATGCCAATTGCACACTTTATTGTTTCTTTAGTATTGTTTTTTAGCATTAGTGCATCTACAACCTTAATAATAAGAATTTTCTATTTTTTTTGGAGCTGCTATTTATTACTTATTATTACAGTTTTGTCAGTAAGATAATTTGATCTTTAGACAATAAAGCATATTTTGACTTTCACTTTGAATATATCACATTTCGGCTAAAAAAAGTTGAAAAGTAAATAAATCAACATAGGATTTCTGCAGGATTTTATTTATTATCATATTCGGGGGGCTCTATAGAAGTAAAGAACAATATTTTGTGATTATATCACATTTCGGCTAAATGAAAGTGAAAAGTAAATACATAAATAAAATAAGAATTGGGAATTTATGCAGGAATTTTTTTATTGTTATATTTAGGAAGCTTTATAGAAGCAAAAAAATATTTTGTGAATATATCACATTTCGACAGAAATTGAAAATGAAATAAATAAAATAAAAATTGGGAATTTCCGCAGAAAATGTATTTTATTATAACATTGAGGGGCTCTATGGATGCAAAAAAACTATTTTGTGATTATATCACACTTCGGCTAAACGAAAGTTGCCTCCAACACTACTTTACTACTAAGATATATTTTTAAAAATGTGGAAAGTTTGAATAAGAAAACGAATTAAAATGATGAAAAAACACCAATCACTGAAAATATTGTAGGTGTGCTACTGCTTGGTATCAAATACTCGGTTACCCCAAAAATTATGACTATGAAACACCAAAATCATATTGTTGTTTAATGGATTGTCATCAGTGTAGAAATAATAGTAAAAAATTTAGTCACTTACATGACACACCAACTTTTGGTTGTAAGCGGTGGATTAGCTTGATCGATAGTCTGACACTGAAATGTTAATGGAAAAGTTAAATCTATCATTGCAACTACATGTTGTAAATCTTCCTCATTGCAACCATCTGGAATACATATTCCAAAAGAAGGATATGATGCAACAGGATAAGAGTTTTGAAAATTATTCTTCTTTTCAGCAAACAGTTTGGCTTTTCTTGTGAGCGATTCCTGCAAAAAAAATAGTCTAAAAGTTGTAGAGTATAACCCGTTTATAACTACTTACTATATTTTTATTATATAATGACCAAAGGTAATGAGTTATATAGACTACTGCTCAATTGTCAAGATTAATAAACATTTTGGGACTATTAACACCGGATATCTAAATGTTTTAGATAAAGCAAATCGAATGCAATTTTTGCATTGATAGTTACTTAAGTCAGTGCTTAAAAGGCTTTGTACAAAAATCGTATCAGCTGCTTGTTACACAGGGTGCTATATAATTTCACCATTTTGTCGCTACTTTTGTGTATGCAAAAAATTATTTTTGTAATGAATATTTCCAGCTCTGAGTATTAAAATTGATTAAAAGAGTTGAGAAGTTTATTGAAAAAATATATATGCTTAAAAAACTCTAACATGAGCCCTAGTTTTATATTTTTTGTTAAAATCTTATACAGTATGATGTAAATAGGATATATTGGATAAAGTTTTTTGCTTGCGATACAGGGTGGATAAAAAATAGTTACAATTGTTTAAATTGGGCCTTAAACGGGTAACTATACAAATTCAAATTTGGACAGTTTTAATTCAGTTTTACACGTTTTTTTTTTCGAAAAAGTTACTCTTTTTACATGTATTATATACTCGAGTTGAAAAGCTGGTGAGTTGGTTCATTCAAATGCCAAACAAAGACGACACTGGAGTAAGGGAATCAGTCGAGGGTAAACTTTACCTTATTTATCATTTCGGAAAAAAATATCATATAGGAAAGTTTGGGAGTGCACGAATTGAGCATACAAAATAAAGCTAATCTGGATAGCCTTGACGGTGCCTGAAACTCGATACATGAATTGAGCACCGTTCTTATCTTGATATTCGTTGATGTGATGGAATTGATATTCGTGCTCACTAAATTCAGATAGGTAAGAATCATGTAAGAATTAAATCTGGTCATTAAAATAATAATACCGTAATTTCGTCTCAGATCTACAATGTATATATATATTTTTATACAGCAGATGTGTGAAATGGATTTTGTAAGAATACATACATTATCTACGTACGTATATATATATATATATATATATATATATATATATATATATATATATATATATATATATATATATGTATATATACAGAGTGTCAATTAAGTACTTGTACAAACTTTAAGGGGTGATTCTTCGACTAATTTTAAGATTAAAAGTTCAAATGAACATGGGTTTAAAACGGCTTTGTTTCTGAGATACAGGGCGTCCAAAAAAACAATTTTATTTGGTTTTTTGCTTATATTTTTGTTAAGGAACATGATAATTGGACCAAATTTGGGAATCTGGGTATATTGATGACGAGAAATTCAAATATTAGCTTAGTTTTTTATTTAGTGTTAGAGGGCGCCACATACAGTGTTGTTCCTGAATTTAATTAACCATAACTTTTTTGTGATGCCTTTTATGTCATTTTTGACTAGATAAACCTATTTTCCATTCAATTTTACATAAAAAAGTTACTCTTAGTATTTGTCGCTAAAAGCAGCCGTTTTGGATAAAAAAGGGTTTGAAGTTAAATCTGCGTTGAAATATTTTAAATTGAATCATTTCCGAGATTTTGAAAAATAAGCGAAAAACTACTTTTTCAAAATCATGTGCTATGTTACGTTATGCTATCACATTAACATATCACAATTACCAAATTAGTGAAAATTGGATAAAAATAATAAAATCGTAAAAATGTCCTGCATCTTTCCTCTGCAGCCGCAGTACACAAGAAAATAGTATAGGTGAATCCATAGCAGGCTTTGGAAAACAATTGAGAGGTTTCCATGGTAGCAGAATCAGTCATGGCAGTTCATTTAGAATAAAACAAGTAGTTTTTTATCATTTAGCATTATAAGTAATAATTTATCGTGTGTTTTGTCCAAAATGCACCAATATACCAACGCAGAAATGGCAGACATTCATTTTACTTATGGAATGGCTCGCGGTAATGCACAAGCTGCAAGACGAATGTATCAGGCGTGATTTCCTCAACGAGTGGTGCCACACGTCCAAACTTTTATTAATATTCACGCAAGATTTTGTGAAACTGGCAGCTTTAAAAGGACAATAGATGTTCCAGGAAGGCCTGCAACAGTTCGAACAGTTTAGATTGAAGAAGACCCGCAAACTAGTACACGAAAAATAGCTCTTGAATTGAATATTACACACACACACTTGTTTTAAGGTCCCAACAACTTTATCCTTATCATATGCAACGTGTGCAGGCTCTATTACCTAGAGATTTTCCCCTCATACTAGTAATAGATTAGTACGAACCCCGGATTTCTTAAGCCATGTGCTTTTTACAGATGAAGCCTCGTTTTCTCGAAATTCCATAATTAACTTTCATAACAACCATATCTGGGCTGAGGATAATCCGAAAGCTATCAGAGAAAATCATTTTCAGGTGTTATTTTCTCTCAATATTGGGGTATGAATTATCGGTGATCACCTTATTGGACCTTCCATTCTTCCGCAAAGGCTTAATGGCGAAGAATATCGAAAGTTTTTGGAGCACGAACTTCCCAACCATTTAGAAGAAGTTGATTTAGAAACCAGAAACAGGATGTGGTTAATGCACGACGGAGCTCCGCCACAATTTGGTGTCGTTGCGAAGGGAAGGGCTGGACCACAAGCCTGGCTTCCCAGATCACCAGATTTGAATACTTTGGCTTATTTTCTGTGGGGTCACTTGAAGTCTTTGGTTTATAAAAGTCCAGTCCAAAATGAACAAGATCTAAGAAATAGGATATTTGAATCTTGTGCCATTATTCATCAGACGCCAGGTATATTTGAAAGAGTTCGGCAATCAATGTTAAGGCGACTTATTGCATGCGTTGAAGTAGGCCCTAGTCATTCTCAACAATTAATGTAAAATAATGTTATTAAGTAGTTTAGTTTTAGTCATGTAAATGATTTAAGTTTTTTACCTGATAATATAATCAATAAAAGATATACTTATTTTTGTTGCTTATTTTTCGAAATCTCGAAAATGATCCAATTTAAAAAATTTCAACGCAGGATTTAACTTCAAACCCTTTTTTATCCAAAATAGCTGCTTTTAGCGACAAATACTAAGAGCACCTTTTTTATGTAGAATTAAATGGAGAATAGGTCTGCCTAGTCCAAAATGACATAAAAGGCTTCATAAAAAAGTTATGGTTAATTAAATTTAGGAACAACGCTGTATGTGGCGCCCTCTAACATTAAATAAAAAACTAAGTTAATATTTGAATTTCTCGTCATCAATATACCCAGAATCCCAAATTTTGTCCAATTGTCATGTTCCTTAACAAAAATATAAGCAAAAAACAAAATAAAATTGTTTTTTTGGCCGCCCTGTATTTCAGAAACAAAGCCGTTTCAGACTCATGTTCATATGAACTTTTCATTCTAAAATTAGTCAAAGAATCATCCCTTATAGTTATTGTAATAGTTTTTAGTGTGTCAATTGATGTTTTATAGTTTTGTATTTATTGTAGGCCAATAATATCCTTGTGAAAAAGCTCTATAAAGCGCGAAACGTTAAGGAAATAAATAATTCTTTTAAGAAAATAAACCAGTACCCAAGAATTTTTAACAAAAAAATATTAGACATGGGTGAAGAAAACGCAACAAAAAAAAAATATATATATATATATATATATATATATATATATATATATATATAATATTTTGGTAGGTAATTAGGAGTCAAATCAGGTCGACATATTTTTCTAAGAATCAAGTGTATAAGACCTAATCTCTCGGACTTTAAAAGAATGCCTTGTTGTCATCTTTTCAACTCATTTATTAAATGTTTCTATAAATTTGTTAAAAAAATGTTAGCATTCAATAGTTATAGAGGAAAGTGAATTAGTAACTCTGGAAAATCGTTATATGATTAAAATTTGTTTTCATGAATTTTTTGACAAACAATTATCTTTGGAGGAATATTGCGTTTCCAAATATTGAAGTTTATAGTCTATCTGTCTCCATCTGCTCATTTTTTTTAAATTTCTTTATTAAAAACAATATTACTTTTTTGCTTCATATCATTTTTCACCCAATTAAGATGGTCATTGTTTCTTTCATCTAAAGCACTTATCATTTTTAAAAATTAAAATTTGATTGGGCACACATTTAAAAATCAAATTTATTTCATCTGCATTAACGATATCTTTGGTTTCATATTCTCCCATGATCTTTCTCAAAACGCTGTTTTTATATAACTGTCGCAATCAACAAGGTCGGCACTTTCACCACAAAGGTGCATCGTCGTCAGCAGGATTTTGTCCAGGAGAAGGGGGCAACAAACATATCAAACATATCTAAATTTGGATTTGGTTTTTCAAAATCGTGTCGTATATTTTTCAGGGATATCTTTCCTTAAATACAAAAATTTTATTTTACAAATGAATAAGTTCACAGCTTGTATACAGAAGTTCTTAAAAGTTGCAGAGTGAACTTTAATATATTATAAGGGATACTATGGCAGTTGTCGGCGCGGCATCATCGCCGGCATGCCGGTGATAACATAAATTTAAAGTATTTAGTAAAATTAATTTGTGTCACAAAAAATACTAAATATTTCATTAGGCAGAACACTAAATAAATTGAATGATTTAGTACACAATTTCGTTAAATAAAAATGTTTATGTTAATAGACGTTCTTTATAGAGAGATTTGACTGTATCTAATAATTTTGGATCGGTGATAACGTGATAACTTAATAGTTAGTACCAAAACTAATATTTCTATTTTTACCTTGTTAATATTAAAGAATAAATATAATCCAAACGTGAGTGGAGTTGGAATTTCTTTAACTTTTCCTTTCGTATTATAGTATTATTAGAAAGGCAAGCAGTTGGTGCATTAAAAATTGTTTTATCACCAACAAACCAATATAAATATTATATGTTTTAAAAGAATCTGTTGAAAATTGCTTATAATCTTCGAAAGACTTGTCTATATATGTAAAACACTGACAACTTTTTCAACAAGTTCGTGAGAGAGTTGTACTGCACTGATTTATATGATTTTTTTTAAATGATCATGTGGAGACCGAGACTGTCGGCACTATTTTCTGTACTGTAAATTTATACCGGGTGTTTCAAAAAATCGGGTCACTGTTTAATCATGATTCTGCTCAAACCGCTTGACGTAAAAAGCTGCATTTTGGTACACAGGTTGATAGTATGATGTAAAGGTTCGATAAGAAGAGTTTTTTCAAAACTCAAATTTCAAGGGGATGAAACCGCCCCTTAAATATTACAATATTTTTTATTTGAAAAACGGTTAGTTTTTTTGCTACATCCGTATACATATGTCATTGACGTAGGACAGAAAATATTTGTCTTATTTTGCACTATTTCGCAGAAACATTATTCTAAATTTTCGGTATATCAGATGCGTGTTTTTTCTGTGTAATGGAAAATTTGCTAACGTGTTTTTAATATTTTTGATGTTTATGTTGTAATGTTGTAAAGCTTTTTACAGTCTAGATACTAGTACAGAACAGCACTTCATTTCTGTGATTTGACAAAGAAAGACTGCCAAGTCAGGCAAGTAGCCAGGGGAAGTCCTGGTGGTCTGGAGGCCCCCCCAAAATGTTGAAAATATGTTGGTATAGGCATGATTAGTTTGTGAAGTTTGACTGTTTGAACCCCTCCGAATTGAATTTCTGGTTTGAACCCCCCCAAACCGGATTTGCCTATGCCAAGTAAGGGAGATTGGTTCTCATGAGAATAAGCTGCGTTACGCAGTTACGCGCCTTTATAAATCAATATGTTTTTTTAAATACTTATTAAAATTTATTTTAAAAAATCTTACTTACAGATACTAAATAAAAGGAATCATCAATAGTAATATACATAGTTCCCAAGCAATAATTTCCTTTAAGGTCACGTTTTTGACTTTTTATTTCCAGGCATTCATCAAAGCTCCCCATCCAGCTTCCTAAATTGAGTTTCAAAATACCTGATGGGATTTTTGCAGTTGCGTCTATCACTGAAACATAATAATTATTAGTAATTAGGAATTGCAAGATACATTTAAATATATAGATGGAGCATGAGATTTTCGAAAAAAAAATTTCGAATGCAAAACTTTTCGAATGTGTCGTGTTTGTATACTGAATATAAAATTTTAAAAAACTTTTCAAATATAAAATTAAAAAAAAATTTAATAGGGAATTTTTATTTTGTTGTTCCATGTTGGCAACCATTATTATTCGAAAAGAAAAAATAGTAAATATTCAAAATAAATTAAGAAAAAGTTTAATAAGGTACCAATTTTTGATACAGTTTTAGGCATTAGGTGGATCTGTACCGGGCTGCGTAAATACAACCCTTACCACGATACAGCTAAGTTTGTTTCTGTAATGCAGTAAACAATGCATGGTATATAACTTCTAACAAGTCAAGCATTGTTTACTACGGCATCGCAGTATGTCCTGCTTTAGTACAGTAATTTTTCTAAAGTATCTAAGAGTGTGAATCAAGGCCAAACTTTACTGTGGTTCAGCTGACGTAGTCACAGGGGTTATGCTTCAAAGACTCATTTCACAGCTACTATTTTAGTGTTGAAAGTTTTAAATGAACTTAAATCAGTGCGTAGTAAAGAAGATCTGGATGTAGAATATGGTTACAGAGATATGAATGAGATCATGCTACGATACGCACTAAAATAGAAAATGGAAGACAATAATTAGTATATA
Organism: Kuschelorhynchus macadamiae; assembly: GCA_030620095.1. Taxonomy (NCBI): domain Eukaryota; kingdom Metazoa; phylum Arthropoda; class Insecta; order Coleoptera; family Curculionidae; genus Kuschelorhynchus; species Kuschelorhynchus macadamiae. The sequence goes on from JAUTXW010005496.1 coordinate 774,381, forward strand.
ATATAATGTTATAACTAGATAATAAAGTTTAGCGCTATTAGTACGCCAGAGTAATTTAAGTGGTAAATATAGCCCTCAGATAAAAAAAATATATATAGCGAAGAGTTGATTTGACTGCGTAACAGTTTTGACAAAACAAAAAACAAAAATAGAGTTGATTCTCGTGTTCAAGTGTGAATATTTTAAGCAATATATTAATACTCCAGAGACTTTTAAAAACGATATATATTATATACAGCAAGAAAGTTAAATGTTGGTATTACAATAAGTTATTTTTATAGTTATAGTTTCTATCTAAATTCGCACCTGTCTAACTATTAATCATCTAACAATCAAGTCTTGCAAATCCATACAGTGATGATACACTTCTTCATATTCGATTGAGCTGAAATTTTGCATTCGAATCGATGGCAATACAGTATGATAATTATACATATTAAAATAAAAATAATAAATTTTAATTAAATTTTGAACTTAAAATCAAGTATCAAATTATATTAATATATTTTTAAGTTTCTGAGATAATGTTGCTTCATTTACATCCGTTATTTTTACTCTATCAAATATAGTATTATGTACCTTTAACTTATTAACACATGTTTGTATATTATAATTGTTTCTTGATGCTAGTAGGTACTATTTTTTAACTTGCACAAGAGTTATTTGCTTTGTTTAAATATTTTCCACATATGCTCTAAAACAAAAACGTATGGTATATGTCTAAATATGCATGTTCTGAATAGCATCACTTTCAAATTGTAAAGAGAGAACCATAGTAAATATTATAATTATTCTTGGGCTTGTATTTCAACGCCAATAGGTTTCGCTGCATCGTACTAAGCAATGCGTGATTTGTTACAGCTTTATGTACTATGCATTTTATACTGCATTACAAAAACAAACGTAGCTGCATTGCTTTAACGATGATGCAGTCGCGCTCCAGTACCTAATCTGATGCTAACCCGGTACCGATCCACGTGTTGTGAAGACTGGCATAGCGCATTTGCAATGTAATTTAAAGGTATGCATGTGTCAATAGGGAAATCTCTGTATGCTTAAAAAATATCTTACAAAATATAAAATATCGAAGAAGTTTTCTAGAGAGAGCCCCACGAAAAAAATAGGAGATCTTAACGATAAATGAATGAAAGTAATAGCGAATATTCCGCATTGCTGTCAAGTTTAGTGTCTTTCTGTTAAAAGAGAAAAAATTTTTTTTTAAATGGAACATAATGTTTAGAAAGCTGTTTTTCGGACTGCCTTGAATAGTAGAAAAAAATGACTTAATACAAAAAACTAAAATATATTTTATGTTTATCCTTAATTATATATAATAAAAAAATCCAGTATCTACGGTAATAATTTGTAAAATTTTTAGATGCCAAAACACTGAGCCGAATTATTTTTGTTTTCTGTCTGACTGCAATTGATTTGCGCGTACTCAAATTATATTTTTTTATTTATTAACCCTTAAAAATATTGAGGATTCACGCTCATGACATTTAAGGTAGTTGTATTAAGGTACATGCACACTTAGAAGGCGAGGCGCGTCGCGGTGCGGTGCGACGCAGCACGTTGTTTTCTAGTTACGCGCTCAGGCGAGGCGTTCCGTTCCTATACTTCGATCCGGAAAGAGAATTTAGTTCCAGCAAACCTGCGAAATGGCCAGTAGTAGCTCTTCCGAACAAGATTTTTTTGTTTTATCTGGAGTGGCAAGTGCAGAAGAGGAAGAAAAAAGGCAGGAAATTGTTTTTAGGTCTACGAAATAAATAGAAAAAGAAAAGAATTTGCAAAATTTCTCCATCTTTTAGATGACCCGTAAATGAAATCATAAAAAATAGGACACCATGTACATAACAGCGGTTTAATGTATGAGTTTGAGATGTAAGTACGACGTTTAAAATGCGATAATTTATTAATTATTATATATTATTATAAAATCCGCAACTGCGTTATTTTCTACATAAATGCACGTGCTTGACCACTGCTTAGGTGAAAAGACATATGCGTGTACCTTTAAGGTAACCTTGATTTTTTAAAATTTAGTATTCAAAATATTGAAAAACTCAGTTTACCGCAATTTTTGCAAATGGCAGGTGGTATAAAAAGAAAGAAAACATCTTATGACTGCTCTTTGTAGATACAAGAGATATAACACATTCACTCTGTGAGTATCGCACTATGTCATCAGTCAGAGAATCTCATCGAGGAGAGCACTGGTTGATATGATTCAGGGAAAACAAGGAAGATTTAGCCAAAATTTACTTGGTAAAATTTACCTTTATTACTATTCCCTCAATTTTATGTCATATTAGCTTTATTATTTAGAATTTTTTCATACGGTCTACCATCGACAGCTTAACGCCTGGAACACAGCAAATCCCGTAAAGGTTTAACGTAAAACTAACCATCAAACAAAACTTGAAAAGGAAGTACATCTTCTGGTACAAAAATGGGTGATCATTTTTAACGACGGAACTAAATATAATAGTTTAAACAATATTTCAAAAAAGTATCTAACAAAACATTGAAAAACACAAAGAAAAATAACGTTTGAAGTAATTTGCATTGTCTTCACGCTTAAGACTTAGACTAACATTATCATCTAATGGGTCACCCTCCTCCCACTACAAAATAAGAAGATAGTAGCTTGACCATAGACTAACATGAAATTTAAAATTTATCTTCTAAGCAAGCTTATATTATTTTGAATATTAAGTTTTGAAAATATAAAATACGTTTTGTGAAAAAAAAATCGAAAATTTTAACATACTTACTCTTTAACGCCCACATTCCATCGTCAGTAAAATTGTTCAGATTTTCGAAAAACGAGTCAACCTGAATCGCGCACTTTTCACTCACAGCATCTTGTATATTTTTTTTAGTACTCGAATTTTGAAAAAGGCTTAGAAAATTTAGCCCGTAATCAACTGGCAAGAACAATTTGCTGTTACTAATACTTATTGGAAGTTTTTCGTAAGGAAAATCCATCATGCAAAAATTACTGCGAAAAGAAGAAATCATAATTATTATAGAGATAGCATATTTTATAGTTATCATGATGAAGCCGCGATGTTTTAGGCGAAAAGGTGACAGTTAATCGACCTTATTTCTTTTTATAAGTGATGTATTTAATACACAAGTGCGACAAAAAGATAATTTTCAAAAAGTAAACATCGTATTTTTATTATTGTTACTTTAGCTGTAAATGTCGTTGAACTACTCAATTTTATAATTATTTCAAATACGAGTAGAATGCAATTTAATCTGATCGCTTTTTACAAACTAGCCAAAATCATAACAATAAAATTTTTAATTATCGAGAGTTTTTGTATTACACCCAAGTATGTAATGTATGATAAGTATGTTCGCCAATAATGAGTGGACCAGCATAGGTCTTTATTAGCCTTTGATATACACTGTTGTGCAATTAAAGTGCATTTTTTAAAAATTAATTGTAAATGGCTATAACTTGTACGCAAAATGGTTTCTTGACAAACGGTCTTTTACGTTTTATAGGCTTATCTTTTGTTATTATTTTTGTGGTATATGTATTTTAAGGGTTGCTTTGGTCTTGTATATACGAGGGATAAGACAAAAATAGTTTTTTTACATGAATTTTCTCAAGAGCCAGAATTTGCAAATTTGAAATTATTTTCATTTTATATGTATGTACTCAATAAATGGGCTCGTAGGAAAAAACTAATTTCTCAAAATTTGGATATTTGATTTGTTTCTTTTTTAATTGATTTTGTTCTTATAATACTGTTCCTGTATTCCGTAAAGGGTATTTTTACTTTTTCTTATTATTTTTGATAAAAGTGTCTTTTAATTTCGTAGAATTTTTACCCATAGACGGAGTAATTTTGATTATTTTTTAACTTAATCTTTTTAACATAAAAACACTACTTTCTATTAAATTACCAATTCTAGGCACTTTTTAATTAAAGTTATACCTAAATGAGTTTGTTTTCTTCTTTATTAGTAAGACTTCGTATACCGAGTGTCTAAAAAATATAGAATTATTACAACTTGGATGGGGCACAACTTACCCGTCCGTCTCTAACTGAACTGTACTTTCTTTTTAAATGAACCTTGGAGGTTTTATGCAGATCAGAGAGAGTTACAATTCTAAGTTATTCTTAGGTATACAGGGTGCGTCAAAAATATGTGGCATATTAAAGTTACATGTTTTTTAATGGATTACAATGTATTTTATTGTATATTTGAATTCTTCAATAAGAGTAAGGTTACATTTTAATTAATTATAGGGTACCCATACCTAATGACGCCATAACTACATTTGCTAAAAAATACGGAAATTATTAAAATCTATTGGATTGAGATTTAAATTAAATGGTTTGCTTGCAATTGCTTTTTTACATCTTGTAGGCTTATGTTTTATTAAAATTTCTGTGGGATTTAATGTTTTGAACACATTTTTACGTAGTGCAGAATGAAGTACTTAATGAATTGGTATATTCAGTCTTTAGCTCAGTGCCATTTGTTCAAATCGAATAAATTATTGGTTTGGAAAATCAAAAGCTTTAGAAAATAGCATAGCAATGGCGGCTATTCAGGTGAAGTGCTACTTCAACAGGAAAAATAAACAAGCAAACATCTAACTATATTTATTATATATTTCTTAAACAACGCGAACTCGATGACGTCGAGCGCATAGAAGAATAATGTTAACCAGCGCCATACAACGCTCTCGGGAATTACTAACGGAGTACACTACACCCACGTCTCGTTCAGTTTTGGGTGGTCGTTTACTTTTATTTTCGCGGAATTCGCTGCAACCGGTGAATTCTTTTGCAGTTTGCTTGACTGTTCTGTCTTATATTTATTTATGGTGTTGTTACAACTTTATTTGGTGTCGGGTTTATTAATTTACATTATTGATGAATCCGATCACGGATGTGGTTTGCATTTTGTTGGAAACTCCATTTAATCGATGGAAGGAACAAGATCAGAGTTTTAATCGTCGTCCTGGTTTTCGGCGTACAAATCGTTATGCAGTAGTCAAATATTACAAAAATTGTTTTGCTGGCCTTGTTTAATAGTTTCCAATAATTATTCAGTGTGGAACAAGGAAGGATTTGCAGGTATGTTAAATATATGAAGGTCTTTACATAAACATGAAGACTCGGCGGAGCATTTAAAATGCGAATTAATGCTAAAAACATTTGTAAAAAATCAAAGCAGTATAGCTGACACTTTAAAAGAAAATGCTAAACTATATAAAATATATTTTAACGAAAACGTCCGATTAAATAGACTATTTATGTGCTTGGTAATTGACTCAGTTTTGTACCCTACAAAACAAGAATTAGTCTTTCACGGCTATGATGAGAGCAGCGAGTCAATAAATACGGGGCATTTTAAAAAGCTTTTAGGTTTATTAATATCGAGAAGTTCCCAAGAACTAAAAGATCATCACGAGAAAATTAAAAATGTTTTTACTTGTGACTCAAAAACTATTCAAAACGTAATAATTGAATGCATTTTTAAATGATCATGTAAAAAATGAACTAATGAACATACAGTTTTTTTCTGTGCAAGTGGATGACACCACTGATATTACGCAAACATCTCAGTGCTCCATAATTTTAAGATACGTTAATTCAGAAGGTTCAGTAGTCGAGAGATTTTTAGGATTTTATAATGTCAGCTCCGACAGAACGTCGGAGAATTTATATTCTCTATTGGATCAAATTTTGGACCAATTTGACTATAAACATAAATTAATAGGGCAATGTTACGATGGCGCAAGTGTGATGTCTGGACATCTAAATGGCCTTCAAAAAAAAAAAAGAAAAAGCGCCGCAAGCTATACTTGTCCATTATCTTGCTGCTATGAAGGATAGGAGAATTAATTTAGTATACAAAATTTAGGTAAGTCGTAAAAAAATATTCTACCCCTTCCACATATAAAAAAATTGTGGAAAAAAAATATTGCGATATTTTCTTGCTTCATTTGCACTTCACTTACTTTTTCACCCACGAACCGCCACTGAACCATAGAACATACAGATTTTCATCATGTTTAAATTCATGTGATTGGAGATTGGGACAGGACCGTCGCATTAGAAAACTAAAAAATTCCATTTTGTAATGAACAAAATTTGCAAAGAAAATGTTAATTATGCAACGTCTCAAACATAGTGAAGAAAAAATTTAAATCAATTAAAATATTTCAGTTATTTGTTTTCTACAGTTTTAAAAAACTAAGTTTTACACTGCGTAACTTTGTCGCTATTAAAACTTTTCTTTACGTCTTTCTTTTCTGCAAGATCCCAATGAGCATGATCATCGAGTTTATAACAACCTGTATAAAGTTTATGTTATGTATATATTTTTTATACAATCGGTATCGAAAAACTAGTGATAAATAAACCATACTTAATTAAAAAATTCTCTAAAATTTTAAATTTAAAAAATTATATGCATAACAACCAAGATTAATAAAACAATGAAAAATTATTCTGCCTATGGTTAATATTCTGTTTTTCAATATACAAAGAATACTAAAAATGCAATTTGCAAAATTCAGGATAAAAGTATAACTTCAGAGAATTAAAAAAATAACAGAAGACCATGAAAAAATAAGCTTCTAATTGTCAATACTAAATTACTATACATTGAGAACGTAGCTTTGGGTCTAAATAAAAAGATCGAGACTTTCTAATGGAGAAAGAGAAACTTGAGTCCGACTCTTGTGGCTTTTATATATAATGTGCATCCAAGTACCATTATGCGTTTGTTTAGTTCAAAGAAATAATGCAACAGGAAATACCAGATATAGGTATGGAGGAGGTAGATCACCAAAGCGCTCTATATAAAACCCAAGAAACCTAGTCCAGCAAGCCAGAATCAATCGCCTTAAAAGTTCGACCTGACTTAATTTAAATGGCTTACGGTAAGAGTTACTTAGTTAGTTTACTATCATAGTAGGACAACTACGTTACTATAATGAACCTACATATATATTTATTTCCTAGTACAAGTATACATTCAACTAATTTTTAGATTTGCATATATACTTTAAAACTCTATAATCATCATAATATTTCTCATTATTCAAAAAATAAACAGACAAAAAAGTCTAGAAAAATAAATTGAGACACTAGCTCGCGGCATTTATTTTTATTAATAAATAAAGTAATTGTATAAAATTGATAAAAGAAAACAATTAAAGGTCTAAGCCCATTTAGCGTTGCAGTTTTAGTAAGTGTTCATTTTTCTTTCAGTAAACGTAGAAGTACAAAATGTGTCCGACTGTTGCCTTAACACTACCTGTCATATGTGGGTACAAGAGCCTTTAGACTGGACCTTTCACGATTGGTCCAATTGTTTATTTACGGACGAAACAAAAATTACTTTGTATAGGTCTGATAGTAGACTTACAGTCTGGAGGCGGCAAAACGAACATTTTCTGGAAGAAAATACCTATGGCTATTGAAGAACCTTTTGGAGGTGGAGGAATAACTATTTGGGGTGAAATAATTGCTAATGGAAAAACAGACTTGTTTATAACGCAGAGAACGATCGATGTAAACGGATAATTGTATCTTGGATATTGTACTGTCTTTTGCGATTGTCTTTGGTGGCCAGTTCATTTTTATTGATGACAATACTAGGCCTAATCGTGCAAGAATTGTAAATGAGACTTTAGCAGAGCATCATATTCGGAGAATGAATTGGCCATCAAAATCTCTTGACTTAAATGCTATTGAGCATGCCTGGATTCACCCAAAAATTCGATAACGGGAAAATCATCCTTAAACTCTTGATGAGCTCACCGAAGCTACAAGGGAGGAATGGGAAACTTTACTGGAATAAATTTGAAACGATATACGTAAATATTTTAATTGGTAGAAATTTAAAGATTGTAAGGTTTAAATAAAATACTATCGAAATTATTTAAACGGTATTCAATTTTACGTGTTTAGTTTTCTCTACCATATGATTACAAAACAAAATTCCTGATTTCTTTGAATATTAAAATAGACATATATATTTTCTCGTTTACAAATTTATTCCAATTAAAGTTCCCTCTATATTATACCCTGGTAAGTACTAATTGTAGACGATGTCAGTTTTATCTACTTTGATAAATTCCAATAATTTTTAATTTTAATTTTAATTTTTTTTTCATTGACAATAAAAGCAACATTACGAATAAATGTATCTATTTTTTTTACGGTTTAAAGTGTGATTCATCCATATTTATTGCTACTAAATTTACCTCACTTCTACTCGGTTATTCTATTATTAAGATACAAGCTAAACTAAATGTAATTGTGTTAATGTTAAGACTCAGGAATCAAAGGACAAAATTAGGCCTGGATCACAGTTTATTATGTAAAACATATCTAACTTACATTAAAAATAATAAATGAATTTAATCTGCATTATGCCCATTACATGAATCCGTTAACAAAATTTAGTTTAATAAAATAAATAAAATTACTCCAAGTAGGTTTATTATTTGCATTCAATTAAAAAACCACCTAAGCTTTAAAATCACATTTTCAAAAATATAAAGAAAAGCAAAAATACCCCTTACCGGATTCACGAGATAAAGTCTAGTATAAGAAAAGGTATAATACTATCTGGAAAAGTTTAATTAGTACGCTACTGAAATGAAACTGACAGAAATCCAAAACGATTAAAAAGATACTCTTTTAAAAAAGTGATTAGTTTAGAGGGGAAAATATTTGAAACAAATCGTATTTTAAAGAAAAAAATAAATAATCATACAATAGATATTAGTTATTTCGGCACTAAGTTATATTTCCTATAGTCCATATATTAAGTTAATAAAAGTGGTAAGTATTGGAAGTAGATACACTTAAAATAATAATAATTTCAGATTTGCAAATTCTCGCTGTTGACAAACTTTTGTTCTGTTCTTCGTATATACCATATAAAACTTAAAATAAAAAAATGTAATCTAAATGCAATAATTTTTTAATAATTTCCGTATTTTTTGGTAAGTGTACTTATGTCGCCATTAGGTATATGCAAACCTTGATTAATTTCATGTAGTAAATGGAGTTTTAACCTACTTTTTAATGAATAATCCAAATATACAATAAAATGCAGTGTAATACATATAGCTCTATCTGATCTGCATATATCTTGCAAGATTTATTTAAAAAGAAAGTATCGTTCAGTAGTTTTAGACGGATGTGTAAGTTGTATCCCACCCTGTGTAAATGTTTTAATAATTCTATATTTTTTGGACACTCGTTAGACTAAAACTTACTAATAGAAACGAAAACATACTTAATAACTTTAATTAAAAAGTGCCTAGAATTGGTAATTTAAAAGAATGTAGTTTTTATGTTAAACAAAATTAAGTTTAAAAAATTAAAATTATTCAGTCTACGGGTAATAATTCTACGAAATTAAAAAACCGTCCAGAGGTTTGGTAACTTTTTTCAAAAATAATAGGATAAAGCAAAAAGTAAGGTATTCAGGAGACAAAGTATAATTTAAGAAAGATATATAACGGTCTGAAAAAATTAATTAGTACTACCCTGAAGTAAAATTAAGATTCGGAAAAGCAAAATTATATTTACTTTTCTTCGAAGCGTCCTTGGAAAAGTCAAAACGATTAAAATAATAGTCTTTTTAATAAGAGTGTTGAATTTAAAGAGAAAATTGTTAAAAAAAGGCGTATTATAAGAAAAAAAATAATAAAAAAAAAACAAATCAGATATCCAAATTTTGAGAAATTAGTAGAACGTATATATTAAGTACATACATACAAAATTAAAATAATTTTAGAGTTGCAAATTTTCGCTCTTGATAAAGTTCATGTAAAAAACTGCTTTTGTCTTATCCCTCGTATATATCCGACCAAAGCAACCCTTAAAACACACACACCACAAAAATGTTAACAAACACAGGAATGTTAAAAACGGTTTGTAATCAAACCACTTTGTTTAAAAGTTATTGTAGGTGCATAATAGTGTAGTTTATTCTGAGACTAAAACATAAATGCCATTTCAGCTTTTGGAACCATCTTGTAAATAATGCAGTTAAAAAAAAACCTGTATCTGCCCTCATGAAAATTTCTTTTTATTAGGAATGGTAAAGTATGAATCGATTTGGTTCCGCACTTAGCCATTTAGTAACACATAAATTGCCTTTTCTTTCATTTTTTGGATTGTTATTAGTTGTCTATAAACATATTAAATCTGCGAAATTTGCAACTACCAAAAAGAAGCTCATTTCATGGTCAAATAAAATACAGGGTAATCTAACATTTTTATTTGCAATGTATTTTTAGAGTTCAGTAATACTTATTTACTTAAGGAGTGCGGAAAGTGATACTTTTGCGCACGCGGTGGCAGTTGCACGAATGATGGGAAGCAGAGTTCGGACATGCCACTGAGGGTCGAAAAGGCAGTTTTCGCACATATTAGGTACAACATTTTTCCTTCTTGCATAAAAATAAGCCTTTTTTATTAACTTTTTGTATTTTTAGGGAAAAAATTAAAAAATGTTGGTATAAATACCTTCAGGAAGTAATATAATTCCTTTATGCGTGCTAAAACTATTCTAATTATTACTTTCAATTTTATATTATATTAGTATTACTATGAATTGTATTATAACCTGTTGGTTTCTAAGACTACTTTCATTATTTTGTTGTTGACACTATGAGAGTAAAAGACACATGTCAAAAAAGCTTATTTTTTTTTAAGTTTGTCTTGTTTATGTCACGTTTGTCTTCGAAATGGACTCAGAAACCGCAGATTTAGAGCTTCCTGATTGCGTTGTTGATGATGCAGCATCCGCCAAAAAGCAACTTATTTCAGAGAAGTCACGCGCAATATGTGAAAAGGAGTATGATGTCTTTGAAGAATGGTGTAAAACAAAAAGAACTTTGTCGCTAAAAAAAGAGGTTATCCTCGCTTATTTTCTCAAAACGCTTTGTACCGTTCACGCCATGGTCAAAGTTTTCAATGTTGAAGCTATCTTTACAACCGTAAAAACGTAGATATAAGCCGAAAAAAGTCCGAAGTTTTAAAAAAAATGATATCGAAACATTTTTGACAGAGGTTCCAGGTCATATTTACTTGATGAACAAGGTAGCAATGACTCTCGGTATTCCTGGAGCTTGCAGAAGAGCAGAACTGGCAAACTTGCTTGTGAGCGACATCGAAGAAAGGTACGACATACTGGTGGTAAAAATTCAAGACATAAAAAATCATGCTTCAAGAATTTTCGTAGTATGTAATCCCAACAAGGACTGAGTAAATTATATTAATCTCTATAGAAAATATAAGTTATTGCGACCAGCAAATATATCACACCAGCGGTTATTTCTTTTCTACCATAAAGAAAGGTGCTTGAAACAAGTTGTTGGCATAAATACCTTCGGGAAAATACCTAGGAATATTGCTAGCTTTCTACGTCTTCCAAACCCAGAAAATATACTGTTTCAGGAGATTCTCGTCCACTATGTTGGCCAATACTGGAGGAAATATAAGTACTCTGAAGAGACATGGTAGCTGGAAGAGCTCAACGGTGGCTAAATCATACGCATACGTTGAAGAATCGGTTGAGAATAAAAAAACCAAATTCAGTAGTGGTGTTATAAGATAAGAATGCCCATCAATAGCAGGTTTTCAAGCAGTGGCAACTGGTAAGATGTTTTCTAAAACTGAAGATCTCGAAAAAATGGCTCCGCCGGTTTAACGCTTCAAAACGCAACAAATTGCACATTTAATCTTCATATAATTCGTTAATAACTCGAATAAAAAAATTAAAGTATGAAAATGTGCAAATTTAGTTCTCTTTAGAGAGTACTAAAAATTTTTTACGCAAGGCCTTCTTAAAGTTTAACTTGCTGCTCTCAAATGCGTGCGTAAAAAACGTCTTCCGCACCCTAGTAGAAAAATTTAATTACAGAAGGGGATCACTTATACACCAAACTGTTTATTTTAAATGATTGCATATGATCATTAACGTTCTATCTTTGATGACCATTTGTATAAACATGTTTTTCTTCTAAATACGAAAGTCCCTGCGAAAATAAACATATTGACTTGTTGCACCGGGTGTACAACTAAGAAAAAAGGCCAGCTGTATCTTGAAAACTCTTTATCCAATGATGTGGGGACAATTTTTGTTATAGTAAAAGTAGCAAACAAAAAGAGCTAGAAATTATTTTTTATAGTTTTATGTAGTTTCTAGATCACCCGCTAGGAGTGACGTAATTGTAATACTCTTTAGTAAACTGCAAATAATGTTTATTAATGTTTTTTTATCCAGCTTGTCAAATAGAGGGTAGGGAAAAGAGCAAATTTTAGTTTAAACAAAGGGACATAATTTAAATAAAAGCGCTTTTATTGGGCTTTCAAACAAATTATGAATTGTAATATTTACAATTTTACAACCAAATTACAATTTGATTGCTTATTAAGGACTGCGCATTTTTGTTATTAAAAATATTCCTTCCTTAATCTTATATTCTTGATTTTTTGTTATTGTGCTCTTGTAACATATTTTGAACGGTTCCATGAGCTATACCTAAACCTCTAGCAGTAGCTTTAATACTGACGTTTTAATTGCAATATACGCCAACACATTTAAAATATTTGCTTCCGTACGGTCTCTTCTTTGCCTTTGTCTAAAAATCCTTTGCTTGCATCTGGGTTTGCCAGAATATTTAGCAGTCAAGGTCTATTTTTCCAATTGTCCAGAAAAGCCCGAACCCGAGCCCTATAGTCAGACGGGCCCCAGACTGCGTTCAACTGTGATTTTTTAAACAGAGAGGTACATAATTTTTTATTTTGTATGCAAATGTGAAATACCATTTTATACTTCCCATTTTGTTTATCCGTTTAGGTCAAAAATAAATTTTGTTTTTGTTAGATTTCTTTAGTTAAAGACTGTATTTAGATCCTTAAGTATGTATGTTTTTCATATTTTATTTATTTTCCTATTTATAAATTTCACATTGACTTTTTGAAAGTGTTTAATAAAACATATTAAAATTAATGTAGCTTAACTTAAAAAAAAGCTGTCTGTGGGGGGCCCGTATTGGATAAGGGCCTATTCTTGCTGCAATGACTTCAAAATGAACGGCAAGCATATCGTAGCTTTCTTCGAGATAAATGGCCATTTTGGTTTTCGTAATACGTGTACGTGCACTCCAACACTACAAAGAATGACCTTGAAAATAATTTGACAACACGTTTCGTAATTTAATAATGTATTTTGATATGGCTCTCGTGCTCAGTTTTTGCCAAAGCATATGCTATGTTTCAACACTTAGGAATACATTTTATTTATTGGGATTATAGGTAGGTTCATAATGAAACGGTGTATGTAAAAAAGTTAAAGATGACTTAAAATAGTAGTATTACAATAGGACTAGTGTTGAAAGTGAAAATTAGTAGCCGCGTACAAATTCGTTTAGAAATGCCTGAATTTCTTTTTTATAAGAGTTTAAGTTTTATTTTCGTTTCCGTTAAAAAAAAAAGATATCAATTTGCAGTTACAGCAGCGATGTTCTTTGGTCTGTAATAGATATATCATTCTATTTCAAATTTTCACGAAAACACGCTAAATCTGAGAAATTGCCACAAAGCGCCATCTGTCGATCGGCAAGAATTTTAAAATAATATAATTCTTACGTTAATTGAAAGCCCAGTAAATGCCCTTTTTAACGAAACCAACTCCAAAGTCACCAAGATCCGTTAATAATTAATTAAATATTTACCCTAGAGAAAAAGAAACAGTAATAAAATTAAGATTATCACAAATTTAATTTTAATATACATATACTGAGTGAATTTCTAAAAAAATTTCACACCTGTATTTTAGAGCCAATCAGATGCCTTTATTTTTCAACGTTACACTGGAAATTTTTTTGACAGATGTCATACGATAAGACAGAAAATTTACATTATTGCATTATTGTTTATATATTTTATTCCAAAGTTTGGGCTTGAAGGCTGAAGGCCCAGAAATCGATCACAGAGGAGTATCCTGTGACACAATCGAAAGCAATGTCTAAGCATATATATATATATATATATATATATATATATATATATATATATATATATATATATATATATATATATATATATATATATATATATATATATATATATATATATATATATATATATATATATATATATATATATATATATATATATATATATATATATATATATATATATATATATATATATATATATATATATATATATATATATATATATATATATATATATATATATATATATATATATATATATATATATATATATATATATATATATATATATATATATATATATATATATATATATATATATATATATATATATATATATATATATATATATATATATATATATATATATATATATATATATATATATATATATATATATATATATATATATATATATATATATATATATATATATATATATATATATATATATATATATATATATATATATATATATATATATATATGTAAGGAGCTTTGGACAAGAGTCTGGGGAACAGATTTGTAGGAGCTCCGAGTTTACACGATTGGCATCGACAACGCATGTAACGCTCTTGTGTTGTTCGACCGTGTAGAGTACAGAGAATACTTATACTTTAGTGTTTTAGTTTTAAATCTGTTGTCAATTAGGTCTTAGATCACAGAACACTGTTAAGTTACTAAATTAAATTAGATTTGCTTTTATAAACTAGTTTTGGCGGAAGTGATTAACCACTCAGAGGTGCGTATTATTATTATACCTAAAATGCTTTCAGTTTTCCGTTACAAACACTTAGGTACAATTAACATTATTTCTAGGAGAAACAAGATCAACCGGTGGAAAGGTTTGATCGCACAATAATTTTTTCTTTGTATGGTAATTGAAGGCATAGTTTATACCATAAACTATAAACGATCATCATGATTTAATTTAAAAAACAAAATATAGAAGGAATTCTTCTGTTACGTATTAAGGGGGTGGCTTAAATTATAATTTAATTATCTAATAACCAGTTTTATAATTTCTAAAATTTAGGGAAGTTAAACAAAAAAAAACAACCGCGGAGCTTGTTGAGGAAATTATAGTCTAGCTAGGGTGACAAGATATGTATTTTTTTAAAGAGTAAAGTTCTCTTTTTCAGGTCCATGAACTCTGTATTGTAACTATTACTATATGTACGACAAGTATACTCTATTTTGAGATATATGGTCGGATTTTCTAAGTTACTATAGACGTTAATGAAGTTCAGTTGCCGTTAACTTAATACAAAGGGTACGATTTTTTTTTAGTTTTCAGTTGGGTCATACTTTGAGGTAGAAATAATTAAATTCAATAAAGTATATTTTTTTAATTAAAGAAAAGAAAAAAGCCATATTTTTGTAGCTTAAAATGTTTAGAGTGTTTATACAGGTTGTGCAAAAAATATTCGTTAAAATAAAAACTGACTCTGGAAGAAAAAGTTATAATTATTACGTATTTATAAAGGCTATTCATAGAAAGGGCCATGGGGCAAACATTTACAGGATATATACCTCGATGTATACAGGAAATATCAAAAAGAAAAACATATTATCATGGAAAATTGAAACAGTAAAAAAATTCAAAATAATTTATAAAACGATGGTTACAAATCTACAAGTTAGGAAAAATAAAAGCTTATATGTTCACACTCTCAACAATTTCTGGTAGCGGCCAGACATACTAGAGATAATAAATTTGTGTGGAATACATTTTTTCTGCACGTATTAGATCTGGGATGATTTGTGGTTGATTTTTAAATGTGCATTTAAGCCTACTCCTAACGTTTTCAATAGTATTTTTACCCGAAGACCTACCAATCGGGTTTATTCCATTATGTTGATTATATTCGTTAATTATGGCTGCTTGAAGAGGTTTTGCAACACCACCAATGAGTGTAAAAGTGCAGTATTTCCTTTCCTCCGTCGATCGCCGTTATTATTTTGTGTTCATATTTACATTTACATGTGTTTCCAATCGTTTCACTTGTTTCTGAAGTTTTTAGAGACCCTGTATGATACAATAACTATTCGTGTATGGTATTTTGGAGTAATACGAATATGTGGATTATCCAAAACGCTCTTTTAGTAAGTAAGTAAAAATATCGCAGCAAATTCTTACTTTGCAGACACACACTTTGCCCTAAGTTATTAATGAACGAAGTTAAAATCTGTGTCTCTGCCTCACTCTTAACTTATCAATTTTTTATACAAAAATTCCAAACCATGTTTCCGATATCGCCTTGTAACACTTTAAAATCCTCACCCGTTATTATTGTTAAAATTATTTATAAATACACATTATTATTCTACTAATTTTAAAAAAATCTTCCAAATTCGAAATCAACGAGTGATTACTGCCGTGCTTACTCTTCTGGCATCATAATCGGCAGTAGCTGGGCGGTTGCTTACCAGCATAATTATTCCGCATCCGTATTCCGAATTAATTTTAAATACTCGGATGATTCCGAGTATCTCAATACTCGGATTCAACGAGTATTTTAATTCGAATCATTACATCACGAACCAGCAGAGCGTACAGAACTTTAAGAAATTCTACGGTGATGAGGTAAGTAAGAAGTTCTAATATTCTTTAGTCGCTTGATCTAATTCATACTGTAAAGTTTGGCGCGCGAATCTGAGGCTATGAAAAGAATGCAAGTAGCTATGAAAACGGTGCATTACTCATTGGTGATTGGCTGCTTTTGATAAACCTCCCCTTTCGTCGGGGCTTCAGATTCGTGCGGGCGGCGTCCTATAGTTATATAGCTAAAAATTAACATAGGTAAGGCAAGAAAATATTCCAACGGGAATATAAAGGATTCCATTCCTTTATATTACGGATAGATAATAAAAATTCTATTTTTTGTGTTGCAGATATGTGGGGCCACAAGTTGTTAATCGAATTTTTCCTTTACACGCAATATTTCGTACTTTTAAATAATAGCATTGTTAAAAATTGAAGGTTATATAAGTGATTATCACATTTATTTCCACAAAATTAAATGTGATAAAGGGAACGTTGAACCGAAAAGATCTTATCTACATTTTTGCTTTCACTTCCTGCACTCAATCTATTTTTTATTTTATAGATCGAGACCATGCTAACAAAAATTATTCAAAATATCATATAATTAAATAAATCTAAGGTGCATATATAAGAGAGTGTTTTGAATATACACAACTTTTGTTTGCTTTGGGAAAACGCTGAAAAATGGGGAGAAATTAAACACACGTCTACCCATACACACTCTCTCTTTTTTCTCCCTCGCTCGCTCTTGCCAATGGGGGGGGCGGGCAATGTAGCAAAGGAATGATTATTAAGTGGAGGTTTACAATAAATATTTAACATGCCCCCCACCTTGACAAGGTTAACCTTTCAACAAATTCATAAAATATTGAAACAAATACATTTAAAAACTTAAACATGTACACAATTAATGTTTTACACAATCTTAGTGGTGTTCTTGCTACTCTGTTCCCAGGGGAGAGGACACAGTTTGGCAAAGGAGCGCTTGACAGTCCCACGCATGGTTTTGACACTGGCAACTCGAGCAATACCATCTGGACCCTTGTGCACTGCTTCAATTCTTCCCAGAGGCCATTGCAATGGCATGGAATTGTCATCCTTAATAAGGACCATAGCTCCTGGATTTAACACTTGACGATTCGAGGAACTGTTCCATTTTTGACGTACTTGTAGTTCTGATATATATTCCATGGACCATCTAGTCCAAAAGTGTTGCTTCAACTTTTGTATTTTCTTGAAATATGACAAACCCGGTTCCTCTCTTCTCGCAAATCCTTCTCCGGAAGTGACGTTAAAGGTCTCCCAATCAAAAAGTGGGCTGGGGTAAGGGGGGAGAGGTCACTAGGATCGGAGGATAAAGGAGTAATTGGCCTCGAGTTTAAGGCTGCCTCTATCCCAGTAAGGACGGTGTATAACTCTTCAAAAGTTAAACAAGCATTGGCTAACACTCTCTTTAAATGGGCTTTACAACATTTTACGCCTGCCTCCCAAAGCCCCCCAAAATGAGGAGAAAAGGCTGGAATAAACTTCCAGTTGATACCTTGATTGCTAATGGATTGACTTAATTTATTATAATTTTGTTTGAGAAAAAGACCGATAGCTTCTAATTCATTTTTCGCTCCTACAAAGTTAGTTCCATTATCTGAGAACACATTTACTGGTTTGCCTCTACGATTGATAAACCTATTGAAAGTTGCAATAAATGCTTCCCTTGTTAGTTCGCTCACAAGTTCTAAATGGATCGCCCTAGTAATAAAGCAAATAAACAGAGCTACATAGCACTTTACCTTAGTACTACCTCGACCCTTTTTGTTTCTGACCAACAAAGGACCGGCATAGTCAACCCCAGTTGTTGAGAAGGGAGGTGCTGGTTTAACTCTGTCGCTGGGAAGTAATCCCATTATTGGATTTTTTATCACGGGTTTCACCTTAAAACACCTTACACAGTCATGCACAACCTTTCTTGATAAATTTCTGCCCCCAATAGGCCAGTACCTTTCTCTAATTGATGCAAGTAGAAGTTGAGGTCCCGCATGTAGAAGACGCTTATGCTCATAATGAAATAATAGGTTTGTATAATAATGTTTGCTTAAAAGAACAACAGGATGTTTTTTATCATATCCATACTCTGAGAGAGACAATCTTCCCCCAACTCTAAGAACCCCTTCCTTGTCTAGAAAAGGATTTAATCTTATCAAAGGACCCCTATTTAAAGATTTCTGTTTCGACAGAATTTGTATTTCTTCTGGGAACATCTCCTTCTGCACTAACTTAATTAAAATTTCTTCCGTATGTTGTAGTTCTAAAGCTGACAGGAACTCATCAGTAGCTCTCACCCTTGTACGACATGAATTTATAAACCGAATACAATATGCACAAACACGAATCATTTTTTGAAATGAGGAAAATTTTGCAAACGACAAAAACTCCTCCCTTTCGACTTTAAGCACGTTCTGGTATTTCTTGACCTCAGGAATACATGTTTCACGATTAAATGTAGAATCAGGCCACTCTTCTTTGGGTTTAGAAAGCCAAGGAGGTCCCGACCACCAAACCTTGCAATCCACCAACTTGCCTGGGTTCACACCTCTTGACAGGAAGTCTGCGGGATTGTCTTTAGTGCTGATATGGTTCCAATCCCCAGGATGAGACAAAGATTGTATTTGCGCAACACGATTTCCTACAAAGGTGTGCAAAATATTAGGTTGAGTTTGAATCCAATTCAGACACACAGTCGAGTCACTCCAATACACAAAAGAGTCAATTTTTAGAGACAATGAGGTTTTCACCTTATCAACCAGGTTAGCCAACACTAATGCAGCACAAAGTTCTAACCTTGGTACAGTAATTGTCTTTAAAGGTGCTACCTTTGTTTTTGAACACAGTAACCTCACACATACTTCCCCAGATTCACTCACTGATCGAAGATACACACATGCACCATAGGCTACTACAGATGCATCAGCAAATCCATGAAGTGACACCTTAACTGGCTTGCACACTAATACATGTCTGGGAATTTCTAATTTATTTAACATCCCAAGATCTGCTCTAAAGGTTCTCCATTTGCTGTCCAAATCACTTGGAAGACTTTCATCCCATGACAACTTACACAACCATATCCGCTGCATGATAATTTTTGATAGTATTACAGAAGCACCCAATAAACCTAAAGGATCAAATATCCTTGATATCCCAGATAAAACAGTTCTTTTTGTTACTGGACCCTCATCATCAATTTCGGCAATGCTATACATCAATACATCTTTTTCTCCTGACCAATACAGTCCTAAAGTTTTTGTTTTATCCTTTTCATTGAAAACCAACACAGACTTGGAATATGTTGACCTCAAATGATTTAAAACCTTAGAATTGTTCGAAGTCCACTTTTGAAGCTCAAAGCATGCAGTCCTTAAAATATCAATAATGCTGTCACACATTTTTTTTGTAGCCTCCACCGAGTCCGACCCTGTTATGAGATCGTCCATGTAAAAATCTCTACTGATAACTCTGGATATTTCTGGCTGACTATTTTTAAACTCGTGAGCCAATTGCTGAAGACATTTCACAGCAAGATAGGGTGCTGATGCAGTCCCATATGTCACAGTAGTCAACTCATATGTTTCTAATTTTTGTGTAGGATCTTCTCTCCACAAAATCCTTTGAAGGCTCCACTGGGCTGGATCCACCTGTATCTGTCTAAACATTTTAACAATGTCTGCACACACCACAATATTGTGTTGCCTAAATCTCAGTACAACAGAAAACAAGTCATCCTGCAAGGTCGGTCCCACAAACTGAAGATCATTTAAGGACACTCCAGAATCAGACTGAGCTGATCCATCAAACACCACTCTTAATTTTGTGGTAGGACTTTTTTCATTTATCACACCATGGTGTGGGAAATAAAATGTTTGACGAGAAGACTCTTGCACATTCATATCATCTCTCTCACTCACCTTTCTCATATGGGATAAGGATAAGTATTCTCGCATAAACTGAAAATACCCTTGACGCAATTTTAAATTACCCTGTAGTTTTCTCTCCAAAGATTTAAATCTATTCATAGCTTGTTGCTTAGAATCACCTAGTAATGACACAGACTCCTTGAAAGGGATCTGCACCACAAACCGTCCATCACTATCCCTCTTTGTTGTATCACAAAACATTTTCTCACAAGTCTTTTCTTCTATTGAGAGCAATTTATCTTCATTGCCCTTTTCCTCAATTTTCCAAAAATCGGTAAGCTGGTTATGTAATTCAAGGTTAGAAATAAGATTACACTGATAAGATAAACACTCTTTGTCATTCACTCCTATCTCACCACCTATAACCCATCCAAATTTAGTTTTTTGTAGAGTGGGTAAACCATCTCCTAAACACACCTGACCTATACACAATAGATTTAAATAGACACCAGCTCCTAATAAAAGGTCTATGTCACTTGGCTTATAATAACTGGGATCAGCTAGACGAATATGCCTAGGAATTTTTATATTTGAAATATTTATATTGACTGCAGGATAGTTTCCACTTATTTTTGGTATTACAACACAAGAAATCTCACTCTCAAATTGATTCAGCAAGGATTGCAATTTTATCTGACACCGGTAATTTAAATTAGTCATTTTCTCACCAACCCCTGTAACTAAGGTAGGCCATTCAGATTTTTTCAAATTTAACCTCGTAGCACAAGCTTCGCTTAAAAGGTTAATTTGACTCCCTGAGTCTAACACTGCTCTGCAGACTCTTGGGGCTCCCTCAGAGTCAGACACTAACACTAAAGCTGTTTGTAACAACACCTGACTATTGATTGCTTGCAAGGACATTACACTCTCAACATTCTCTGCATTATTAGACTTAGAATTG
Organism: Kuschelorhynchus macadamiae; assembly: GCA_030620095.1. NCBI lineage: Eukaryota > Metazoa > Arthropoda > Insecta > Coleoptera > Curculionidae > Kuschelorhynchus > Kuschelorhynchus macadamiae. Next base: position 795,830 of record JAUTXW010005496.1, read on the forward strand.
TTATTAGTATTTTCCCACTCTGAATCATGAGGATGGCTCTCACTTGATTTATTGAAACGTTTATTATAATGTAAAAGTGTATTATGTTTAAGACCACATTTCCTACACACTTGACCTCGACAGTCCTTTAAAGCATGACCTTGTCTTAAACAATTAAAACATAATCTTAACCTTTTTACTTTTTCTACCCTATCACTGACTGAAAGTTTTATAAAATGTTCACAGTTTAAAATAAAATGGTTACTCTTGCAATTGCTACACACTGTAGTTAAGTCTTTATTTTCTGTTGATTTGTCAAAGACAGAAAAAGACCTACTTGAATAACCTTGTTTATGATACCTAGGTGAGGCCTTTGAACACTCTAAAGTTTCTAACAAATCTGCCTTTTGCTTCAAAAAGTTTTTAAAGTCCTCTAAAGTAAGGATTTTGTTACTATTTACTGAGACAGAATTACTCACTCGCTTTTCTTCCCAATCTCGAGCAGTTTTTTTGTCTAATTTAGTGGAGAAAAGATATATCAACAGAGTATCCCAAGAGTCAGTTGGCTCATTTAATGAATTTAGTGATTGAATATGCTTAGAAATGGTATCTACCATAGTTCTCAAACTCCCAGCCGACTCTTCAGATACCACTGGTATTGAAAAAAGGGCCTTTACATGATTCTGTATTAGAATATGAGGATTGTTGTACCTACTGAGCAAGGTATTCCAAGCTATTACATAATTGTCACTAGACAGTTCGATACTCCGAATGACTTGAGCAGCACCACCTTCCAACGATGTCTTCAGATAATGGAATTTTTGTATATTAGGGATTGACATATTGGAATGTACTAGAGAAATAAACAAATCTCGAAACTCAAGCCAATTTTTATATTCCCCAGAAAACTTCTGTAAATTAATTGGGGGGAGCTTAATTCCCTGTACGCTATTAAAATTCTGATTATGAATTGAGACACTAGAAATGGAACCAAGCTCACGTTCTTTTTTACTGTCATAAAATTCTTTAATTATAGTTTTTACTTGCGAACTCATTTTAAAATAACTATTTTCAAAGTCTGATCTTTCTTTAATTTCTTGATCTATATTATCTGTTAATGTTTCTATTTCGGTCTGTGTTTCTTCATACTTCGAAAAAAGAGTTGAAAATTCATCTAAGCGGCTTTCTAATTCTATGATAATTTCACGCTCTAAACTACAAATTTCTTTTCCTGATATGGATTTTTTAAGATCCTCAACATACTTTTTAAATAGAGTTTGTCGCCCCTTATAACCACCCCTTTGTTTATACAACTTCTTTAGAGTCTCTTCTTCACTCATCCTCACTAGTTTAGAGAAACCCCAAATCAAGAAAAAGGTAGAAGATGCAACAGTTACTAATATATAAGGAACAAACTTACCAGAATCCAATAGAATAAAATTAGGAAAAAAGGATACAAGAAGGAATACCCACTTAATCTTGCTTCGATGGATTTCCAACGTCACGGCTTGAGACGCCTCGCTGTCGCTATGACCGACCGGTCCTACTCGAATGACGCAATCGCCGGCAAAATGAATAGGTTAAGTTAACGGGTGTTACTTTGATTTTACAAGTGTTCAATCTTTTTTGGGCACTACACAACACAATTTTACTGGAATACACATCCTAGTCGAAGGACCATGTTTTGAATATACACAACTTTTGTTTGCTTTGGGAAAACGCTGAAAAATGGGGAGAAATTAAACACACGTCTACCCATACACACTCTCTCTTTTTTCTCTCTCTAGCTCGCTCTTGCCAATGGGGTGGGCGGGCAATGTAGCAAAGGAATGATTATTAAGTGGAGGTTTACAATAAATATTTAACAGAGAGTATTAGTATATCTTCTTCTCTTCTAGATGCCTTGTCGTTATTATTATAGGATATATGTTAGCTATCAACATTTTAAGTTGTTAATGCGGTGATTGTATGTATATTAGTAACAATTCCTAAAGGTATTTGTTCCTAATTCGTTGCTATCTTTGAAGGAGCAGCAGGATCTATTTGCTGCTCGCTCGCTTAGGAACCCGTATGAATCTATGACAAAATTATTTAAAATCCACGTCGGCGGATTCTGAACATTGGATCACATAATACAAATGTATACATTGTACAAAGAAGGGTATAAATCTGCGTGGTATACTTTTTTTTAGTTTTGTTTAATGGTTTAATGCATGAAAAACTTTGCTTGACCTAATACACTTACTCATTCCTCTCAGTAGAAAGAAAACATACGGATTCCTCAGACGAGCTTCAAGATTTAAATCCGCACAGCCGAAGCATAGTAGAAATAAAGTAGTATGTCCACTCCTTGGCAAATCCTATCTATTTCTCCTACATTGTTTTCGCGTCGCACGATCACTGGTGCCCACGGATATGGCCGAATTGTTGCGGAGTTTGTCAATGCCGCAGCCCGCAGAGGAAAGTCGGGCACTCGTCAGAGATCGATTTAGAAAAATATGGGCACACAATAAAATTTTCTTTGATCATCGAGTGAAAAATTACGTGAAAACGGAATATTGTAAAAACCTTTTAGGTGAGCAATAGAACTTCTGCATCAGCAAGATGAGAATAAATACTACAAAAGTATTATTTTTATTACCCTAAATAGTCTTAAATGTCTCGAGTTTCTCACAACGTGTAAAAACCAATTTTCATCAAAGAATATCTCGGTATGTCTATTAGTTCACGCGTTAACCGGACTGATTATGGGCATAATCGATTTAGATGAAGGATTTAAAAGGGGCATCAAATGACAAAAACATATTTTTAGGGTAAAATCAAGTAGTATTTTTTTATTACGGATTTCTGGGTATACACACTTGGCTTGTTAAATGTTTAAATGCTTCCGGCGAACGTTCATTTATATTTTCAGATATTTTAGAGATACAAATTCAAACAATTTTTCGACATGTTGAGATACCCAACAGAAGCACAAAGTAACGAAATCATTTTCGCCAATCCGACTCTGTTCTGGGATGCAACGCTAGAAACTCGCAGCTCTAAGGACGGATCTCAACTGAAGCGCTTTACATGCTGCCAACAATCTGCCGATTTTGTCAGCAGGAGGAAAATATTTGGGAGAGTGGCGTTATGGCTGAAGCTTGGTAAGTTCTGATATTAAATTATATTCACGCAACGAAGCATCACATGCTTTTTTGGACTTTATTTACTCGACTGCTGGATGCTGCATATCGTATAATAAAATGATGTAGAACTTCAACGTACTAGGGTTATTATTGTCATAAAGAAAATTCATTAAGAATAAAAAAATCTTCAAGCCAGAACAAAAATTTACAGGCATATAAACCTTCACAAAATTAAAAAAAAAGTTTTATACAATTGTTTCTAAGCCTCACCGTTTAGAATATACAAAGAAGAAAAGAGGTTGCAGAAGAATACAAAAAACACCTTCATTATGTAAGTGAGATGTGCACTTCAAAATTTTAGTTTTTAAACAATTATGTGCGTTTTTGCGAAATATAAACACGTTTAACTAAAGAAATTGCCAAAAACATTATTCTGTCATTATGTCAAAAAAATTCGCTTTTGGTTACCTAGGTACCGTAGAGAGAAAAATTTCCGATCAAATACATGCGTTGCTAAGGTGACCTGTCAAAAAACCCATTTTGATTGGTTAAAAAGTACTGGTGTCCAATTTTCATAGTAATATACTGGGGTGAAATGAATTTCGTAAAATTTCATCAAGCAACCAACAAGGAGCAAAAATTGATTTTTTAAGCAAATCCTCTATTTTTATTTATTGTTTTCCAATTATTGTGGCATAATCAAATTTTCAGAATAATATATTGAATAAAACATCATTGAACAACCTTGGAGCTAAGGCGATGAAAATTGATTTTTTAAGTAAATCATTTATTTTTACTTCGTTATATTACTGTCGTCATATTATTGTCTTCCGATTCTTGTGCCGCAATCAAATGTCCACAGTAATATACTGTAAAATGTCATTGAGCAACCTTGGGGCTAAGGGGGTAATAAATAGATGTTTAAAAGTAAATCATCGATTTTTACTGTCTTCCGATTCTTGTGCCGCAATCAAAATTTCACAGTAATATACTGCGATTAAAAGAGCTTAGTAGGTTAAATTTCATTGAGCAGGGGGTAAAATTGATTTTGTTAAAGTAAATCGTCAGTTTTTACTGTCTTCTGATTAGTACAATCAAATTTTCACATACTGGAACGAAAAGAGTTTCATAGGCTAAATTTTAATGAGCAACCTTGGGGCTAAAGGGGTAATACTAGATTTTTTAAAAATCGATGGTTTACATCGATTTTTACTATCTTCCAATTCTTGTGCCTAAATCCAATTTCACCCCCAAGCTCCAATGAAATTTTGTGCATTCAATATGTGATTCGAATAACCCCTTCTGTATGTTGTATGTTCGTCAGTCGTGCTATCTAACGGTGGAAGTTTTGATTTACAATATATAAGAGTTTTGAATTGTATTTAATTGAATAAGTATTTTATACATTGACACAGAATGCCATTTTATTCCGTCGTGTCGAATTCGTACCAGTTTATTCCTATACCAGATTTAATTTTTCTGCCAGTCAATTGAATAAGAAGATTTCTTACGTTGTTTTTTTAAACATTTTATTTGGACGCCATTATATTTTGTCATCATGTATTCGCACCATAACTTTACGAGTTTATCTCTATATCACCCTTAATGCTTGTGTACAATTTGAAATTAATCTAGTAAGTAGTTTTTCATGCTGATTGTTTAAATATTTTATTACGCCGGCGTTTTCTTTTGCTATCTTGGATTCATACCAAATGTTACCAGTACATTCCTATGTAACATTTGATTTTTGTGCAAAATTTGAGGTAAATTGGATAATTATATTTTTAGTAATACTTTTTATAACGTTTCACTAGTCCGCCTACTATATTTTTACCAAAATATTACCAAATTGATCTACATGTGATCTTTAATGTTTGACCAAAATTTGAAGTCAATCGAGAATGTAGTCTTTAAGCTATTCCGCGAACATAGAGACCGACAAACAGATAGACAGCTCGACGGAATTGATAAAACATATATCTTTTTGCATCTAGGGATTCTAAAACGTGAAGATAGCGTAAAACTCAGTGATTTTTTCGTAATTATTTTGTTACGCCGCGTGCGTCGTTTTGAATTCGTACCACAATTTTACCAGTTCGTCTCTATACTATAATTGAATGTTGCACAAAATTTAAGATATATTGTTTAAGTAGTTTTTTAGTAATATTTTTCTTTGCCGTCATTTTGTATCGCTATATTGGAATTTTACCAAAGTGTTACCACGTCATTCCTATATGACCTTTAATTTTATTGTTTTTAATGTTATAGATTTTCTAGCCAACTATTTCTGTAGGATTATTCATAATTATACTATCCTATAGAGATATATAGATATATCTTATATAGATCCCTTAATATTATTACCATTAGCAAAAATATCGACAACAGAATTTTTAATTTCAAATGAAAGGTTAGGAATATTTGATGATTTGATTAATGTAAATTAACGATAATTCTAAAACCTTTGAATTTTGCTATTAGAAGGGTTTTAGCATTGACAAATTCATTTTTCATCTATTTATTAAAGTTAGTGCTTCCATCACTAATTTGTTATTATTTCAAATTATACCTTTAATAAATAGTCAAATTTTATAGCTGTGATCATCATACGAAAGTTTTAAGCCAACCATCCTGTATTTTAAAATAATTTGCGCGACTACTTCACAAAGTGCATTGACTTGATATCTACAATCAGAATTACGAATGTATTTTTGAAGGTATTTGATAATATTATCAAAAACGTTTTATTATAAAATTCCAATTAGGCCAATAACCTGATTTAGACAGGTGGTTATTATACATTAAAAATATTTAACAATACATACAGCATGTTTCAAAATAGGAGACTATTTTTAAGATATTTATTATTTATTTTGTGTCCGAGGTAATGTAAGAGAACAATAGTGGAACTACTTTGGTTATATATGGGCTTCCCTTTATGTTTACTTGCCCCATAATACCGAATCCAATGTCGGAACAAAATAGCGGCCTAATAAAATAATTATAAAATACATATCAAGTTTATCAAGTAAAAACTACTTTTCCAATTATCAAGAAATTTTGCAAAAAAATCAAGTGTGATATAATGATTCACTTGGTACGAATCCTGTATGCAGAAACAAAATAACATTCTAATAAAAAGTTTAAAATAAATTATAGTTAAAAATACAGTCTCTTCGTAAAAATAATAATAACATAATTTATTTATACGGAAGCGTATTCGGGACACTCTATTTCTTTTTTATAAAACCCAGTTTAAAGTGAGAATTAAAACTAATGGAACTAGGGCTAATTCCAAGTTTAAAGTGGGAATTAAAACAAATTCTCAGTATAATGAGGGAATGAAGACTAATTCCCAGTTTAAAGTTGGAATTAAGGTTAACTCTTTCGATAGGAGGGTGGTAAACGTCAATGGCGAACTAACAAAATTAATTTATTAAAAAAAAACACAATAACTGAATTACCATCACCTCAAATTTAACAAAATTTTGCAGGCAGTTAATATACACTTAATATATGGCAACATTTTGCGAACGGATGGATTAATATACATTTAATATATGATCATTCGCTAGGTGGGATCGTAAACGACATGAATGGAGTAAAACATTAATTTACTTTAGAAAATGCAATATCTTTCTTACTTTAACTTGAAATTTAACGATTTTTTTTTAATGGATGGACCAATATAGCCTTAATAAATGATCTTTTATTAGGTGGGATGGCAAACGATAGGGACGAAGTAAAAAATTAATTTATTTTTGAAAATGCAATATCAATCTTACTTTAATTAAGGATATATCAGGCATCCGAGAAATTAACGCGCAATGTTGGCAGGTATGTTGAGGAAGCCGGCAGACGAGAGTAGCGACGGCAGACTTTTGCCAAAGATAATTTGCTACTATCCCCCGAGGTATAGATTTTTTAATGGCAGCTATATTGACCTTTATTAACCTATATTAACCTCTGAAAATAACAACGATTCGCTCCAAAAAAAATTTTAGTTACTCGTTACAAAAATAATTATTTTGCTTTTTATATTGCTTCCGCCAAATTTTGTTGATTATGATTATGAAAAACCCGTTTGTCTTTTGTTTTCGCAAAAATCTCGAACTGTGATTTATTCACGATTACAATACTTTCATCTTACGAGGAAAGTAAAAGATTTTTGCTAATCATTTTTGTTAATTATTTCTATATTCCACAACCCATCCTCAAAAAACCAATAAAGAACTCCTTGTGCGCGACAGCTTTTTAAAAGTGTTTCATAAAACTTACTTATCTAGTTCTAAGGGATACCATATTACCTATATATACAAATTGTAAGTACTACCGTTGTATGTGCGAGGGCATCCCCGTTACATAAAAGTTGAAGTTAATAAAGTATTTCATTTAAAGAAATACTTTATTAACTTTAACTTAAACAAAACGCACTCCCCTGGATTATTGTACTAAGTTTTTGACAAAGGTCCCTTCTTAAATTTTACCATTAGATCCATTCTATATTATGTAGTAGAGGGAGCAGTCACACTACTTGTGTGGGATCGGAGTTATTTCTTGTTTGCAACCTCTACAAGTACTACACTCTGCTTCATACTGTGGATATATTTATCTAACTGGCAGAGTCTAGACAAAGTGGCACAAGCGTGACCATCTCGGCTGCAAATATTGCGTCGAATATTTATCAAGTACTTTGCAAATGATGGCCCAAATCTCTTAAAATAAGAATAAGCATAAAATCCTGGCAGCAACGGTCTTCTAAATAGAATGCCGTGTATATTACTGCATTGTTGTATCATTCTAAATATTCTTTTGGGTTATATTTCTTATACGTAAACTAAATAACTGTTTTTGAAAATAGATAATTAAAAGGAGGATATTGCGTATTGTATTGCTCCTTAAAGTTTACGGTTTGTAAAGCTTTCATATTGATATACGGCTTTTATAATTGTGCATCTTTTACGCGCAATAAAGTCTGTAACTTTATTTTTTAACGATGTTTTATGTAGGATATATGTTTGAAAACTAAACATATTTTATCTTTACTTACAATAACATAAAAATTTTGTGAAGGTCGGTAAGGACTTTCGGAATCCTAAAAGGTTTCACATTTAGAAGAGGAATCGTATAGGTCTATTTTTGGTGTGGGGGAGTTATTATTGAAGCAATGTTAACTGATAACAAATGATGGCTGCGTAGATATAAGATGGTGTAACTTTAGCGAGAATCCTAAAGGTTCTTGAAGGTAGTGTAATCTTGTAGAAGTTGTTGCATTTTGGTTTTAATAATTTTTTAAAATTAACTACATTCGTTTCTGAGTTCTAAAACTTGTTTTGATGTTACTAATAATTGCTCGTGTTTTTAAAAGTATTAAGATTGTTGCTTGTATTTAGGAATAGACACTTTTTCCTAAATATACTTTAATTAGAAACTATTTAAGGACGACGTTTTGCATCTTCATCTCAATATGCAGATTAAAGTGTCTACAATAGTTTTTGATACATAACATTAAGACAATAAGAAAAAAATCTTTTAAGCAAAAAAATGGGTCTTAACCTAACATTTTATGAACACATTATTGTATATGCCACAAAATAAATTTTTTGGCTTATTCGGAGTTTAATATAATTTAAAAGTTATTGATTTATTTCAAACAATATCTTAGAACGAAAAACAAGACTGTATGTACCTATTTTTTATTGTCTTTTTTATAAAAATACCAACGCCAAATATGCTGTCATCAAGGAAATTTTGAAGTATTTACCATTACGTTTTAGCGGGTATTCTATCTTTTACTTGGATTGAAGCACCAAACATAATATGTTTCTTTAAATGAAATACTTTATTAACTTTAATTTTTATGTAACGGGGAAGCCCTCGCACATACAACGGTAGTACTTACCATAAGTATATGTAGGTAATACGCTATCCCTTAGAACTAGATGAGTAAGTTTTATGAAACACTTTTAAAAAGCTGTCGCGCACAAGGAGATCTTTATTGGTTTTTTTGAGGATGGGTTGTGGAATATAGAAATAATTTACAAAAATGATTAGCAAAAATCTTTTAGTAATCGTAAGATGGAAGTATTGTAATTGCGAATAAATCACCCTTCGAGATTTTTGCGAAAACATTTTTTTCAGTCTGTCGATCTGTCTAGCTGTATGCGACTTAGCTCAAAAACTACGGACTTATCGGACTGACTTCAAATTTTGATCAAAGATCGAAGATCATAAGGAGATGGAATGGTAACATTTTGGTAAAAATATGTATCGAAACAAAATGGCAGTTTTACAGAATATAGAAAAAAACAATTATTATGAAACTATTTATCGGACGGACTTTGAAATTTGCACAAAAGTAAAGTATGATATAGGAATAAACTGGTAATTTTCTTGTGTAGATCTACTATGACTGAACAAAATGATGGCCTAATTAAATATTTAAAAATTCAGTACCAAAAAACTACTTATCCAACTTGCTTGAAATTTTGCACAAGTGTAAAACAAGGATAAACTGGTAACATTTTAGTGTGAACTCTATATAGTGAAAAAAAAAGTGGCAGCCTAATAATAAAGGACTTAATTTATTTTTATAGACTGTATAAATAATAATATTAAAAAAATTAAAACGAGTATTTAATCGTTGCTCATCGTCATCATCCATTGAAAATTTTGGTTAAAAGTTTAAAAAGTATAGCCTACATTTTCTACGACTTACCTTCAGGAAAGAATTATCGTTTCGACTTATCCTCTTTCTTAGATTTAAAACCTGATCAAAAGGGCTTATTTACCCGGGAGGCCTTCATTTAAAAAAAAATTGTCTTCGCATTTTCTAAAACTTGTATAGTACCTACCGAAGTAATATCACAAATGCCTTGAAAAGAACATATATGTCGAGCACGTGCGAATTATTTTATGTGAATTGCAAGTCATACCCTTCTACCTATATTTTAAACCCCTTAACAGCAAAATTGATTAGAAAGTTGGAAAAACTGTAAATGTCAATAACCAAAATATACCTAATAGCTGCATAAATCTGCATAAAATGATTACACTTTTGAAAACATTAAATACTGATAAACACAATTTGTAGGTAGGACCTGCCTGTATGGTAATCTAATAAAAATTAAGCTCCGGTCTGTATAACAATTTAATAAAAAAAAATACCTGGAACTGTACAATTTTTCAAAAATTGCTGGGTTGTTTAAAATAAAAATGACTCGAAAATCATTGACCCGAACAAAAGATTCAAGTTGTTTATGATTATGCTTTTCATATGATTTTGCAGATATAAGCAAAAATTTATAAATAATAAAAAGGACGATATAATTTTGACGTAACACCATCTATTCCGCCACTCCATTACTTAATATTTTATCGGATTACCCATAACATTTGAAAAAGATAGCTGGAGCGCGCCCCTAAAGCGTTTGCTATAATATAAAGTACCTAACAACCAATAAACACAAATATTCGCGGGTAATATCAGCAGTGCATCTAATTTTTCTGGAAAAATTCGGAAAAACGAGTTTCTAAGTAATTTGGGTAACAAATAGCATGAGCGTAAATGGTTTTAAGCTCTTTGTTAAAACAAATTTCTCAGAAACGAGTATTTTAATTTTCTATAGGAAAAATTAGACATTTGGTAAGATTATTTCCTGTGTTCAATAAATAATAATATAACAATATTTTTATTTAAAACAACAGTAAGAACAATAATTATTAAACTAAAAAACATAATATAATTGCTTGATACTCATTTTAACTTACTTTGTCAAAATTTTTTTTCGTTTTTTTCCGGAAAAATTGCTGACAGGCAATTTTTCCAATATCATTGTTTTTAGGTTCTAAATTAAAATTTAAAATTGTATCACATTTGTATTAAAAAATAAAAAAAGGTTTAGTTTTATTGTGGTAGAAAATAAAATAAGTCTAAATGTTTTATTATAATATATTTTTTATGTATTACACGTTGCAGAATACCTAGTAATAGTGCCTTGAAACCTAACTTCAAGATCTGAAAAACGCAATACCGGTTGAATTTCGACAATGCCCGGATGAAAAACTAAAACTAAATAAAATTTTTAGATATTTAGTTTTTATATGGTCACATTTTTAGATAAGTTAATTTTGTTTATTTTAATCGTCCGTATAAATCCCGGGATTTATAAAAAGTAAATATGTATTAACCTTAATTTAAGAACGAAGGATAACTTGAAGTTTGATACAAAAATAATAGATTAATTTATATATAAACTAAGCATTTTAGCATTAATGCCCTACATATTTTATTGTTAACATAAATTTATCAGTTGTTCAAATTTCTTAATTTTTAACAGTAAACTTTGAATTATTTATTTGAAACCAGCATAAAATCGAAGTTAACAATAAACTGGGTTTGATAAATAAAAATATCAAAGGTAGGATTCGGATTCATGATTCGGAGTCATTTGATTCGGATATTTTTTGCTGCCACAAGCATTCTCAATTCAAATGTTTTTCCAGGATTCGAATTCGTGGTTCCTAGTTGGGAGGATGCGTCCCAGCTCTGCTAGACAGGCGTATTCTATATACATATTAGTGAAAAAATGCCACTCTACCATATTTTACCTAGCTTATGTAATTCAAAATTTCAATAGTGTTTCATTTGCAAACCTGCGCTTATCTTGGCAAGGTTCCGTCGCGTTCTATCGGCTTTTATTGAAATACAGTCATAAAATCATCTCCCGCGCACTGATCACCCAAAGAAAACGGTTTGCGGGAGCTAAATTGATTTCATGAACAGGAATTTTATTAAATGTCCAGATGAGCGGAACAACGTTACTTCATTTTAAAAGCTGCCCCTATATTTCATCGGTAAACGTAAATATATAAAATATCTGAAAAAGCAAATAAATAAAATACGTCAACCCTAGGAAATATTATTTGCTCCTTGCACAATATAAGCACTTACATATTCATTTGTACTTTTATTTACCAATCAACTTCAATTTCAACAAGTAAATTCTTCCAGAATTCTGAATAGCCCCTGTACTTCCAGTTTTTTAAGAATCTGGACTTGAGGGACAGCCCGATTTCTGTCGGAAGGCCTGTGATCTACGATTTTCAAAGTCGCCGACTACCAGTGCTTTTACTTCTCGTATTTAATATACTTTGACCATGCTTAACTTTAATTTAACGCCGGACGGCAAATATAAAATACTCTGGCTCTGACAATATGTCAAATTAACAATATCTATTCAATCAGTTCAATTTATTTAACTATATCGAATACCAATTTTTGTTGGCTTCAAGTTGTTGCGGAAAAATAAGCGACTGACTAGACAAGTTCTTGTAGAGTATTACAGAGTATACAGATTTTACGGATTATAATAAAATCTTGAAACAAAAACTTAGTTGTTATAGTAACCTTTGTGTTATTGATGAAACTCACACTCAAAATAATTAACTAAAAAAAGATAATATATCTTCTATATTAATTTTATTTAATTTGTTATTACACACTGTCAAATTATATAAACATTAACTTCCAGTACATAATTTGTAGATAATTATCGATAAATATTTATTTCAAATTACTAATTGTTAAGTTTTACAGTTTATATTTAGATCATACAAAAATGAGTACCACTATAGTATTCCAGTTTACTTTATTCTAAATCAGTAGTTCTTAATGTTTATAGTGACGAGGGACCATTTGACCATGGCTTTATTTGGCCATGTTCTGACAAAGTTAAATTATTAAGAATTTTCTTAGTTCACGTCCACAATGTAATTCAATTGAAACAAGTTTTACAGCTTTTTTGGACAATTTATTAAACGAATGTGTTAATAAATTGTCCAAAAAAGCTGTAAAACTTGTTTCAATTTAATTTATTAAGGGTGTCCTGCAAATATAAACGTATCAAGGTATTTTGGCGACCCAAACATTACATCTTATTATAATTTTTTTATATACGATTTACTATTAGTTACTATCGTGCTGCATTTTAATTACTGCTTCTGGAAATTTATCTCACATTAAAGATTTTGGCGATGAAAGGTTTGCGAATTAGTTTCCAAATACTACCTTTGTTCTTGCAGCCAGGAAAATAAGATTAAATTTATTTTCATTTGTTGCAAGTATGGATGTCATTATTGTGCTCAGATTTGTTTGTTATATTAAAGTTGCAACAACATAGCGAGAGCTGAGTATAGCAAAAGCTCTGTCCGTACAAATTCCAACAAACTTTTACCACATAATGCGATGTTTCTATAAAATTGTCTTATTTTGTCCATAATATCTTCACTTTGCGACGTTGTTCAGCTTTTGCAAAATCAGTAATTCATCATTAAAATTTGTATGTGGTCATCCAAATATCTAACTCTAACAAATACAAATAGGTGAGAACACAGTGTAAAGTCTGTGTATTTATCACACTACTGCGCAAAATAGTGATTAAGTTTTGTCTTGTCAATAACGTAGTCTTCAATTTCGCTTGATATTTTTGAGATACGCAATTTCACTCTATCGCGAGAGAGACTGCATATCGTGTTCCAAGCTTCACTTTTTAGGTCTATTAATTCGCGTTCAAAAAATTCTCGTAGATTGTTACAATAATTCGGATGGACGGTATTTAAATGAAATCCCTGCTTTGGCGGTTTCAAAGCGCCAGTAAAACATATGTATTTTTTTAATAATTAAAATACATTTTTTGAAAATAAATTAATATACACTAAAAACAGCCTTAGAAAAAATTTAATTTGATTTAATTTCAATAGAAAAATCTAATTGATTTTCAAATAGAATTAAACATTTTAAGTAGCTTTGTCTGGAAATTACATGCTTCCGTCGTCACTACCATCATGTCGCCATTTAATTTATCTTTTTCTATGACTCTTATGAACATGCATATAATCTGAATACAATCCTTGCACTGAAAATTCCTCATTTCTCACGATGTAACGTTACACTGTGAAAAATAATATTTCTTACAGTGGCGTCACACTATAGCCAACAACTGAATTAGTCTTTTGTATGAAATGTGTTTCGGCATTTGTTATAGAATATACTACTACATTTAATTAAATGTAAGTGGTGATTGCGGGGACCACCACGTTTAAGAACCAGTGTTCAATATTTAAACTACATACAAAGTGCAGTAAAGAGGTATACTAAAATCGAATACATAAATGAATATAATACAATTATTAAACCGGTTGATACAGCGATCGTTCACCAGTTTGATGATGGATTGTTTCTCAAGACATTTATTTGAAATTTGGGGCGTAATTTTTACCAATAGTTTAATTAAATTTTATTCTTCGTTAATAAAAACTACTACAACATGTTAAGTAATCCTGCATATATTTACACAAACCTCCAAATATTGAAATTAATGATGATAATTTGATTGAGAGTCTAATTTTCTTTTTAAGTAACTCGGATTGCCGCTTCGCAGAAAACATATATCCTCTAAATTTTTTTATTTTTGTATTTTGGTCTATTTAGTTTTGCTGCTTAAAATTTTTACCTACACTTAAAGTATAGTAAAATTCACAAAAAACACATCACAAATCAAAAATGATTCTGACTCGATAACAGCAATACAACTACCTGGGTCAATTATATTGTTTGGGCAAGGGCTTCGCAATAAACAAACAAAAGTAGTTCAGAGGGCCAGATTCTAATAATTTCTAGGTATAGCCTTATGTGGCGTTGGTGGAAAAAAGTTCAGGGTGCTTCTACTAGTGTTCCGTGTCAAATACCATCCTATCAAAAAAGAAGCGTCAAGATGCTGGTTCCACTAAATGTTTCGACGAAGGCGACAAGGACTTGATAAGACGAAAAGATTACATGATTTATGAAGAGCAACGTGCATAATACCTACATAAGAAACTCAAGCAACGGCTCACTAATGAGGAAACCCAAATAAGCATCACTAGACCTAGGAAAACAGTACGTTCAAAAGGAATAATTTCGAAACAGACATTTTGAAAAATATTTAGTTGGAATGACAAAAAGCTCGAAAACTAAAAGTTCGAATGTTAATAAGTTCAAACTCCAATAAATTCGAAAAATGAATGACAGTAAGTACGATTACAAAACAATTCGAAATATTTCAATTTCAAGAAGTTCAAAAGACAAAAGAAACAAAGTCTTTTCTAGAAGCTGGAGCAGCAGAAAGGTATTTTGTTTGCATCGTATATAGAAATCGCTTCTGGAAAGGGAGGGGTGGGGGTTAAACTTTCCCTTGAAAAATGTATATCGAGTATCTTTTTTTAGATATTTTATGAAGTTGTTTATCATCCCCTTGCAATGATAAACAATTTCATAAAATATCTAAAAAGATATTCGTTTCCTGTTTTATACGTAATTGGACAAATAACCATAATGGACGACTAAAAAAAAGTTGAGACAAATTAATTACCTCATAAACATTAGTCGTTTCTAAAATCCAAAATGGCTGCCGTTCAACAGCTGATTTTAGAGCTTGCCTACTTTACAAAGGAAAAAAATGCAGAAAACCACCTGTTTTCATTTACGGCAGTTTTAAAGGTAAGTTTTTTCTAGATTTGTTATTTGTATTCATATTAAAATACTCTATTTCTTTGACTTTTGTAGATTGTATCTGATGCCCTGGGAGTTGGAATTACCACCGTTAAAAAGACCATTTCGTATGGGATTAGAAAAGATGTGGATTATAAGGCAGCCACAATAACTGCAATTCAGAGATCTCGTGGACCCCCTCTATATAGGGTTCAGGAGTACATCATATGAAATAGAATTTACGCAATGTTGCTGCAGTTATTTAAAAAAATATATTTTCTTTTACAGGAGAACATGTCACATTAGTTTCACTCTAAACAAATTTGCTGAATCTTGATGGTGCAAAAATTTCAAAAGCTTCTTTATGTCGAGGGTTGGGAGCATTAAAGTTTAAACGGCGAAAAGATACTATTAGGAAATATTTAATCGAATAACCATACGTCGTTGAGAAAAGAGGATAATTTTACCTCTAGTTTTGCTTTAATAGCTAAAAATAGACAAAATGCTATCTGAATATACTTTTATTATATTAGCATTGGAGCATTTAGAAATAGTTGGCAAGGTGGTTCAACTAAAACTGTCAAATACAACCAGATACATCCTACGATTCCAAGCTATTAGAGAAGATTCTAAAATCAAATTAACCTAAACAACTACTTCTAAGATGGATACAAGATAGAAATATCGAATATCCAAATACAGCAATGAAAATAGATTTATAGAATAGTTAAAAAATCTCTAGCAGAGCAAAATATTAGATTACGTTATTAAAATGTTATTTTTTGACCTTTTAGACTTGATGAGCTAGCATTATAATATAATCACCGGGTACTAATGGTATGGTCGGAGTGCAAGAGGTACTATGATTTGAGAATATGTCAGTGAATCCACTTACTGTCAATGCGGTCTTAAGCTTTTGGAATGAAGCACAAATCACAAAAGTGATATTTTTAAATTAACAATATTACCTTTTCTTTAATGGCTTTTATTTTCCTAAAAGTTACCCCTGACAAATGGACCCATTATTGCCGCCATACGAATAATCTTATCCACTCAGCCTGGGAAAACGATCGCTATTTGGACTCTTGAGATATTCTCGCAGTTATTATAAATGTAAACGATTCTGATTCATCAGACTCTAGCAGTGAAGACGAAAATGTTTCGAATTCTTAGAAATTTTAATGCTGCAGAATTCTGTGTTATTTTAGTTTATAGTTTGTATTCTTGGCTTTTGTCTATTGATGTTTCGCTGGGAGCTGTTTTTTATAATAAATGCCGTTTTTAACTTTTTCCGATAGTTATGTGTATTATTTTTTACTGTATGTATAGTTAAGCAAAACGTATTATTTTGCAGTTGCCTACTATGTTTATTAAAAACACAACACACATTAAATTATTATATGTATTGTTTAGCAGTATCATAAAACTGACAAGAGTATATACATTTTTGTGTACATGCAAGATGTATAAATCCACTTTTATACAAGGTTAATTAATTTTTATATTTTCTGTTAACTCTCTTAAATGAACTCTATTCTAAATTAAAAAAATTATTAGAAAACAATTCCGAACGTATTCTAAAGAGCATTTTGGAACATACTTGCTTCAATATTGCTTAACTTTAACACAAAATTTTATCGCTATTGAATTTATATGAATTAGCTACGACATACCCTTTTTTCCAAGTTAGGATTACGTAAGTACAATCTTATTTACTTATTATACTACTTATTTCATTTTAGTTTAAGTAAAACTGGCTCTGTGGACGGAGGCTAAGGGTTAATCCCCAAATCCCTTCCTGAATACGCCACTGCTATCGATTGATAAAAGCGTCACTAATGCGGAATATCCATCTATTTGTCCTATGCCAATTATAATACTTTGTCGAGTTTTAAACCTGACATAGCTCTTTCCCTTAATTCCTTAATTGCCATGCCGAGAATCGATATATTGAGTAGTAAAAAATAAAACTCAACGCAATAAACTCTCCCTATGGTTATTGTCTAGCTTTTATGACAGTCAGTGCTTATTAATTGCGATTTTTTTTATTAGACAATAATTTTTAAACCGAAAACTTTTTGGGTTATCATTGTCAAAAAATTAGAGGTTTCCATTTTTCTTTGCACTTATAGTTGTCGGACTTAATGTCATTCAAATGTTATATGCCGGTCAAACATTTTGTTTTTGAAATTTTTAGTTTAGAACTGTATATGTGATTCGAAATTATTAGCATTCGAAAATTGTATTGTTCGAAATATATGTAATTCGAATTTTTTTAATTCGAAATAAATGTGTTTTGAAAATCATATTTTGAAATTATTGATTTTGAAAATTTTGTTTAGCGCTTTTGAAGTTTTATGTAAAATAGGCTTTAGATATCGTACAATTGATAAAAAGCCAGTACTTATGGATTCCCAGCGATTACAAAAATGGTGTCTTAAATATTCAACATCGATATGAAAATACTGTTCTGAAAATCATCCAATAATTTACCTCGATGAGATATAGATATAGGATAATGATGATCGGATTCTTCCGGCAAATGTAAAACAAAAACTGTGTTGAGTAAAGGAAAAAGAAAAAGCCTTTTACATCCTGGATCAGAAAACCGTTAGGTCTCAAATACCTTTGGCTTATTGCAAAAATAATATAACGAAATGTACTACCATGAAGATACAATGGCAGAAATTTTTGAAGAATCATTCAAGAATCGCCTTTTACCAAATTTGTGCCAAAAATTCTTCAAAAGAATCTTAATTTTCTTTATTTTTCTAAAGAAAGTACTAACCTGATAAAGGAAAAAAACCTGCTATTAAACAAAATCAATAAAAAAGAAGAGCATAATCCTGAGCTAAATAAGCAATATAAAGAAATAGGAGCCGAATCTAAGAAAAGCCTTCAAAAGGATTACCTAGAATGTATTGCTCTATCTCAGCATAATATAACTAATAATCCTAATCATTTTTGGAAGTACTTAAAATCAACACGATATTTGCAAGGATATCCTAATCATATGCACTTTTACGATCAAAATTCATCAGATCCCAAGGAAATAGCAGATAAGTTCGCAGAATTCTTCCAGTCCGTCTATGTAGTTGCTGCAATTCCATGCCACCTGATGTTATTCAGAACACACCATGGATCAACGATAACCTTATAACGGTCGACATTACGTGGGATAAAGTGTTTTACAAGCTAGTTGAGTTGGATGTTAATAAGAGTTATGAATGTGATGGGATCACTTCTGTATTTGCTAGCAATTGCAGCCCAATATTAAGTTTACCAATTAGCCTGATATATCAAGATTCATTAAGACAAAGAAAATTTCCCAATCCTTGGAAAAAAACAATTGTCACTCCAATATTCAAGATTTATGACAGATCCAATGTTACAAACTACCGGCCAATCTCAGGGTTAGCATGTTTTGGCAAGATCTTGGAATCATTGGTGACTGATGATTTCTCTGCTTTCATGCATGCCTCTCACTCAATACGTATGGGTTTTTGCAGCGAAGATCGTGTTAGGTGAATCTTTTAGTTTACTGTAGTGAACTAGCAGCCTTATTAGACAGCAATATACAGGTTTTGAATAAAAGCATTTTTTTAGTTTGTTTTTGAACTGTGAAATATTTTTTTACAAATATTTAAATAACAGCAAAATTATGGTACGAGCGGGGATCGAACCAGCATATCTTGATCTCTACCCTATTGGTCTAACCAATCAGTGGTACGTTAGGTACCACTGATAAACAATTCGTTAGAACTTGTACATATTCAAACCCACCAGTATGATAACCATTGTTGATCCTGCCAAATATTCTAATCTTATGGCTAAAAAAAAATAATTCTATTCAAAATTTGGCTTATACGGGCATAACGTAAAAATTATAAATTTACTAATATGGGCGGTACCTAATAACTATGTCAGATTTGACGTCCAGTCAGGAACGCCGCGCCATAAGTTTAGAAAATTTGACATTATCAACAATAGTTATGATACTGGTGGGTTTGAATATATACAAGTTTTAATGAATTGCTTATTAGTGGTACGATAGCGCAATTGGTTACAGCAAAGGGCTAGAGATCCAGAGGTGCGGGTTCGATCACCGTTCGTACCATAAATTTCAGTGTTGATTAAATATTTCTAAAAAAAAATATACAGGTTGATGCAATATACTTTGATTTTAGAAAAGCATTTGATGCGATTGACCACTTGATCCTCCTGACAAAGTTGCCTCAGAATGGCGTTCAGGATCCCTTGCCGTCTTGGCTTCGAGACTATTTGCTGGAACACCTCCAAAAAGTGAAATAAAGAATACACTTTTCAAAGATATTGATGTACATTCTGACGTCCCACAGAGCTCTCATCTGGGACCAATAATATTTTTAATTTTTATAAATGATTTATCTTTTATGTTCCAACAGTTCTCATTCCTATTCTTTGCGGATGACGGGATGACCCGAAAATATACAAACCAATAGCTTCCGCTGCAGATGTTATAAATAAAAAATTACCAATAGCCAAATAAACTGGCACAGCCGTAATAGAATGAGGCTCAATGCTTTAAAAAGCAAAACAATAACATTTCCTCGGAAAAAACAGCCGATCTTGAATGTATATTGCAAACACCCTACTTCTACGTGTCAACTTAGTAAATGACTTGGGCGTTATATTTGATTCGGCAATTTCCAACACATTGAAAATGTAGTATCCAAAGCATTCAGGATGGCTGGATTTATTATGAGGCACTGCTGGGATTTCGTTGATAGAGAGACCTTAAAATCTGTGTTTTGTGCTGTAGTCAGAAGGCCTATGGAGTATGCCTGCATAGTGTGGTCACCGGCTTACAAAGTTCATGTTAAGCGTCTAGAGAGGGTCCAGTCAAAGTACTTTTTGCTGTTCAAGCTAAAAATCAATAAGGAATCACTCCAGTATAACGAGCGACTTAGGATTCTTGGTATGGACACACTTGAAGCACGTCGAATAAAACTAAATATGTCAAAATTCTTAATAACCAAATTGATTCCTCTGATTTGCTTGGACTAATAAGATTTCGTGCCCCTGACAGACCAACCAGGCTGGTTGAACAATTCTTTCGGCGTCCATTTCAATCGATTTCTACTGATTAATTTTGATATTAATAATTTTTCCCTCAGAAGCTTTAAATTGAAAATTGGTAGAGTAGTTGACGATTTGTATATACATATTTAAATTGTAATTGTTTCTTTTGTCCGTAATTTTAACTATTGTCATTTAATTTTGTATTGTTCTTGCTTTTAACTTTTTTTAATGTATATTAAGCATTTTTTATAATATGTACTTTTTAGGTGTATGCCTGTAATGTGCTTTACTTAAATAAATAAATAAATAAATAAATAAATAAAAACCTGACTTTTTTTAGTCGTTAAAAATGATGTTTGCCCCCTCCCCCCAGAAAGACATTCTAAATACGCCACTACATACGAGTATTATTACTTGTTTTCGTTTGAACGTTAAACCTGCAATAAATACACAAATATTTAAAGTACGATTGTCTACACAATAGGATTGACCCATGTAGTTTCATTGCAGTCATTGAGTCCGAAACAGTTTTCGTGAAAAACCCTTTACCTACAATATCGAATAAAAATAAAATTACATTGAGCTAAGCACAGGTATTTTTGTGCAATTAAGAATTTTCAAAAACAATAGTGTGTGATTAACAATACATTACTACCCTACCAATACTTCCTTAAGCTGGATTTATAGACTTGCCATTGCCGCTTCGGATTCTTTGCGATGTTACCAAGTTTTAACCTTTGCTGTTGCTAGCTAGCGTACCATTACTTACTGTACATAATTTAATTAATTTATTAATCAAATTAACATAATTAATAAAGTTTTCCATTTTTTTGTCATTGGCGTGACACGATCTTGAACTTATTCAGAGTTAATGTATAAAAAACAGGCACATCAGGAGAACTGATCAAAATCAACCCAAATCTAATTTGACGACTAAAAAAAAAATTTTAATAAACTTTTAGGAACTTCACGCATAAATATTAAATGATATAACCGTTGTTTGAGTAACTTATTCAAACAACGATATAACCTCCCACTGAGCGAGAGGTCATTTTTTTTAGTTTCTAATTTTTAAATTCCGAGATTTGACGCATCTTGCGATCAAGAAATGGCAACAGACCTGCAGCGACAACGTCAAGTTTATAAATCCAGTTTTAAACTGAATTTTAGTTTGTAAACTGAAATAACAAAGCAGATGGCGCTCTTTGCGGTATAAGAGAAGTAATTCTATCTCTATCGTTAATTACCCAATAGTCTCGTCCATTTATAGTTTTTTTCTTACATTCTGAACCAGGTACTACAGGTGGTTGGCTGAACAGAGTATGATATGATGGCGGAGGTGTCACAAATTTCTTAGGTGGTTCAAAGTTATTTTTGAAACTGTAGTGGCTATCGTTATTGTACGAAGTGTGGTACCTGTTCATAGCAATTAACTGATTCGCATTTTTAGGAACATTGTTGTTGTTGCTGTTAGTTGCGAGTGGGTGCTTTCGGCAACAGCGAAGCATATTGGCGTAATGAAGAATCAGTTCAATTGCGAATATTATGGTCGATATTATTAAACCTCCACCGACGATCATGTAAGTCATCGCAAGATCTGAGTTGCGTAGTCTTCTTTCTTTGCTGCCTAAGTTGAGAGGACAGATGGTAGTGTCCGGTAAAAATTCTTTTTGTTTAAATTCTGTTATACCGGATTCGGCTAGATGTTGAATCCTGAAAAATTACAAGATTGTATCAAGAAGCAAATGCTTTATTCAGATTTCAGTAGTATCATTATAAAAGAAACTCCATCCTTCGACGCCTTTAAGTAGCGGACTTTTCTGTAAGCGATGCTTTGTTTTCAGCAAAAATAAACTTGGGCGAGCGGAGTGATTTAATTGTAAGAAGGCGTAGAAACGGCGTGAGGACGTTTTTTTTTAGTCGTTGCTTCTTTATACTAGGCGTATGTTTTAGCGTAATTTCACTTAATTCTAGCACCCCTATTTTGATTGTCCCCTCCGCCCCTAAAAGCTAGCTACGCCACTGGTACCTCATACTTTAATCAAGATTTAAGGCTAAAAAGACACATGACAATATTATATATATTTTCTTAATACAAGTCAACACAAAAACTGGTTTTTAATATATGTTATGATGATATAAAATATTTTGGAAACCTGTAGTTTATTAAGAACAAAAAATGATCGGACCAATCGATTTTATTTTATTTTTCATTAATTTTTAAAAATATTTGTTGTTATACAGGATTTCTTAAAAAGCAGAGTATGTGTTAATTTTATTATTATTAGGTTATGTAATTATAACTTTATATGAACATGGGATCGTAGATGTTTCGTTTTTGATATACAGGATGTTGAAATCTAATTGTTATTTCCGAGTTTTTTAAATATCTTTGGCAAGAAATAAATATATGTAAACAAAATTGGGTGTCCGGTGTTTTGCGGTGTGAGAAATCATAATTGGATATTAATTTTTATGTAGTACCCAGAGGGCGCTGCGTACGCCTTCATTGGGTATTCAGTTTAATTTGCGTAAAAACTTTTTTTACCTTAGACGTCTAGGATTTTTTTATGGATAAATTTCCTTTTTACACCTTTTCTAACCAAAAAAGGCATACTTGCGGAACAACTCTAGAGGTAAATTTGCCAAATATCTGCATAGATGTATATTACTAAGTACCTTAGGCTCTGATTATGTTACTTATTTACAATAACTGAGTATGTGACAACTTTCATCAAAATAATTGTTTTTCTAGTGTGTTGGAACACAGGGTGTTGAAATTTTGGAGAAATATCGGCGGAACAATATTAACCACCGAAATATTTCTTATTATTACATTGGGAATTCTATACCTAAGTGTGTCAATATCATCTGACTTATTCTTGTTTACAATGTTCTTGAGGTAATCTCAAAGAAAAAAATCCAAGGGAGTTTAATCCGATGACCTAGCCGGCCATTCTATGGAGCCACGTCTTCCTATCTATTATTATTCACTTGGGGAGGTCTAGATCATTTGCATTAGGATACAAGATAGCTGAAGCTATATTTCTCCTATCAATGACCCATCATTTTACTTTTTGGCGATACATCAGTGTACTTTTTGTCGATACGGCAAATGACTTTCTCTGTATCAGTGAAGGCTCTGTGATGCGTATTATCTAAAATTTGGTTTTTTCTTGTTTTGTTTATTCTTCACCGTTGATGCACCTTTTCCAGTAATATTCTTAGCACTGCCGGTATTTCTCCATTTCGTTTCAATTTTCTCCCGGCAGATTGACTTATTGACTCTCTTTGGGCATATTTGTTGTTAAACATCTCATTGCTGTGTCCTGGTTTTATCTTGAGTACCAAGCATTATAAAATCTTGTCCTTTTCAATTAAACGCATAGCAAAATTTTGATTTGCAAATGAGAAGTATGTAAAACAATACTATCGCGAACAAGTGACAGTGACAGGCATACTACCAAATGTCATCAAAATCAAGATATGTTTAACCTATGCACGTTATCAAAATATTTGAAACGGTAAATTAAATTCCGAAAAATTTCATCTGTGAAAAATATGCAACATTTTGAGCACAATAAAATAATAAAATTGTCTTTTGGAAAATCCTGTACAATAGCAAGTATTCTGAAAAATAAAATACAATCGACGGGTTCTAGCGTTTTTTTTTTAATCCTGACTTTATTCCTTATTTTATTGCAACCTTGTATAGATAAGCTAACTCATCAGTGCCCCTCAATACACACGTGCTTGAAATGTGCTAATATTTGTAAGTTTTCTTTGTGTTTAGGTACAGATCGTTTTTCGCAATTAAGAAGAAAAAAGAATAAGATAAAATTAAAAACGCAATAAGTTTGTCAGTTTTTAGTTTAATTGCTCCAAGTAAAAAATAATACAATAAAGTAGTAATCAATTGCTAAAAATAACAACATTTTCTCTACAAATTTAAAAACTGAACATCTTTGATTTAGATAAAAATAAATTTAATGATATATGTTACTTTAAGCCTGAACAACAAGGGGGTTTGTATTAAAGTTATCACAAAATTTCAAAGACCCACCCTTAATTTTGAAAAAGTTTTTTTCGTGTTTGATTTCATTATAAAATTCGTTAACTATCTATCCTGAGAGTTTTTCGTAATTTTTAAATTATTTTCTTGTCTACAGAAGATATTAATTTTTTAATGAAAATATTCAGCCCTAAGTGTTAACATTGATCAAAAAAATAAAAGGCTCTAAACTAAGGCTACTACCAAAAAATATGTATCATAATGTTTATGTAAATATTTAATACAGAATGATCAAAAAAGGGAATATTTATAAACAAATGATTTTTTTAGTAGGCAGACATGGGATTCTTCTACACAACGGATTTTGTTCTATAGGCACAAATTAACGATACTATAATTATTATAAAGAACATGTAGCATATTTATAGTTGTACAGGGTTACTTAAAAAGTTAAATTAAAAATTGTTAAATTGGATTTTACATAACATAGGATTCTGGCTGGGATCAGATTCACCTAACCCAATAATGGCCAATAAACATTTCAATTATATTTTTGTATCGATCCTGTATTTCATTACAAAATTATAAACTGATAATTTTCAACCATAGAATGCTAAAATTCCTTCTGTAGTGATGAGAACCCCATATATTTTAAACCAAAACTGTCAATAACATTAATTTGTTACTCAATATGTCCTATTTAGATCACCTCACCTTGTATAATATTTTTGCGAAAAAAATTTAAAAATTGGGTTCTTTTTGGCGTAAAATTAAAAAAATACATCTCTACAATTTTTGTAAGTTATTTAATAACAAGGCTCCATATCTTCATTAAAAAATTAGTTCTTCCTTAGACACAGATGACTAAAAAAAAGCGAATTTACCCAAGAGAAATATTCGAAGAATATTATGATGGGACTAAATAAGAAGTGAAAAAGGTCCATTTACATAGATGATTTCAGTTTTACGGTTACCACGCATATTACGTGCATTTCTCCAAAATCCCTATGGGTTGCAGCCGGAACCATACGTGGCGCCAAGTGTTATGCTTGGCTCGTGGAACTTCTCCACTTACATAAACGTTTTTGTTTTTGACTGTGTCACATCGATGATTTCTTAATTGAGATCTCCCTGGATACAAGCCTGCCTGATGAGGGTAAAGGCACAAAAATCGATCGCAGAAGGGGGTATACTGTGACACAATCGAAAGCAATGTCTTCTTGTAGGCCGCTTACGTGCAAAAATTAAATTTTTGCTTTGCGCTATATATATATATATATATATATATATATATATATATATATATATATATATATATATATATATATATATATATATATATATATATATATATATATATATATATATATATATATATATATATATATATATATATATATATATATATATATATATATATATATATATATATATATATATATATATATATATATATATATATACTTTATATATATATATATATATATATATATATATATATATATATATATATATATATATATACCTCATTATGGAAGAAATTTAAACTATAAATTCCATCCGAAGAAGACACCGTGTGCCGAAATAATAATAATAATTACTGTCATGTTATAATGCAATATAGAGGAAATTAAACTTATAGACGTTTTATTCAGTTTATTCTTTTTTTTAATAATTAAAAAAATTATTTATTATATAACGTGATTTGTTGTTTATTATATATAGTAAGTTTTGAATTTCAAACAAAAAAATTGATAATTTTAGAATTCACTACACATAAATAATTATTTGGTTAAAAATTCCAGCTGTAGTATCAACTATAAATGATTATTAAACACATACTTACGTTAAATCAAAAAGTTCTTTATATTTAAAACCTGGTCTAAAGGCGAAAGACCTAGGAAATACACATACTGGAAAGGTTGTTATGACATAAGTACATCTCTTTTCTTCCTTGATATTATCCTTAGTCTTTTGCTTGTAATCTTCGTACATAACTAATTCCAAAAGCGTCTTTTCCCTTATATACATGTAATTTTGTTTTGTGACGTACTCTTTGAGAATTTTTCCTTCTTCATCATCAACCTACAGAAATGTAATTTCTTTTTTGAAATATAATATTAATGTTCTAATTTGATTATAATGATATTCTGAGTTTTGTCCAAACACATTAGTACGTTTAGTTAACTGGACCATTGGCTTTAGCTCTATAAAACCAATGACTGGATCAACATTGCATTGAGTAAAACATTCAAGCTTCAGACAAAAGTTCCTTTTTATTAGCCTCGTTTTTTAAAATATTTGCAAGCATATATATCTACCGAAAAGTTTTCAGTTGCGCCACTGAATTTAATAATAATTAATTTTTTATATCCCTGCAATTTATTTATTTTTGTTGCCAAAAAGTCATAAAAATAGGAATTCGCAAACCCTTGGTTTTCGAGATAGAGGATGTTAAATATTAATATTTTTTTCATTTTTAATGCCCATCTCGTTCTTTTCTAGATACTAGTAAACCATATTTTACACGTTATACTATGGCCAATATCAATAATGTGACTAAATAAATTTTTGCAAAATCTACAGTTTTTAACCACTTTAACCCTAACGAACTTTTTACTACGACTGCCGTTGTAAAAAGTTCGTGAAGTTGTTGGCAATTTTTACAACAAAATCAAATTTCTTATTTTGTTCTGTAACTTTTAAGTCTCTTAGATTTTTTTGATATTTGCATCGTTTAGAAGTTATTTAAAAAATTGTCCATTCTTATATAGCTAATTTGAAGGTCAAGGAATACAAGAAAAATGGTAAAATTGTAAATAAGGTATGCACGAACGAACATTTTGCTAAATAATATCTAAACGGTGCAAGATATTGAAAAAAGACCAAAAATTTACACAATAAAATGGGAAATTTGATTTTGGAAAATGGTCAGTGACGTTTGTAGTAAAAAATCGGAAGGTGTTAAGGGGTTTTAATCCAGAAAGAAATATCTCCCTGGAGATATTTGTAAAACTTAATTAGTCGCTTATTGGCATTAGTCAGAGCGTACCGTGTACCGTGTACACAATTTTATTTAAAAAAACAAAAACAGTATTAACACTTATCACTTTTGAGCTTTGCAACCACTCTCCTCTAAAATAATAAAGGAATGAAAAAATGTCTATTTAAAAAATTCAGGAGATTAATACTAATTTAAGAAAATAAAAAAGTTATGATAGGGTCTGATAAAGTGAATTAATATGCCTATAAAGTTGCCCGAAAAGAAGTCAAAAACAATAAGTTTAGCCTGAAGAGTATTTAATGTAGAACTAGAATTGTTGGCAAATGCACACTTTTAGAACAAAAAGTAATAATTCGCGAAAAATAAACAGATTTTAAAAATTTGGAAAAATTAGTTTGTTCTAATAACCGTTTTTATCCAGAATCTTCTCTCGTACACAATAATAAAATGCAAATAATTTCTTTGATAATAACTTACATAAAGAGATCCTAGAAACTCTTAATTTATGTTAGGCCGCCATTTTGTTCCGCCATGTTGAATTTGTACCAAAATTTTACCAGTTTATCATTCCTATATGACATTTAATTTTTGTGCCAAATTTGAAGTTTGAATAACAAGGTTTTTTTACGCTGCTTTAAAAAAAAAATTGCCACCATTTTGTTCCGCCATCTTGAATTTGCGCCAGAATTTTACCATTTCATCTCTATATCACATTTAATTCTTCCGAAAAATTTAAAATTAAAGAACAAAGTGTATAGGACTAATTTTTTAAACAGTTTAATAGACGGATATTTTGTTTCTCTATCTGGAATTCTAAAATTTCACCAGATCATTTCTCTGCCACTACTGACTTTTGTGCAAAATTTGATAAATACGGTAGGTAGGGTAAATAGGGTAAGTAGTTTTTAAGCAAAATTTTTCTAACATTCTAATACACCGCCTTTTGTTCAGTCCTATTGGATTTTTTCCAAAATGTTACCATGTCATCCCCATATGACCGTTAATTTTTGATCAAAAGTTTAAGTCAGTCGGGTAAGTAGTTTTTTTATCTATGTCGGGAAAAACAGACATTCAGGGACCCTGAAACATGAAAGGGAGAAAAAAATCAGATCGTGAAATTCTCGTTCTTGGCAAAGTTCGAGTAAAAATTCTACTTTTTTTCTATCCCCTCGTTTATACCAGATCAAAGTATACACATACAAAATACAGAAAACCGCTTGCAAGTAAAGCATTTTGTTTACGAGTTATGGTCATTTAAATTAAAGTACATTTGACACTTGTCAAGCTTTCAGTTTGGAATTAATTCGGCACCATATTGTCTTGAAAGAACAGCCTCTTTTTTCTATTAATGCTTATATATATATATATATATATATATATATATATATATATATATATATATATATATATATATATATATATATATATATATATACATATTAATCAAAAATGATTTTCAACTTTTTAAAATGTTTGTAAAATAAATGTAGACTCTTTGAAGGAGAATCTCTGGTCTCGGTGGCAAGCCACGTGGTGTAAAGCGTAGTGATATATATATTTTTTCGTGTATGATGATATGATATGATATAAAATGATCTATGGACGCATTTCTACCTATTTTGCCTAGCTTCATTGGTTTTCACTTAATCGAGAAATTCGCTATTATTTCAAAAATGTATCCATAATTCAGGCTGTTTTTACAAAGTAGATGGGATAAGCGAATTTGGAGTGGGGAGCTATGTCGCTAATACAACCAACATAAAGATATTATACAGGATGTGATAGAGACAAGTGATCGGCAACTCAATTGTTTTTCTTTGCTGAACTTTCTTATTTTTCTTTCTTTACTAATTAGAATTTTTTTGTATAAACCAAAAAACTTGAAAATTAATTTGGAGGCAATATCTCAAAAACAAATTAGCCATTGTCAGTTTAACGCAATAGAATTAATATGGGCTGGGGCAAGATCATATTACGAAAAACACGTGAACGATGGTCTTACATCAGATGAAGTACAAATTGTTTGGCAAGATTCATTAAATTATATTACGCCGGAGTACTGGAAGAAATCTGTGAAACATACGGAGAAATTAATATGGGATTGGTGGAATCGAGAACGAGTTCTAGATGTCGAAATAGCACCTATGATCATTGCGCCATTTGAGGACGACTCAGAAGATGAGGACTTTTAAGTGATGATGATATTTTTTAGTCTTTCTGAAGGAATATATTAGTCTTTGACGTGTATAAATCATAAATTGTATTATGAATATCCATTTTTGCATTATAATTTGAGTCTTTTGCCTTTGGATTTTCTCGCGTACATTTCTCAATCTTCTTTGGAAGTAAATTATGTTTTTTTTTATCATGCACAAGTTTCTGTACATTCCTTATACCGATTCTCAAAGCTTTTACCACTGGCTCCTGGATATTAGCCAGTGAATTTTAATTAAAAATTTTTTTTATTACTTTTGACACCATTTTTTTGCTTACTTTTTTAGTACATTTGTAATTTTGTAGGCAATAAAATAAATAATTATAGAATACTTGTTCCAATTTTAAAGCGTGTAAGTAAATTTTTTTATTAATTATAACGAAAAATACAGGCTATGTATATATATATATATACATATTCCGCTAAATTTCAAGTAAATAGACAAAGAAGTATTTTTCCCCATACAAGCTTTCACCCCTCTTTTGCTCCCTTAGCGGTTGAATTTCCTAAAATACTTTTTTTATTGCTTGCTTAGGTCACAAAAGGAATCTGCTGTGTGTGTATTTGGTGGTTCTGGGTCACTCACTCAGTCACCTTACTTCTTTTATAATATTAATACAGATAAATATACACAACTTTCAAAACCTAACAAAACCCAACATGATAATTCTGATATAATATTTTTAAAATCAATGCTTTGACTTTTATC
Organism: Kuschelorhynchus macadamiae; assembly: GCA_030620095.1. NCBI lineage: Eukaryota > Metazoa > Arthropoda > Insecta > Coleoptera > Curculionidae > Kuschelorhynchus > Kuschelorhynchus macadamiae. The sequence goes on from JAUTXW010005496.1 coordinate 826,467, forward strand.
ATATCAAATTTCCCATGATAAGTATGGCACTAAGAATACTTTGGATATATTTTTTTGCTTAATATTAAAATTATGAAAATACTTTATATTAATGCATTAAAAGACAACCTTGTCTTAAGAACAGTGATGAGCTGAAATAGCAAAGACGGCAATTAAAGTGATTTTGCATTTTGCGGAAAATGTGTAGTCATTACAGGGAATTACTGAAATCATCGGTCAAATGCTGTATCCATTCAACAGTTAGGTACGTTGTTTGACAGCAATATGTGAAATAACTAGGCATTTTAAGATATCGTGGATTTCATATATAAAAACAAACAATGACCACAACGAAAAATACATTTTTCTACTCCTGTATTAGTAAACATTCTCTTACGTACAGTTTACTCAATAAGTAAAACCGTTCTTACGCACAATTGTGCGCAAAGAATAATAGCGCACAGTTGTGCGTTTTAATGAAGTACAGTTATATATTATGATGCATATCGCACAGTTGTGCCAAGTTGTGCATTATAATAACGCACAGTTATGCGCTATTATGCGTAGTGTGGCCACTAAATTAGCCTTGAACCTCTCCTCAAATCGTGAGATTTATCTGCATCGCGTTATCTTTGTTTTGATTTTTTAACATTTTTTTTTATTGTTTGTATTGACCGGTGACAGCGACATTATTTGAGATTCAAATCGGTAATAATTATTTTTATTATTTAAAACTTAAACAAAGCATATTTTAAAAATAGTTGTAGAAAAAGTATAGTACACAACTTGAGTGGTAATTAACTTATTACAAATTCACTCTACTACAGCCCAGTCTTTCTCGTTTGTAATAAGCACTCTATCATTTTGGTTATGTAATATACCATTAACACAAATTTAAATTTTACAACAAGCATATTGGAAACAACGATTTTAAAATGGTTTGAGAGAGCTTAACAGCGGCTGCTGTAGGATTGGAATTCTTACAGTGTGTATTAAAAAAGACTTTTTTTTCTATTTAATTTGATTGTTATGATTATTATACAATGTTTTAGGTTTATGCTGTATAGGGTTTTATGTGGGAATATATTATTTTGTTATTAATTTATAATAAATTTGGCTTATGTTATTGATGTCTTTTATATCATTAACTGCATCTTTCTCCTTTTTTATTTGTATTTGTTTTATTGTGAGTTTGCGGTAATTAATTTTCGGTTCTCTGCATATGTTTTTGCATTTTTAGATTCTAATTTAAATTCTAAACTCATTTTGTTACATATTGCATACCTAAATTCAACTGTTTTCGTGAACTTGGCCTCTCAAAATCGTCATTTTCGACTTCGCTATGGGCCAAACGGTTAAACTTGGAACAGAGCGGCTTGAACTTTACTATCACCAGAACTATCAAATTGTGACATTTCCGGTTAAACCGAGTTGGCATCATCTAATAAATTTCAAAAAATGTTGTTCCAAGTTAAACCGTTTGGCGGATAGAGGGTTTTAAATGATCCAAAATGACGGCTTTGAGACGCCATATTCTCAAAAACCGCTCATCCAACATAAAACGTATTTAGAATTTAAAGCAAATTCTTAAAACGTAAGAATATACATGACTCAATTTAAAAATCAAAATATAGGAGTAAAAAAATATAATTTAAGCAAAATAATATGGCAACTCAAAAAATGCTAAATTTTGCCATACTTAAACCGTCAAAATTTTGTTTTATTTTCATCAAGGTGAAAAAAATTCTAAGGGTTAGTTCAAAGATATAAACAAATTATCGTCAAGCTACTCTAACACCCTCCTCTGCTGGTCTTTAGAGTACGAGTTTGTTTGTTGAACGAAATTAACTTAATTTTGTTTATATTACTAGGTTTGATATACGTTCACTGCCAGGCATTATTAACATAACACCTAAAATTATCCATATATTAAATGTAGTCTGATTTTAAAGAACTTTATTGTTCAATTCTTGAGTATGTAAGTGTATCCAGAATTTTTTGCTTAATTTTTACATAATAGCATAAGATGTTTTTATTAAGTTTATTAACATATCAATATAAAGATTCACACATTGTTAAAATAACAATATTAAATTCACAGTACAGGATCGATAACGCGTATTTTCTCCTCTACTTCTAATTACGTCTTCACATCGGCAATGCATAATTGGAAATTAAATTTTTAATTTTTATAATTGATCAATTTCATTCCAAATTTCAATAATCATTATTTTTATGTCTTGAAGAGAGACATAAACAGGCTGTTGTCTCAATTTTCTGCCGATAATGTCCCACATACGCTGCACAATAGGGTTGAGATCTGGACAATGTGGCGGTCAATCCATAGTATCAGTATGTATCTCTTGTAAATATTCATTTACAATGAGTGCTACGTGAGGATTAACAAAAAACGATTGCCGATGTAAGGAGAGAACAAGACAACGTACTCGGATAAAATGTCATTAATATATCTTTTGCGGTTTAAAGAACCTCCACTTATAGAAATGAAATCCGTTCTGGCTATCACGTAAATTCCTCCCCAAAAACATCACACCGCCTCCATTAAATAAATTGGTTTGACGTATGTTACATTGAACAAAAAGCTCATTTTAATAACTCTTAGGAGTCAACCGCAGCTATATAGGCAAAACCTAGATTCACCTATTCCAGTTCAGAAGTTCTCTAGCAAACTGAAGTCCAGTTCTGTGATTAGTCTTATGTGTAAATCTTGTTCGGAAAGACGTATCCTCACAATATCAATAACTGCATATTATGCACAGTTCTTAATTGCGTTAAAATATTCCTTGTCGTGGTGAATCGCTCTCTTAAAACATATTTCCTAATAAATCGATCCTGAATAGTAGTTGTAATTAGAGACCTTCCTTATCCAGGATACTTGTTGTGGTCTCTCCCTAAAGTGTTAAACAACAGGGGTTATTATTGTGTATGTAACTGCCAACCGCAGTTACGCGATCGGCGATAGCTCATTTCTTAACTGTTTAAGGTCACTGCTTGAACACACTCCTTACGGTTTAATTGCCTCGTACAACGTTCTATTTTCACCGAAAAAATAAAAACAGGAAATAATGAACTAGACTTAATTTAAAAGAAAATAGCATAGGAATTTATTTATAATTATATTTGACACAATTTTGGATATTTGTTTTTCCAAAGGCTACTCGGTTTTTAATTATAAGTGTATGTATAATAACAATAATTTAATACACAAAAAAATATTAATACAAACATGTTAAGTTGGCGTATTTCAATAAATGAAAGAAATAGAATATGTTAAAAATACATGCGATTACAAAGTTTGATTTTTACGCCAATGTTTTTTGATTGCAGAGTATTACCTACGTAAATATTCAACATTACATTTCACCCCAAATTCAATGAAAATTAACGTGTTCGTGGCTTGCTTATTTGGTTTAAAAATTTTCACATATAGGTACGCGTTTTTTCTAAATTTCACACATTCAAGTCACCGACAGGCGTTTCTAGTACACCAGATTTGTAGTCCAAGAATTAATAAAATATAATTTTTGAAAAATCCCATATATCCTCTAAAACTAAAGATCAAAACAAATAAAAGAAAAATTGTTCATAAAAGATAGGGCTATAATTTGGTTTTAACTGGAAATTGTTATCGTAGTCAGTTTCCTCCACAGGGCTTATACAGTATAGTTGAGAAAGACAACGTCTTGGCAACCCCCTGTATGAAGGTAAGAATAAAATTATGCAAAAGATTCTGGACAGATTCTCATATGCCCAAAGAATGAAGCTACAATTAAAAAAAATTGAAATCAGACTTTTCCTTCCAAAAAATATCAGTATCAAATATGTATATAGATAAATTTAGGAGGTGCGTTTAATTATACATGGCAGTGTATATGCAGCGACATTGTATGCGTAAAACTAAAAGATTAATAAAAATATAATACTACACAACACAGCTACTGCATGTAAATATTTTTCTAATCTAATAAGATCAGGGGAACAATGCTGAACATTAAATTTAAATATAACTGATATTATGTATATCGGAAATAGGGATCAGTATCAGTGGTGTAGCAACAACATTTTGGGCCACCGCAATCCTGAACAAAGGGCCCGTTATATCTAAGATGCACCAAAAAAAAAAGAAAATAACTGATGACAAAAAAAGGTCATTTCATGCATAGTTTTGCATAATTTCAAATTCAAACAGGGCTGGAAACAGTGGCGTAACTACAATCGTGCGAGTGGTGCGGTTGCGCCAAGGTCCAAGCCTTTGGGGGCCCGGCGGCCTGGTTAGAGTCTACAGAAAAAAATATTATATTATCGATAGAACTAAAAACTATCGATTTATAAAAGCGCACATTTAATTAAGGAAATTACATTTAGAAAAACTACGCGACTTTTAACGATAGGCGACAAAAACCGTCAACGTGTATATACTTTAACGCGCACCAAACAGGCAAACAGCCTTTTATTTTTACTTGCCTTCGCCAGCAGGTTCAATTCTGTCGCGGCGGAGCGCTTTACGTCGGTAAAGATCAATCCAACAAAATTTCTACTGAGAATAAGGGGCGAAGATGCAGAATAATTACTTAACTGATAGTTTATCTTAAGTTATTTGCTATTTGCTTTGGACAGGGCTGCATTACCCATTAGTCACGTGAGACCCGGGCCAAGGGCCCGCCGCCACCTCGCTGCAACAAAAATCGTTTATATAATTTTCCTTGTTTCGTTTTATCAGTAAGGAGGTAATTTTTATTTATTATTATATTGAAGGATTATATGTCTGCTATATGGAAGATAGGACTTTTTTTTGGTCGTCACTTTTTCCCACGAGCTTGGGGACCGTATATACGTTTGGGCGAAAATAATTAATCCGGCACTGGCTGCAATGCTTTTAGGGGATAGGGCCGATAATCTCAAGCGGGCCTAGGACCCCAAAAGCTGTAGATGCGGTACTGGCTTTGGGTGCTAATTGTTTTTGTTGGGTACTAGGCTAAAACAGGAGTATAATTGTAGTGATACTGATTTTATATTTTGTTTTGTGAGTATTCAGCTTTGTAGTTGTGACCCAGATAAACCTACATCTGGGGTTGTGATAAAATAAATTAGAATCACCAATCAGCAGCAGAAAAAAAAACTTGTAAAAATTGACAACTTTTTTCAAGTTATAGACAAAAGTAATAGCAGTCATTCGTCTAATCGTAAGTCGGTTTAATTAGAATTATTATTATTATGATACTTTAGAATGTTGTTTTGTATATTTGTTTCTTTTTTTGTTAAGTTTATTTAGAATAGTTTATATGGAATATATTTTGGTTGATATATAACCTTATTTCATTTTTCTGTGATACCTATCCGATTTGCTGGAGCTGTTCTGAATATTAAAACAAAATTTCAATATTTTTTGCGATTTATGAAATCTCCTAATTTTTTTTTTTTTATTTATATGTACTTATTATAGAGAGGGGAGAAGACCCGATTTTACGATTTGGCAACAGGGCCCTACGTTGTCTTGTTACGCCACTCGCTGGAAAGTAATTGACGACAAAAAAAAAGTTCGTTCATAGCAGTTTTCCTTGGGCTTACATACAGTTTAGGCTCTATTACACATCATCAGCCGGGTCTATGAGACTCCCTACTTCTTACAGATATTGAGTTTAAAAGGAGTTTGAGAATGAAACTTGAATTTTGAAAGCTACAATTTTATTAGAGCGAATAGCCTACACTTCAATATGAAGTAAAGAAACATGATTCTTTGAAAGATAAAGAAGTAATTGATCTATGGTGGTATTCGGCCTTAGTCCAGACACAAAAATGTATCTACGGCTCTTTACTGCTGAAAAAGTTGTATTGATATTGGCACCTAAAGTAGTCGTTTTACGTTTTCCATTGTATTTACTTGTAACAAGCGTCGAAACCACCGAAAGCTGCTCTGTTAATTCATCGGAAGGCTGAGATCAAAACCATTTACTTCTGAATCATCCTGAGCCCAGTATGGTTGGTTTCCTCACTGTTTGTTACGTTCACATTCTTATCTTTTAAGACAACCTTGCCTCTATTATTTGTTAGTTTGTTCCTGAAGTTTATTAGTTTCGAGACTATGTTTTGCAATGATTCTTCTTCTCAGTACTTAATAATCCTCAATATTTGTTTCCCCGTTGTCTTTGTCAAACTTCTTTTTCTTCGGTAATAGTCGGTTTGTTGAGTTGTGTTGGTAACCTATGGTTCGAAATTTTACTCGTTTATATTTTTTGTCAGCATTGCTTACGGTTGTGTCATCATGTTTTGTTTTTCCATTAACGACTGAATTTTGGAGGTTTTGCATTCTTTTTCATTCAAAAACTGGCAATAACCTTCCAAGATTTGGTTTCTTTTCGCCTAGAAGTTTCTTCAGGAGGTTATTTTCGCACAATAAAACGGATTTTAGAAATGCCGCTGCCATTGTGTTGGCACAGTTATTTTTCACAATATTTTGATATAGTTTTTTTCGAGCCACTGTTATGATAATATTTTCCGCAATTTACATACTTTACTCTCGGGGTAACTTTTGTTGGTGGTTGTTTATCGTTCGCCATCTTGGATAATTCCATGAATACCCGGCGATGAAATTTTTTTTTACAAAATATTGCTAGTTTTAAGCATTAATTAGCTGCTGCCTTGGTTGGTAAGCACAACATTTAATTTTAATTTGTTCCTTTAATGTAGAATTATAAGAACTCATTTTTTTGCATACATTCATAAATTATTCCATATTTGCTTAGAATTAATCGCAAGTTATTTTCTGATATTTCCCTTTTTGGCAAAGCATTGATGGGTTTTAAAGATTTTTTCATGCAGTTTTTATTGGATTCTTTTATGTACCTACTGTTATTCTAGATCTTTTCAGTTTTATCTTACTGTACTATATTCCTGCACAGTGTCCATGGGCGAAAACAGTAGGATATTAATGAAAAAGCTAAGAAAATAAGATAGTTTTGTGGCTCTAAATGCTAAGACACTAAAAAAGTTCTTTAAATCATCGTTTACGTCCTTTTCGAAAAACAGATACGTAAGATGATGAAAAAATCTCGTTCATTTTAATAAGCAGTTTATAGTTTTAACTAGATCTTTCTATGAAATAAATTATACTCTTCATTATTTACTTGCCAACATGTTAAAGTTATATTTCAATGATTTCATTCGATAGGGGAAAGAGTGACAGGTAGATAACCGCCCCGAGTCTTTCCAACTTAGTACCGAAATTGAACCTCTTGAAAATTTAGAATAGATTTCAGAAATAAAATGAAATCTGAATGATTTTATCAAAAAAGTTACACCTGCCCTTATTTTTTAAATTACCTTGTATATGTTGTGCTTAAATCATTTGTCATATATTGTTGGTTGGTAAAATGTATGTGGTATTGTTCAGTCCTTCGTAGTATGAACTTCTGATACCTCGGAGCATACAGGAAGATATAGTTTTCTTCATCTTGGTTTATAATCAATGTTTGAAGGCATTATTTTTTATCATTGTAGTACCACATATCACAATGACAATTTTTTTCCTTCATAATGTCATATAAAATCAAATGTAAAGATTGCTTCGAAGCAAGTAAGTCGCTGTGATAATAATGTGTAGTGCTGCTACCTATGAACGAGCGACGAAGGATTTTTGGCAGGTCTTAGGGACGAAAAGAAAGATCTTTAAAGAATATCAATTCGAAAGTGATCAAACTTCGTGATAATTCAACTCCTATGACTTCTGCTAATGTTATCCCGCTAGACAACAGTGAGAAAAATGACGTAGAGTAATGAAGAACTCGTTTCGGTTTGAAATGACGAAATTCACAAAATCATTGAAAAACTTAGAAGAAAAAATCAAGAACTTAAAACGAGCTGTAACAAACTGTAAGTAACCCAAGTAATTTATTAAGAGCTTTAGACAATTGAAATAAAATTTTTTTAGATATAGACGTCTCGACTTACTTTGACTATGTAACTGATCAAAATGACTTTTCCTTAATGACAAAAACAACGAAAGAATAGCAAAAGGTAGATAGGCTGTGTACGCTTAACCAACCAACCTGACTAAGATTGATAAATTCCCCAAGTTACCTAAAAAAATAATCCCCATCAAAATCCATAACCAAACATATACCTAGATATGACACAATCAGAAATTAACCCTAGGCTAAATCTAATTCACAAGCAAGGCCTAATCAGATGAACACAACAAACACTCATAGATCATCTAAAGTGTCCCCAGTGTGCTCAGGGATAAAATAGCACATTCCTCAAGGATCAATCACGAGCTTTTGTATACAAAATAATATTGAATATGATAAAGCAGTGACAATCCCCAACTCTTGTAGACAACAACAAAATCACCAAAACTTATAAGGTATGGAGGATATTTCAAGATATGATGGAAAACACTGAGCCAAAGTGGCTGATGATATTCTGGCTCGGTATTCTATGACTAAATGACTATGGTTAGGTATCCCAGGCACGACATCTCCCCAGGAAACTGTTATCTAATATATTAGTAATATCCTCTATTACTTGCTTATAGGACTGGCGATTCCTACAAAAAATACATCTAAACCTACTGTCCCTTAACATCTTAGATAGTCAAAGATGGGACTACAAAATCGAAACGTTTAGGATTAAGAACAACACCGTATATAAAATTTCCAGAGCACTTACACTTATTAAGTACAATAGTTAGTTGTTGCATACCGGATGTGCGCGGATTGCGGCATCAATGTCATCGATACAAAAAATTAAGCCGAGCTGTTCACAAATTCTTTGCAAGAACAGTTTAGCTAAAATTCCAGTACTATTATAAGTAACAAAGTAGAAGTAGCCAAGACTATTGAATCTATAACAACATGACTACCTTAACAAGATATCCCTTGAATTGGCTTTGCTCTTAATAATTGTAATTGTAATTAAGGTATTGCCTTGTGACCACACAAAGTCAAGAAAGTCTATGGCTTCGACGCAATAATTAGTATTGCTTGTAAAAAGTGCCCGAAAAGTCACTTTGTCTTGACCAACATAACTCAGACAGTGTTCTATCTTGGTTATTTCCTTGTAGTTAGAATTACGCTAAGGGGATTTTATCTAAGAAAAGGGATGAAAGACCTTTACCCCTCAAAAGTTATAGACCCATTAGTTTGTTTTCAAGCGTGGTGAAAATTGTTGAGAAAGTCATCTTGTATTACCTCAAGATATTTGGAAGATCATCACGTTCGTCCACCAGAGCAATTTGGTGTTAATAAAGGACTAAGTTCAACTAGACACATTTACAGGCTTAATACACTCATATTCTTTCCGCAATTTTTCTGAATATTAGCAAAGCATTTGAGAAGGTCTGATGGAACGTACTTATCCTCAAATTCGTCAAGCTGGGATGTCCGAATTTTTGTAGTCCGACTTATTTAATTCTATTTAATCGGCTAGCTAGGATGCACTACAGGCCTAGTAGGGGACCTTTAAGGGTCACCCCGCGCTACAATAATTTTCAACATTCTTACTCATGACATTCCAAAAGTTATACTGACCAAGTTGTATTTATTGCAGACAATACAGCTACGTCTAAACAACCTAGAATCAGTGTTTCTAGGCTGCAAAGATATTTAGCAGAAATTCAGCATTAGATTTCAAGCTGAAAAATCAGTTGACCCAGAAAAAACTTATATTATTCTCAAAGTCTCGTGTAACTTACCCTGTACAAACCACTTATAAGATCTGTGCTGATTTATGATGCACCCACATGGACCACGTACCAAAACAACCAGACAAACAGACTATAGAGGCTACAAAACAGAATACCCAGCTTATTTCTATGCACAGCAATACGTTAAAAATGTAACCATACATAGAGACTTACAAGAAACATTGAGAGAAGTTAGAGACAAACTAATTACAAATTACTATAACAAAATAGATTTACTTAGCAGTCAACTGGTGAATAACACACACATAAAACCAGACCTAACTCGACTTACAAACTCCCTAGGAATATAACCCCTCCCTACAACGCCGGCGCCGTTGAAAGGGCAAATTTACAAATTTAACGCAATCTTTAAAGCACCGCGAATAGCACGCTGTAGATTTCAGCACCTCATCAAGGCGGACAATATTCTAGGCTGACCCAAAGCAAAAATAAGATCGAAAATAATTAATAAAAAGCCAAACAAAAAAAATTGCTTAAATATTGAATATATTATCTAATAAATTAAATTTAGGTATATTTCAGAGTTATAGTAAATGAATTATTATTTTTATCTAGTTAAAGTTACTCTGACATTGTGTTTTTAATTTTCTTTTTTCTTAGTACTATTGAAATATTTTTATCTCATAAGTACAAAGTGCAGCCCGCAGTAAGCATATTATTTTGTCCCCAATGTAAAAGGTTGCAATTGTTGATCATTTGCATGCAAACGTGATTTTACTGTTTGCCATTTCTCTAAAAGATGCTAAAGATAAGCCATTTTTAGTTTAGTTGACAAATACGCCCCCAACCTTAATTATTAAGCAATCCGCTACTCTAAAAAATTATCAAGTGAGGCAATAATGCCTATCTCTAGTGAAAATATTATTTACCTGCATTTTAGGCAAACCGATGTCTTCATATAAACTATTCCCGTAACCAGTGGATTGTTCCATAGAACTAGACAGCTGCTCTATGATCCCATTACCCCTATTCGTGATCCATTTGTATTGCTTCTTGCTAATATCCTTGGGTTCGTTAATAGGTAACGTGAATTTTGAAAGAGTAAGGAAAGCCGTTAAGTTTGCCGTGTAGAACGCAGTTAGGATGGTGATAAAAATCCACCAAGTTGAAAACAGGATTCTGGAGGAATCTGGTATAGAAAAATAAAACACGCACGTTTAAAAAAAGTGCGCTATATTTTTAATTTCGAGAAAACAATTTTAAAGGATAGCAGATTTAGTTGTAATTAATTAAATTTAATTACCTGTTTTTGGATTGAGAGTAGATCCTTGTTTCAATAGAGCTCCATATACGAACCACATGCACGATGGTAAAGAAAATACAACGTCATGATCTTCCTTGCATATTCTTGCCCTTAAAAAGACTATTAACCACAAAATAGGGCCTACTCCCAGTAACGATAATATTATTAAAGTCCATACTGTGGCTGTGAAGGGGGCTAAAAGTCCAGAACCTGAAAAACAACACAAATATATTACAGGTGTTATAATATCATTTAAGGTCAAGGTTAAGTTTATATGAATAGAATAAGATCATATTCCTATAAAATCCAAAATATATTTAAGCAAGTTATTTTTTATTCATTTTTATTTATAATATAAAATTTATCAAGCTGAAAAGAATATGAAGGGCGATGTTGCGAGTAAAAACATAATGACTTAAACATCTTAGGATATAGTATTCTCGATTAAAGTTTAGTTCTAATGGACCTAGACTTTAAATGATCTGTAGAAGTTGCCTTTACCTACCCGTTGCTGATTCTTTAGGCCTTCTCATTAGAACCACCCATTGTGCAGTATCCAAGTTTCTTGAATAGGTAACAATATCGTTGTACTGTTGAGGCAAGAAAGCAACTGCTACGTCTACTATCTAAAACAATTATTCTGTCTAGTTTTAATAATAATAATCCTAACGTATCAGTGACGGACTGGCTACTTTTTTTCAGGGTGGCGATTAAGCTCGAGGGCAACTTTCAGTTTACAAAAGCCCTTTGTTTCAAGTCGTTGTTTATTATACTTTGTTAATTTTGTAATGTTAGATGCATATATATATATATATATATATATATATATATATATATATATATATATATATATATATATATATATATATATTGATTCTTAGTCAATGTGTTTTCAATTCGGGTGTACATCCGTTCACTACTGTCGTTGGTTCGTTGCACAGGATCCCTGAATAATAATAATAAAAACAATAAAAATTATGAACCGGGAAAGCAACAAGTAGTCTTACCATATGTAAAAGGCAAAACAGCCAGAATCGGAAGAATTCTTAGGAAACACAAAATACAAACAATACACAAGCCACAAACAACTATAGGTAAACTACTTGGAAACCCAAAAGATAAAATCAAACTGGAAAACCACGGAGTATACAGCATTCCGTCCCAGGGCCGTGGGCCCACGTACATGTTGTACGTGGGGCAAACTAACAGGCGAATATCAGCAAGAGTGGAAGAGCATAAACATAGCATCACAAACAAACAAACAACCTCAGATTTATTTCTACATCATCAAGAAACCGGCCATAAAATAAATTTCGATGGGTGTAGGGAGATTGCCAATACAGAACATTATAAGACCAGAATAATCCGAGAAGCCATAGAAATTGAAAAACAAGATGATTTGAATAAAAGGAACGAATCATTAAAACTACCAACAGTATGGAAGACAATATCTAAAATTGCAAAAACTCTAGCGCAATAACACCAGCACCATCCGGAAAACATTAATAACGACCAACGGCCCCGCATATATAAACTTCGGCCCCGGCTGGGGGTATAAAAGGAAGCGTCGCGTTCAGTCTCTATTCAAACGCGAGAAAGAAAGCTTCGAAAATGCTTAACGTGATTTTGGCGAAAAGCAAAACGTATACCCGGAATGAAAACACACACATACACACACACACACACACACACACACACACACACAGACACACACACACACACACACACACACACATATATATATATATATATATATATATATATATATATATATATATATATATATTATATCACTCGACTTTAAATTCACTTTTCAAAAAATATTTTTATTTACAAAATCAAAAATTAAACTAACAGTATAGAAGCTTAAAAACTAATCATAATTTTTTTTACAATTTACACTATTTATATGAAAGACGAATGCTGCGTCAGTGGGAACTTGCTTGCTAGGCAAATTCTGCTGACGAGGCTTCTCGGTACTCGCCATCTCCTTGAGATAACCGACATCTGATACGGTGGGAACCAAGGGCATCGTACTTGAAGGTGACATTGCTCGTGAGAAAAGAATATAACAACCCCCCCATTAAGATGAAAGTTGACGCGTGGTGACAACTTTCAGGTCCCTGCTTATTGAGGTTGAGTTCAATCTCTTCACTTTCTTCAATCGGGTCGCCAAGGTGGATGCTCGGTCTCCTTCTGGGAATTATTCTTCTCCATTGTATAATGTTAGATCCTCTTTTAGGTGGAGAGGGTGGATTGTCATCGTTGTTAGTGGCTACTCCAATCTTGATGTTAGGTGTTCGTCTTCGACATTTGCAAAAGATGTATAAGGAAATCAGTGCGATAATGAGTGTTACTGTAAGGATCGTGAACCAACTTATGTGTTTCTTCACGAACGGTTGATTAACCAATTGATCCAGCTCATCGGCATACTGATTTAGCTTGTGCTGGGCTATATTCAGGTCCTCTACATCTATTTTATTTAGCTGCAGAGGCTTCAAATCTGGTAAGTGGATATTCTCTGGCATATGGTTACAGCAGTCAAAAGGGATGTTGACTGGGTGGTAATTGTAGGTTACATTGTCGTAAACATCGACTGATTTCTGGGCACGAATTCTTGTACTCCCGACGAAGGCACTACACTCGGGTTGAAGTTTCATCAAAGTATTTGTGTTGATGATCTGAGTCTCTATATCTCTGGATCCACATTTTATTGTGACGGGCAGAGGGTCTGCAACAGCTATCAACCATAGATTCTGGCTGATTTTTTTAATGTTATAGTCTTTGGTAAGAATGACTAAAACTTGGCACGTTCTGGGTAGATGATCAAGTCTCTTCAGAAACTGAGCCTCGCAACATTTTTAAACGTGCAAATGTAACAGCGTTTATAACATCGTTCAAAGTATTTTCGATAAATGAATAACTTTTTGTTAGTGATTCGCACAAGTCTAGGGTATCGAGTTGTGATTGATAAAATTTGAGAGGATCGGAAATATCCATAATTGATTCGCGAATTTCTTTAATATCATTATTAAAGGTTTCCTCGTCGATTTGAAGTTTTTGAATGGTTTCGTTAAAGCTTTTGATAACAGAGGTAGTTACAGATATTTGATTTTTCAAAAGATTTTCTATTTGGTATTCATCGTGGGTTAACTTTTCGATGCACTCATTGAAATATTCACCATCGGAGGCGTCAAGATTACCAGTTGTTGATTTCCAAATGGTTCCAATACCATTAAGAATATCACGTTTTTCTCTAAAAATGTACTTTTTAGTGTCGGCCATTATTTCAGTGTACTTTTGGTTAACGGCGTTTGATATTTGTTTAAGAAGACTAACATGAGTTTGAACTTGCGGCTTAAAGGCTTTCATTCACGGTACGTCTTCGTCTATAGTGTTTAATAAGCTTTCTAATATTTTGTCATTATTACTGATTGTTTGTTTAATTGGTCCGAGGGTCCATTTATCATTTGAGATTTTTACGGTCGCTTCTCCATGAAAGAAAATTCCTAAGGTGTTGTTTATTGGTGTTAGAGTGTATTGGGACTGAGTGGCTGTTGAAAGTGCCAAGAAGCTAGAAGAGAAAAATACTCATAGTATGGTTTCAGTCTGTCAAAATTTATTTTAGATTTTTGTTTAGTTTCGGGGTTTATCAGAATTGCTGAATTTTGTAAAATTTCGATTATTTCGAATGGACCGTTAAATTTATTTTGGCATTTGTCTTTGATTTGTGATTCTTTAATGTATACCTTATCTCCTACATTATATTCACAGGGGTGAGCAGAAACATTTTGGTCGAAGCGCTCTTTGGCTTTTTCTTTTTGTTGACATGTTCTGGCTCGGGCTGTTTTATAAAAGTATTGCATGCGATTATTTAGATCTTGCATATATTTGGAAATAAAACGTTTTTCATTATATAGGATTTCGGGTGGTCTAGATGAGGTGTGTCTAAAAATAAGTTCGTAAGGTGTGAAACCGTGCGTTTTATTTTTGGTATTGTTATAACATATAGTTGCATAAGGAAGAACATTAAATAGGTGTTCGTCAGGGTTTTCAGTTTGATTAGCTCGTATCATTTCACTAAGTGTCGCGTGAAATCTCTCAACAGAGCCGTTTGATTGAGGGTGTTCTACGCTAGAGAAAGTTAGTTTAATATCGTAAAGCTCACAGAGATCATTCATTAAGGTGTTTTTGAATTCTCGGCCATAATCACAATGTATACGTAACGGAGTTCCGTAATGTTAAAAAAAACAAGAAGTGTATTAACAACAGATTTTGCTGTCTTATCCTCTATAGGGTAAGCTTGTGTAAATTTTATTAGTTCGTCACGTACTGTTAGGGCGTAATTTCGAGTTGGGTGTTCAAATATGTCTATTCTTTCAAAAGGTGTTTTGGGCGTTTCTGTTACGACTAGGGGACTGCTTAAATTTTTACGACAGATTTTTACTTTTTGGCAAGTTTCGCAACTTTTAATAAAATTTTCTACGGCTTTTATTATGCCTGGCCAATTGTATTTTTTTTTCATGCGTCTTAACGTCTCGTTAATCCCGCGATGTAAGTTGGTTTTTCTTAATCTTATATTTTTGTCTGCAAAAGTATACGAAAATATTTCAAGTATAGGAAGTTCAAGTGTGTTTTCAACGAAATAGGTACAAGAGATGTCAAGTTCGTCCAGACCGGTATAAAGAATGTAAAAGAGAAGTTGTGTGACAGTTTCTGGGTTTAAACGGGAGAGGAATAATGAAATATTTACGATTTTTTGCTGATTTACTGGAGAAAATATTTATTTGTTTTGGATTAAATTCCATGTTTTCCTCGAAAATATCGTCAAGAATTTTATGATGTAGTTCTTCTAATTTATTTTGTCGGAAGAATGTTATAATATTTTTGTGTAATTTATCCAACAGCTAGTCGTTGGTTGTTTCGATTTTAGAATAATCGATCAGTGATCTGGTTTCGTAAAGACTTACGAATTTATTGTATTCTTCGGTTATTACATCGTCGTCATAGGTTTTAAGTTCTTCGATATGGTCTTCGGAATCTGTCTCATTTGATGCAAAAACAGATATTTTTGTTTGAAGCTTTGCGCATTCTTGGAAATGATTTATTTTTATTCGAGATAAAGCATCAACGTTTTTATTAATTTTTCCCGGTTTATAAACAATTTCGTACTGATATTCTCCTAGTTTTAGCCGCCTACGTGCTAACCCACTACCTGGGTCTTTAAAAGAAAGTAACCAAGTAAGGGGGCGATGATCTGTGACTAGAATGAACTTTCTTCCAAATAAATATGGACGGAAATATTTCACGGCCCATACAATTGGAAGTAGTTCTCCCTCTATTGTCGAGTAGTGGTTTCGGCTTTACATAATGTTCTGGAGGCATAACCAATAGGTAAATCTTTACCAATGGGACCTTGGGAAAGTACAGCGCCTATAGCAAATGCGCTTGCATCCGTTGTTAGTAGGAAAGGCTCATCGAAATTTGGATAGGTGAGAATTGGGTCAGAAGTCAGTAATTGTTTTAGTTTGTCGAAAGCTTGACGACAATCTGAGTCGAAATCAAATTTGATATCTTTTTTCAACAATCTGGTAAGAGGCTTTGATATTTTCGCAAAGTTTGGAATAAACCTACGATAATAACCAGCTAAACCCAGAAAGAATTTTGTCTTTCGGATTGTTTGGTTCTGGGAATTTCTGTATACAATCGATTTTAGCGGGGTTAAGTTTAACTCCGTGATTAGGTCACTAAGGTATGCTACCTCTTTTCTCAGGAACTCACATTTGTCAGGCTGTATTTTGAGATTTGCTTTTCGAAGGCGTTTAAAAACTTCATGGATTGTGGGTGAATACACAATGATGTCGTCCATATAGATAAGACAACGTTCATTGAGAATGCCTAGAAGGATGTTGTCCATTACTCTCTGGAAAGTGGACGGGGCATTTTTAAGGCCAAAGGGCATTCTACGAATTTATCGTAGTGTCCGTTCTCAATAGAGAAAGCAGTTCTGGTGAAATCCTGAAGCTAGATCCAGGGTTGTAAAATACTGGCACTTGCCTAGCTGATCCAAAAGATCGGAAATATTGGAAAGTGGGCACTTATCATCTCCCGTGGATTCATTTAATTTACGATAATCTATGACTACTCTCTATTTTTGTGTGCCTGAGGAATCAAGTTTCTTGGGGACGACCCAAACTGGAGATGACCAAGGTGAAATAGAGGGTTTTATGATTCCTTGTTCTAACATTTTATTAATCTGAGTTTTTACCTCTTCTTTGTGAATATGGGAATACCTGTATGATTTGGTGAAAACAGGCTTTGTACCATTGGTGTCAATTTGCTATTTAATTTCGTTGGTAAAGGTAAGATTGTCACCTTCGAGGTAAAATATGTCCTCAAAATCTACGCAAAGATTGGTAATTATTTCTTTTTCTTCTTCGTTAAGATGCTCTAGACGAAGTTGGGACTTAATGTTGGGAATGCGGTTAGGAGATAGTTGTTTATCAGATAAATTGTAATTGAGTAGCGAATGAGAAGAAAAAGGTTCGATTTCGATATCTGAAAAATTAATGGTTTTCGGGATGGCGTTTGCATTAATCACAGAAGTTAGAAATTCGCCTTTTTCATTGACATGGACCATTGCGTTTGGGATGTGAACTTTTTCGATTTCTTGCCTAGATAGGATAGCATCGGACCCTCAATCTTAATTTCGTTAGAGTTGTTTACGTTAGTTATTTTTTTATTTTTTTGTTTAAGGTTTTCTTCTGCCTTAAACAAGTTGTAGTTAACTGTAACAAGTTGTTTATTTTTTAAGTCGATGGTGCATTCATAGTGGTCTAAAAAGTCGAGTTCTAGAATACCATCGAAATCAATATCTTAATCCTATATGTAAACTTTATGTGGGTTTCCGGCTTGAAAAGGAACTAGGGTTGATTCGGTGATAAGAAGTTTTTGGTCTGTAATGCCTTGAATCGTAACGTTTTCGGGAAAACGTTGGGGAAATTGTTTTACTGTATTTCCTTTAAATATTGTAATTCCTGCTCCGGAATCTATAAGTAGTTTAAAAGTGTTAGATGTGTCTTTTATGTAATATAGATTTTTCGGGTTAACAGCAAGAAAGGGCTTTAAAGAAAATGTTGTTCTGGGAAATTCAATGACGGGTTCATGTCGTCCAAATTCAGGGTTTGTATTTGGTTTTGAATTTCCGTCGTGGCATTAGTATTTGAAATTGTTCGAATAGGCGGATGGTTTTGATTCGAAGTGGGAAGAAAATCCTGATATTCATCGTAATTCGTTTTATCTTGTTGATCAATATTTTCAACATTTTGATACTCGTAATCGGGGTTCGGAATAGTTATCGTCGGAATATTGGTAATTGTCTAAATTGACAACATGAGCACGATGCTGGGGATTATTTTGTATTACTGAAGGACGTTGGAAATTGTTAAATGGTGGTTGACGTTGGAAATTGTTTTGGTTTGATTGGTTATGGGGTGTGTACTGCGGTCTTGGCTGACCGTTGTTTGGTCTTTTCGACTGAAAGGAGGTGCATGATTGGGAACAATTTGATTGTTGATTGGTATTAGGCCTTTGAAAATTGCTAAAATTCTGGGAAGTATATACGTTGGGACGTTGTTGCGATCTGCATTAATTTACTAAGTGACCATTGCGACCACAGCTATGACATTTAAGGGACTATATATTAGGTCTTTTATTAGTCTGAATAATAGGTCTAGCAGACGGATTGGGCCTAGAAGATTTCTGGGATTCGAAATATGATAGTTGGAGCTCGCGTCTTATGCGAATTTGTGCTTCCAAAAGATTAGGTGGATTTCCTGCACGTATTATATGGCCAGTTCGGGGTTTCAGGCCAGTAAGTAGGCTATTTAGAGACATGGATTCGATTAATGTTATTTGGGCTGCCTTTTGACTTGGTGTGAGTATGGATTTTTGTGTGTTGTCATGCATTTTGGCATTTAGGACTTGAAGTCTGTTAAGGAACGTCAAAGGAGATTCGTTTGGTAGTTGTCTCATTCTTTGTAAGTCCTGAATAAGTGAAGATAGATCTCGCGTATCTCCGAAGTGAGAATTAAGTAATTGCTTTATCTCTAGAAAAGAAAGTGGATGCTCTGCTCTCCCTCGCAACCTATTTTTTATGTAAATCACTAAAAGATCTTTTTGATTACCCGTAGACATATCATATGCACATTCGCAGGCATTTAGGAAGGTTTGTAAAAATATTTGATCACCTTCGAATTCGGGGATAATAGAAAAAATCTCGGAAAGTTTATTCTTTCATTATCCGTCATATTTGCTCAATATATCAACACAAAAAACACTAGCACAATATAATATAAAAAGGATATGAAACACAAAATATTTTACGATATTTTATGTTGATAGACAGTACGTAAAGTAGTATGCCAACCAACGTAAAATACACTTTTATTAACTAGTTAGTCGAATTAAATTAAACTGTGTAATATTTATTGTTATAATAAAAATACAAATGTAATCGGGAGATCAGTTAGCAGAATAACTGATCAAAATAATTCCAAAAAAATATTTTAAAATTAATCAATTAACAGAATAACTGATTATACACAAATTATACGAATGTTACACTTAGAAATACAGAAATCAATTAGCAGAATAATTGATTCGTTGATCGGAAAATCAATTAACAGAATAATTGTTTACTAATTAATAAAATGTAAGATCGATTTTGAAAAGTCGAACAGGTATTTAATAAATATTATTTTTAAAATAAACGAGATGATTCGTTACTTATAAACAGAGTAGAAACATCGCTCGTCGTGTTCTTAGCAGTTAGTTCTATCAGGGGCTTCACTATGTGTTCCTTCCGTAGATGCGTGTTCTGCCAAGTTGATGACATCACAATGCACAAAATGGGACTTCTTTGTTCTTTTAGATAAAGGATTGGGATCCACCGTTGCCAGTTAGACTTCTCTTGTTCTGCCAACGTTGCCAGATCCTACCACGACTGCGCCAATTTGTTACATCACTCGACTTAAAATTCACTTTTTAAAAAATATTTTTATTTACAAAATCAAAAATTAAACTAACAGTATAGAAGCTTAAAAACGAATCATAATTTTATTTACAATTTACGCTATTTATATGAAAGACGAATGCTGCGTCAGTGGGAACTTGCTTGCTACGCAGATTCTGCTGACGAGGCTTCTCGTCTCCTTGAGATAACCGACATTTGATACGGTGGGAACCAAGGGCATCGTACTTGAAGGTGACATTGCTCGTGAGAAAGGATATAACATATATATATATATATATATATATATATATATATATATATATATATATATATATATATATATATATATATATATATATATATATATATATATATATATATATATATATATATATATATATATATATATATATATATATATATATATATATATATATATATATATATATATATATATATATATATATATATATATATATATATATATATATATATATATATATATATAGATCAATAATTAACTTGGCAAAAAGATATATTTCCCACAAAAAATCTCACAACAGACAAAAGGATGTTGACGAATTGTTAATGAGTTAACTAGTGCTGTTGGGGACTATAATATTAATGCAGAACGACTCAACTCCTTTTATTGCACTGTAGCTGAAAAAATAACTAAAAATATTTCACAAGGCAGTGATTCCCTTGAATATCTTAAAAATATTGCAATAAATGACACTTTCTATATCCTACCAACTAATCCAGAAGAACTTTTTAAGGGTGTTGGAACTGATGTTCTCTTCAATTTCAAGCCAATTTCCTTGCTGCCCATCTTATCTAAAGTTATAAAGAAACTTATGAAAAAAAGGATGCTGCAGTTTCTCAAAAAATACAATTGTTTCAATCATCGTTGTCTATAGATAATGCTGTCTTCTCTTTCATAGAGGCGTTATATGGACGTCTGAATGACAGTGCTGCTGTGGTGTTCTGTGATCTAACTAAGGCATTTAACTATGTGGATCATGGAATACTGCTCAACAAGGATGACGTTTATGGATTCAGAAGGAAAACTTATGAATGGTTTCGTTCCTACTTGTCTCATCGGTGTCAGATTGTTAGTTTTAACAATGAGCAGTCAGGCAGGTTAGACTTTGCTGCGGGTATTCCATAGGGGTCTGTTTTGGGCCTATTATTTTTTCTAATGATCTGCCACATATACAAGGTTTGTTTAGAATATTTGCAGACGACACAACTAGATTATGGCATCACCGTGATCCCAACCAGTTGGAACTTGCTGTTAGAAGGGATTTGGACAAAATAAAAGACTGGTGAAATTCAAACTAAAAATGACAAAAACAAACATTATATCATTTGAATGTTCAATTGATGGTATTAAAATGCAATAGGTAGTATATATGTTATGGTTCTTAGGTCTCTACATAGATGATAGGCTTAGATTTGAAAAACATATTTTAAATAATATTTCAAGGGTTTGCTATGCACTTAAATTTATTTCTCATTAGCTAGATATATCAGTGACAACGAGTGTGCATCATGGTTTGGTAGAGTTCCATTTGCGCTGTGGCTTGTGTTTTTGAGGAAGTTGCTCTGACTATCTGCTGAACTCTACATTTATTATACAAAAAAGAGCAATTCGATACATAGGTATCTAAGGCTAGGACTCGAGATTCTTGCAGATCTTTGTTTAAATCCTTAAATATATTGACCCTAGCTTGCCTGTTTATTCTTGACACGATCTGTCTGGTTCGCGAGAAATTTAGTTCAGAAATCCTGTCTGACGCTGCATATTCCACAAGAAATACTCATGTAACTAGGTTACCTGTTCCCTCATCAAACTTGACAAAAAGATCCTTCGTTGTCAATGGAAGGAAAATGTTTACTAAACTGCCTGTAAATTTGGGAAAAATTTCTTGTGGCAGAAAATTTGGAAAGGAGATTAAAAACTTTTAATTGGGAAGGCCTATTATACTATTGACGAAATTTTACAGATAGGTCTTAACTTTAATTTTCCCTAAATGTCGGTTTTATCTGCTATATACCTTCTAAGTATGTTTGTTTGCATTTTTAATTTTAATGTTTTGTTTTATAACTTTTTAAGCTGTACTAATTTATGACTAGGTAATTTTTTAATTTTAGTTTGATTTAAATTCAAATAAGACACGATACAATGTACATAAAAAAAATTTTCGTAGCGTATCGTCCATTAATTAGATTAACGAATATTTAAAATAAACTTGTAAAATATTTTTAAACTAAATACATACATAGCACCCTCACGTTTCTTAAGCTTTGCTTTGAAACAACAACACTTTCATTTTGTTGCTACAACACATGTGATGTAGACGCAGCCCTTAAAGGCTGCTACACAAGGAACGGCGAGAGGCGGCAAACATAGAAATGCAAAAAATATTTGGTTTGTTTTTACACGCGTTTGCATCTCCGCAGGTTAGTCACCATTACGTGGGACGCACGAATAAGGCTGGATTATTAAAAATTTTATCTGTTTTCCTGTCAGATTGTAATTTCACATCGTAATCGCACCATGGAAAGATAGTGTTTGCGAAAACGGTGATGGTTTTGAATATTTGGTGGATTTTTTTTTATTAGGATCTAAACTATTGTTCCCGGTTGTTCTTAGTGAACAAACCTAGTCACGCCATGGTAAAACGGAGAAAATATATAATAACAAAAATATTCAACAATAATAATAATACATACCTATTCTTCCCTTAAACAGGAAATATTACGTTTCTGATACAGAGATACGCCACTGTAAATAATACCTGTTTATTTGAATTTTTGCTATTTTTTTTCAATTCCAAATCTAAAATAGGGCTTGCAAATCATAAAGGTCCTGTAATCACCTGTACCAGATGATGCCAAATAAACAGCAGCTTTGCAGCCGTAGATGAACTATATAGGCCAACAAACAATTCTTCAATGGAAATGTGACCATTTTCACTGCCATGCATTGCCAGAGAACCAGTGCCGTTTTTGTCTTCTTTCGAACAACCTATGAGTATAAAGAACTGTTTAAATAGTAACTTTCCTTTAAAATATTAACAGAATAACGTGGATTTTCCTCGGAAAAGCCATGCTGGTTCTCTTCTAAATATTTTTTGTTGAGGTTGATTTTAGTCAATTGTTGAATTCAACTTTCTGCGCTGCGAAAGTCTGCCTGCCTTCTGTTGTTACGCTTTTTGCATCCGGATGAACCGTTGCAATTCTCTTTGTGAACTAAGATCGTTTTGGAAAAGTTAGTGTTAAAAAAATGCGAAAATGAGCGAGAAAAACATTTTTATTTTTCGTTTTTTATGTTTTGCAACTGTGTCTAATGATTGTAAAAAAGTAGATGAATCATATCTACAGAATATTTTTAAAATTTTACAATGCTGAAATTAATTTTTGAAGTTGATTTGACTTTGATCGATTTAAATGATCAGTAAATATTAATTTCATTTTTTTTATTACTTTTGAAGTGATTCCTAAGTTCTTATTATACAATATGTCGAAACAATGCGAAACATACTGTACTCCCTTTTTCGAAGGAAGTAAAAATAAGTTATATTTAAAGTAATGAAGTCCTATGACAAAATGATGTAAAACGCTGGACACACAGTCTTATATAACCAATAGGAACAGGATTCGTTTCCTTATTTTCAGTAAGAATTTTCAATAAAAATTCAGATTTTGGTGACCTATTGTTTGACACTAGGCGTAGAGTTTATGGTCTTTTCCTTGTTTTTCGTCTTCTTTTGTTGCCATGTCAAATCCCCCCACCGTTGACAATTACATTGGCAAGTGGTTCGCGATTCTCAGCTAATCTAAATAGTTTCCTGATTTTAACAGTTGTTAACAGTTCACGAACGGCATTTGCTCTGTTTAAAACTGCTTCTAGCTTATGGACTGGAGAGCGTAAATACAGAATGTATCTGTGATACAGAGTGTTATGTAAGCCACTCTTATATTCTCAAAATTTTCCATAACGATAATCTTTACAAAATTATATATTTTATTGTTCTTTTTAGCCCAGATAATCTACAACTAAATACAAAAAAAATAGCGATTTCTTTTGCCTTGTAATTGTAAATGTATGTGTTTGTCTTAGTTTCTTCTATTAGGTAATTTATATAATTAGTATTTTCTATCTAATTTCATACATATTATCACTTCTTGCATCACTTGCCTGAGTTAATGAGCAGAGAGTACAATAGACAATCGGTATAAAATATCATATATTAATAAAAATAATAATAATAATAATAATATAGAGAAGACTTGAGAAGACAATGATGATTTGAGACAGGAACTAGGAAGACCCACAGGATTTCGCAAAAATGAACATCCCTACAGCAGATTTAAAACGCGCATTAAGTAGGTATTTAAGAAAATAGATACAAAACATACCGACATCGACCACTAACAAAAATTAGATGAGTATCAGGATACAGGATACACTAAAGTAAAAACTAAAAACCAAAACGAAACGTCTACAGAGATACAAAAAATGCTCAAAGCGAAAACGATAGAACTGGCTTTTCACCACCATCCAAAGATAGTTCTATCGGGATATCAATAACACCAAAAGAACATTTGACCGAGTATTGGTCGAACATCTGGGAAAAACCAAAAGAGCATAACCGAAATGCTACATGGATACAATCTCAACGAGATCAAATTCAAACACCATAAATGGAATTTGACTCTATCACCAAAGAGGAATTTAGCAGCCAGGAGTTGCCATATTCACAATTTCTGTTATAAGAAATTTAAGGTCCTCCATGAATCATCCGGAGACAACCCCCGCATTTCTAATGCTAGGCACTACAACTATGCTACCCAAAAGCAACAGGACAGAAGACCCGTCCCAGTACAGACCCATCACCTGTTTGCCCACCATGTACAAGACCCTAGCAGGATGCATTGCAAAACGTATCTATCCACCATACAGTCAAAAATCTATTAGCCGAGGAACAGAATGGATGCTGTTAACTCCCAAAACATGTAAAAGACTTGACAACATTGTAAAAAATTATATAGATCCTGCTTCTTCATCTGCTCGTCGGCCTGGTGACATGTAAATTTGAGCTCATAGAAATACAGTCCTTTTAGTCAGTAAATATTGTTTTATTTAGTAAAATCGGTAAGAGAAAATACCGGTGGCAAGGTGTCACCATTTGATGTTCCATCGAGCCGGATTTAGTAAGCTTTTCGGCAGTGTTTTGTCGAAAATTAGGGACGCCAAGGCCGGCGGGAAGCAATGCACACGTAAGTCTCTATCCATCATCCATTCATCCTTTTCCTACTTAGACACGGTGTATCGCGCGCACTCCTTTTAATGTAGTTTTAGTTTGGGATCAGTCTCGCTGATTCATTAGAATAAATTTTACAGGAAAACGTGTTGATGGGTGATTTAGAATATATTGCGATTAGTCCAAATACTTTTAGATTTGCTTTAGTTGCCGTAAAACATTTTACCATAGTATAATTTAGACATTTTAGAAGGTACTATTTGTCGGTGCGTAGTAGCTCAACATTGTTGCATTAGTCAGCTGTCTGTCAATTGCGTAACAAAAGCAGACCTTCGTAGCGTCACGTTCAGCTCATCTAGCGCGGTTGCCAGGTTGTCACTAATTTCTTTAGTTGTTTTGAATTCTAGATATCGCTGCACAGTTTTATTTAACTACATTCTGTCTTAAAATAAATCCGAAAATGGGGAGAAAAACGGCAGAGGCGGATAAAGCTGAAGAAATAAACAGATTTTTGAAAAAGCGAGATAAAGTCAAGCAACAGCTTAAAAACTTTGCCGCTTTTGTTTCCAAATTCGAAGACGAAACACAGCTGTCTGAATTAAAACTTCGAATGCAAAGAATCGAATCTCTCTTAAAAGATTTTGAGGAAACAGAAATTGAAATCGAACTTCTAGATTCGTCTAGAGTAAATAGTAAGGACACTAATGACTTTGAGCAACAATTTTATTCTTGTTTAGCAACGGCCAAAACACATATAGATAGTTTTGATATAGTAGACCAAAGCGTAAATGTAGGAATGAACTTGCCACAATCATTTTCAGGTTTTCAACAGCAAGGTAATGCTCCAGTAAGCAGTGCGAAACTTCCTAATATAGGTTTGCCAAAATTTAGCGGGGAATATGATAAATTTCCGCAATTTTTTGAAACCTTTGAAACTTTGATTCACAATAATGCTAGTCTAGAAAACATACAGAAATTATATTACTTGTTAGATTCTCTCGAAGGAGAAGCCCGCAGGGCATTGGAATGTTTAGAAATAACTAACGCAAATTATCAGGTAGCTTTAGATTTAATAAAAAGGCGGTTTTTTAATAAGCCTATCATTATCCAGTCACATCTGAAAGCTCTATTCGACGCTCCTTGGTTGAAAGAAGAATCTCATCAGTTACTACAGGGGTTGGCCGATAATATTGAGAAACACATAAGGGCGTTAAAAACACTTGGAGAACCTGTTGAAAAATGGGACAGATTAATCATATTTTTTATGAGTAGGAAACTAGACGTAGGAAGTAAAAAAGAATGGGAGGAAAAATCGATATCAGAGTTTAAAGGGAATCCTACTTTGTGTAATTTCACAGAATTTCTAGAAAATAAAGCTAGAGTTTTAGGAACAATAGGTTTTAATAGCAGAATAAGTCTTAAAGGTACAAACCGTAGTAGCAATATGCACGCGAAAGGGGCGTATGCGATAACAGAGGATAATAATACGAAGTTGAAGTGTGAGTTTTGTAAGGGTACTCATTTCGTTTATTTTTGCGATAAAATTCTTTCCCTTTCGACTGAACAACGCATTGAAAATGTTAAAAAATTACGACTGTGTTTAAATTGTCTTAGATCTAGCCACCTTGTAAAGGATTGTAGATCAAGGGGTTGTAGAAAGTGCAATGGTAGGCACAACACTATTTTACACTCAGAAAACAAACAGTCATTGGAGCGTAAGGTAGAACAAGAGCATTCGCATGCTTGCATAGATGTACCCACTTTGAGGGATGATTCGCAAGATGGAAAAATTATTGTCGCCACTTCCTGTAGTAATCCAAATAGGCCTAGTCAAATAATTTTATCTACTGCGGTAGTGGAAATTAGAAACTCGAATAATGAATTTATTCGTTGTAGGGCTCTTTTAGATAGCGGGTCACAGGTTAACTTCGTATCAGAAGACTTGTCAAAAGAATTAGGTTTAAAAATCGATAAAATAAACGTACCCATATCAGGAATTAATGAAATGCTTACCAATATAAATCGTCAGGTAACCAGTACGGTAAAATCCGCTTACAATAATTATTCAGTGAACGTTTCCTTCTTAGTATTAAAAAACATAACGGCTAATATTCCATCATGTTCTTTTGATAAATCGCATCTCGATATACCTCCTCATTTAAAGCTAGCAGACCCTAACTTTTCGACTCCAGCACGCATTGATATTTTGTTAGGTGCAGGCATTTTTTACGATTTGTTATGCGCAGGTCAAATTAGATTAGGAAAGTGCAAACCAGTTCTTCAAAAAACCGTTTTTGGATAGGTATTGGCAGGTCCTCTGTACAGTAAACACGATCAAAATACTAATAGATTTCAATGTAACTTAAGTACTGTAAATATTCAAAATCAGTTGGAGCGATTTTGGTCTATTGAAGAATTTCCTACTAATAAAATATATTCCCGTGAAGAGTTAGAGTGTGAAAGGTACTTCGTTGAAACTTTATGCAGAGACGAGTCTGGTAGATTCTGTGTTAGCTTACCGGTAAAAGAAAACGTTAAAAATTTAGGTCAATCGTTGGAACAGGCACAAAATCGGCTATTTTCTCCGTCGCTTAAACAAAAATATGTTAGTTTTATCGAAGAGTACGGTAGTTTAGGTCACATGACTAAAATCCCCGATAGTGAAATAGAAACTTACCGCAACGTATTTTATCTACCTCACCACGCAGTGTTAAATGACGCTAGCACGACCACTAAGTTGCGCGTAGTATTCGACGCGAGCGCAAAATCGAGCACGGGTATTTCATTAACTATCCAGGACGAACTATTTGAAATTTTGGTCAGATTCCGTCAGCATGAAGTTGTAGTCACTGCCGACATCTATAAGATGTATAGGCAAATAAATGTACTCCCAGAACAACGTGATTTGCAGCGGATTGTCTGGAGAAAAGACCCTAGTGTAAACGTAGAGCATTTTAGACTTAATACTGTGAGCTACGGCACAGCTAGCGCTTCTTTTATAGCAACAAGGTGTCTGAAAGAAATTGCAATTAATATTCGCGAAAAATCTCCAGAATTAAGTAAAATTATATCAAAATGTTTCTATGTAGACGATTTAATAATGGTTGTTCCTTCTGTCTCTAAGGCAATAGAATTAGGACGCTCATTGTCAAAGGTTTTAGGAGAATATGGGTTTCCACTTAGAAAGTGGTGTTCTAATAAACCTAAGGTACTTAAAGAGTTGTCTGCTGACAATGACAATACTTCTGGTTATTTTATTACTGACAACGACACGAAAAAGACTCTAGGTGTTTTTTGGTGCGCAAATAGGGATACCTTAGAATATGTCATAAAAACCAGGCAATGTAATTCTGTTACAAAAAGGTTAATTTTATCTATTATATCGCAAATATTTGACCCACTTGGTTTGGTCGGACCAGTCACTATCTTAGCAAAGTTATTATTGCAGAGATTATGGGGGCTGCAATTAGGTTGGGATGAAGCCATACCGTTAGAATCGTTGACGCTGTGGAACAAGTTTTATACAGAATTAGAAACTTTGAAATATATTAAAATTTCTAGACAATGTATTATAAATGATGTAATTTATATAGAATTGCACGGATTTTGTGACGCAAGTGAGAGCTCTTACGGAGCGTGCTTGTATTTGAAATCGGTAGATAGGCATGGGAATTTCATGATTCAACTATTGTGTGCTAAATCACGCGTTGCGCCACTCAAATTTACTTCATTGCCAAAGCTTGAGCTTTGTGGTGCCTTGTTGTTAGCTCGACTCATTCATAAGGTAACAAACGCGTTGGACGTAGTTATAAATCAAACTTTTTTATGGACTGATTCTACGATAGTTCTTTGCTGGTTAGCTGAGGAACCTAGCACATGGAAGGTTTACGTTGCTAATCGTATAGCAGAAATTCAAAGTTTAACCACTATAGAACAGTGGGATCATGTCAGTTCTTCAGATAACCCGGCTGACATCATATCTCGAGGTATAAGCCCTAATCACCTTAAAGAGTCCGAACTTTGGTGGTATGGGCCAACGTGGTTGAAACAGCCACAAGAATTATGGCCTAAAGGTCAATTTAGAAAATCTAAAGATTTACCGGAAAAACGGAGACAAAAAATTACACTTTTAACTATTGTATCAGATAAATCTGTTTTTTATCTAAAAGGTTCTTTATATATGTTAACCAAATTAATAGCTTGGTGTTTAAGATTTTGTAACAATGCAAGGCTTAAAACTCAAGATAGGGTTTTAAATAAAAGTTTATCAAATTTTGAGATAAATAATGCATTACTTCTTTTAATAAAAATAGCCCAGGCACAAGAATTTACTTCAGAAATAATTTCGCTTAAAAACAAAGGGTATGTATCGAAACACAGTAAACTTAAATCTCTAGACCCCTTTTATGAAAATGGATTAATTTTAGTAGGAGGGCGGTTAAAAAATTCTTCTGAACCTTATAGTGTAAAACACCCTATCAAACTACCACAAAAGCACCCCCTAACAAGACTTATAATTTGTGATCAGCATAAACGGCAGTTTCACGCTGGAACGCAAACGCTTTTAGCCTCACTAAGGCAGCGTTATTGGATTATAAGCGGTAGGAGAGAGGTGCGAAGTGTTTTATTAAAATGTCGTATTTGTTTTAAAATAAATCCGCCATCTTTAAGTCAGAAAATGGGTGACTTACCTAGGGACCGTACTATTGCACAAAGGCCGTTTTATGTATGCGGCATCGACTTTGCTGGTCCGTTTAATTTAAAAGATGGCAAATTACGCAATAGGTCTATTGTTAAAGGCTATATGTGTTTGTTCGTTTGCTTCTCCACCAAGGCGGTTCACATAGAATTAGCCGGAGATCTTAGCACTGATTCGTTCCTCAATTGCCTTTGAGATTCGTTTCTAGGCGCGGGTTATGCAAAAAAATATATTCCGATAACGCAACCAATTTCGTTGGTGCAAATAACGAGTTGAAGAAAATTAGTGAAGCTTTTGCTAGAATTCAAAACGATCAATCTATTCTAAATTATTGTCTAAAAAATGAAATCGAATGGCAGTTCATTCCAGCGCGAGCACCCCATCAAGGCGGTTTGTGGGAATCTGCAATAAAATCTGCAAAGTATCATGTATTTAGAATTATTGGAAATAGAAATCTCACCTTTGAGGATTTATCTACGATATTTGCTCAGGTTGAGGCGGTTTTGAATTCACGACCGTTAACACCGCTTTCCTCAGATTCCAATGACCTTCAAGCCTTGACCCCTGGTCATTTCCTCATTGGGGACGCCTTAAATGCATTGCCTCAGCGAGATGTGGCTGATGTACCTAGCAATCGGTTAAGCCAGTACAACCTACTGCAGCAAATTGTGCAACATGTATGGAAACGATGGTCTTCTGAGTACCTGAACGGGCTACAACAACGAAACAAGTGGCAGTATGCTTCCAAGAATCTCGAAGTCGGGAAGTTGGTTGTTTTGAAGGAAGAAGTCAGCAGTCCAATGAACTAGAAATTGGGTAGAGTCTTAGCTGTACATCCAGGACCAGATGGAGCTATCCGTGTTGCCAGTGTTCGTACTGTGAATGGTGTTGTGAAACGTGCGATACAAAAGTTGTGCGTGCTCCCTACAGATGATTTTACAAATCCGAAACTAAATGAAGCGTGAGTAATAAGTCAGTTGCGCTGTTTTCGTTATTATGTATCTACAGACTATGACTATTTATCCTCAAAATAATTGTTTTTTTTTGTATTGATGAGATAGTTGCTTATTATGATTATAAGTTGCTAATTTTCTTTGAAATCTACAGCTTTCAAGGCCGGCGGTTCTGTTAACTCCCAAAACATGTAAAAGACTTGACAACATTGTAAAAATTATATAGATCCTGCTTCTTCATCTGCTCGTCGGTCTGGTGACATGTAAATTTGAGCTCATAGAAATACAGTCCTTTTAGTCAGTAAATATTGTTTTATTTAGTAAAATCGGTAAGAGAAAATACCGGTGGCAAGGTGTCACCAGATGCATTCGAGACCATCCAGGATGCAAAGAACAACTTATCATCGACTCTGTGGTACTTAAGCAGGCACAAAAAACAACCCAACATACACACTGCTTTTATAGTATATAAAAAGGCGTTTGACAATGTACCACATTCCTGGCTCATAGACGTACTATAAATATACGAAATTCACCTGTCAAGTACTAGTGGAGAATGAACTTGAGGATCTATAATGACGCTCAATATCTTATCACCGATAAGATACACATTAATAGGGGAATTTGCCAAGTCCACTTTGGTTCTGCTTAGCGATAAACCCCCTATACACGTTGCTCAACAATACAGGACATGGC
Source organism: Kuschelorhynchus macadamiae (assembly GCA_030620095.1). NCBI lineage: Eukaryota > Metazoa > Arthropoda > Insecta > Coleoptera > Curculionidae > Kuschelorhynchus > Kuschelorhynchus macadamiae. The sequence goes on from JAUTXW010005496.1 coordinate 858,044, forward strand.
TTCAACATCAAAGCCAATAGAGGCAATTCCCGAACCATATCCCACCTTCTGTATAAGGATGATATTACGCTCTATGGTGGAAACTATAAACAACTAATACAGTTTATTGACATGACATACACCTTCTCGAAAGACAACCATGTGAAATTTGGAATAGGAACATGTAAAGCTTTAAATATCGAGAAAGGCAAAGTCTGTAATGATGATGTAGCCCTACCCAATGGAGAAATAGCGATGAACCAAGGAGAGACCTACAAATACCTAGGATTTCAATAAGTTAGACTGTTCCAGGATAAGTAAGGAAAGACCAAACTGAAAGATCAGTACGTTCAAAGAGTGCGAGCTCTTCTGAAGACAGAACTGAACGCCAAAAATCTCATTACAGCAATTAACATCTATGCTGTACCCGTGCTGACCTACAGTTTCGGCATCTTGAAATAGACTAGAGGGACTACAACGAACTACTGGCCTAATGATGACCAAGTACAAGTCACACCACCCAAGGTCATCAACTCTCCGAATGACCTTACCACGAAGAGAAGGTGGAAGATCTCTTGTTGACTTGACCAATTCGCACTCCCGACACCTGTAAAAATTGAAAGACTCACTTTTTGACCCCAACAAACAAGAACAGTGGATTCAAATGGCACTACACGACCGACATCACAATGACTTGAATCAGCCACACATAGATAAGGAAGCATCCAGCAACTGGCTGAAGGATGGGCAACTATTCCAGTGGGATTTGTGATGCCAATACAGGACCAAGTTATTAACCCCCGAAATTACACGAAATTCCTCATGAAAGACCGGTCTGTTCAATCCGATAAATGTCGAAAATGTAGCGAGAGATCAGACTATACAGCATATAACATCTGTACCTAGCAAACATGGATTACCTCCAGCGACATAACCAGAAGCTTGCCAATAAATACGGGCTCCTGAACGCCTTTGTGCCCTATTATAAATACCAACCAAGTTCAAGGTGGCCTGATGTGGTACTGTTATATAAGGAAACAAAGACAGCTTATTTGGTAGATGCCGCTGTACCCAACAATAACAACGTGTTAGATAAATATCAAGAGAAAAATGCCAAATATGCGGGGCCGGCCATCGAGATTCTGCAGATAAGGCGACTGAATAAGGTTCATGTGACACCGATCATCGTATCATCAACTGGACTAGTTCCAAAAACACTAGAACAGAACCTGACAATCATAGGACTGCATACTAACACCTTCATCGACATCCAGAAGGCAGTCCTGCCCAGTAGTTGCCACATAGTGAAAAAATTCTTACAGGACAACACATAGAACTAACAGAAACCAGCCCACTCATTTTGATGTATTCATTCGGGATGAATTGAAATTGAAACCCAAGACTTGTGAAATTGATTGTCGATTTCGACAATAATAATAATAGTAAGAAACTGAATTTTGGTTAGGGCCAATGATGCGATAATCTACATTTCACGAAACTGTAATACAAAGACTGTAAATTACACATATTAAATCTTTTGAAGAAAGAAATATGTTTTTATTACATTTGTTTGATAAGTGAAATTCGCTTATTGTACTTATTGTAAATTATTTACAACGTTTCGATCACGTTATTCGCTAACATTAGATAGCGGTCAGCGATTTATAGATGATCGAAACGACAACTGAATTTTACTCATAATGTCTTATTGTCTACCACTTGCAGGCATTATATTTCATATTTTGCTGAAATAATAATAGTTATTTTTTAAGTATTAAACATTTATAGAAAAACAGAATACTAAAATTAATTTGCATATTTACTATGTGGATATTTAATGAAATACACCAATATTTTATAAATTGATATCCTATTTTATTTCGTGATTTCGACGAATTTATGAAAATTTTGTGGGTAGGGGGCATGTGATTTTCGTTGTAAATACATTTCCCTCTACCCTTTGACTTCAACCCTCAAAACAAGGCTAAAGGAATTTTGTGTTCCGTTATGACAAAATGTAGCTGATGGAACCTACAGCACGTAAGCCTGATTGGACCTCTTGTTGTCTGGAGTTTTAAGCATTTTCGATTCCTTCTTGTTCCCATTTTTTATATCTACAAGACAGATTTTGAACCAATCAGTATTGTATTATATATTGTTTGCATGGGCATTATCTTTGTGTTTAAGTGTATATAGAGGTAAAAGCATCTTGCTTTAGGAACGTATGTGTGTGCTTGATTAGCTATATATCCAATACATTCCTTTTTTATATGAACTGTGAGAGTTTATTGAAATACTGTTAAAACGAAATAAAATAAGTCTATTGAACTAGAACAACAAAATTCACATCCGACTTCTGGTAAGTCCAAAAACAGAGTCCTCCTCTAATATTAATACAAATTTCAAGAAACATAAAGTTCCACCACCTGTGCCAAAATTCCTCGCTTTGATTGGTCCTATTCGTTGGCAAAAGGGTTTTTTTTCTATCTTCGTAAACTTTCCCATGGTCAAAATAAAAACATTCATTACAGATAGTAAAATGGGAATTTGGAGAAAGCTTTACTAAGAAGGGTCGTTTCGGTATTTTCCTATCATAAACCCTAAATGCAATAAACAGTTCACTATCGGTGATGGTTCCTATTATCGAACGTGCAACAACATAAAATCGTACAAAGAAGTGTTGTAAAAATAAAAATTAACGGATAGCATAAAAGAACCTTAAAACTAAATTAGACTCTAAATGCAGATGGAAATTCCCACAATTATGTACAGAAAACTAAGTACCTACAAATTGTTACATTTCTCAATAGCAATAGATAATTAGCCTAGATTAAAAAAGTAAATGTAAAATAAAATAAATATGTACAGTATGTTATGCAGTAACAATGAAAAGAAAAACAAATATATACAGTGTGATATGCGCAAATTTTAACTTTGGCAGACAAATGTGGGAGACATTCAGTCGCCACATTGCTATTCTTCCAGCAGTAAAACCTCAGATTCACATAAATGGGTTGTATTTTTCTTGTTTGTAAGGCCCCTACCTGCATACAGCACATAATCTGTATTATAGTTAACTCAACTTCTGATAAATACTAAATATGACGTAAAAATAAAAAGTATTGTAAAATGTCTTACCTGATTAACTAACATATTCCGTACTCCACCGTTGTTTCCGGGATTTGGTTCAAATACGTTGTCGTCCGGTATTTTAATCAAATACTTGAAGCCATATTCCTCTTGTAGAATGTTTAATATGTCAAAAGCCACACCAGTTCCAACCACAGTACCATTTTCTTCTTCATATCCACTAAGAATTCCATTCTGGAACATATTTTAGTAGCATAAAAAATAAAAAAATTACGAAATATAAACTATTTTTAAATAATTATGAATTGAAAATGAATAAGTAACGAGCGGGCGCTTTTAGATCAAAAGATCATTCTTTTTCTTATTAAACATTTGCTTCTGTTAAACATAGATTTAAATAATGACGCGATAAGCCTAACGATTATTGCAAATGTCTTCTAAAAATATAAATGTAAGTATCATTTATTATTTACAATGACATTTGGTACAAATTTTTATTCGATCATAAATATGTATAATGTATCATCATAATTTATGAGTATTATCTGTCATATATATCATATATTCTAAATTAAATTAAATTGGACCCGTCATTAAATCATCAGTTGGATTTTAATTGATTTTTTTCTTATAAATACAAATATTTTTAATTGCAGTGTGTTTAAAAAAAACTAGGGCTTGCATTAACTTTATTTTCTTTAATCAAAAAATTAGACTCTTCTCAAGATTTTTAATATATTTTATTAATTGATAATTTGGAATTCGAGAAGCTGTACAATCTGAATGATTCGATCTAGGGCGAATTGCACTTTTATATCTTGGTTGTTATCCTAAGCAAATTTTTCCGACTTTTCAAAAATGTATTTAAAAAAATCAGTGTCATGTTGAATTGGAATGTGAACATTTTTAGACAGACTATAAACCCTAAGATGCAACTCGTTTTGATCTAAACGGAACTGTTTAAATTTTACAGCTTCTTAAACCCTGAAATTGTCAATTTTAAATCCTCAATACCTAGACAATAAAAAATTCGATACTGTAGTACAATTTTTTTATTTTCGTGTTCTTTTTTTTATTTCATTGCTTTATTTTTTTATTATTATAGATATTATTGCAGTCACTGAAATTTTTTAGATATTATGATTGTTATTACGCTTTGTCATATAAAATTGGCGCCAAATTTGTATTTTAATAAAACTTAAAGTCAATTGGTTTTATAAGTACAAGGTGTCCAGAAAGGGGTATTTATAAATTTAATAAAAAAAGCAACAAATCTGAAAAAAAGGTTTGCTAATTTTTAGACAAACTTTTGGAAAATTAAGTGGCAAAGATTATGTTGTCCAAATGTCGACCCTCGCGCTGCTGGCACTCCTCTAATCGAAAACAGAAATTAACCGCCATGCGTCTACACATATCTGGAAATGGCGGCCATTTCGGTGCGGATGTTATGCTTCAATTGCAGTAGAGTTCGTGATTTGTTTGCATACACTTTCTGTTTAAGATATCCTTATAAAAATAATCAAGGGGTAAGATCGGGGCTTCTCCGAAACCAGTTGATGGTGCCTCGACGAGAGATCATTTTTTCCGAGAAAAGTTGATTAATAACCTCAAGCGATTGGTTCGAGGTGTGGGAAGTTGCCTCATCTTGTTGAAACCATGTTTTCACATTAACACCTTCAAACTTCTGTAGTGGTGGAACCAAAAAGTTCCTTAACATGTCGCAATACCCTTGTAGTTTTTTCTAATGATTTTTTTATATTTTATTAAACCGTCTCTTTGTTCGGCCATATTGGATTTTTACCAAAATAACTTTTGATTTGAACTCAATCTGATAAATAATGAAGTGATAAAACTTATTTTTTGGTGTCTGAGGACCTTTAAAAGCAAAGTTCTACAAACATCTAAAATTGTAATTTTTTACGATTATAATACTCACTTTCTTCTTTCGAGATAAGTAAAGACGTATATTATATAAAATAGGTAAATAAATTTCGTGTCATTAAAATATTTTCAACTTACATAACTGTTTTAATTTAAGAAACTTACTTTAAGTGTAGTTACGATTAAAGTTTCGCTCCTAAGCTCTTCTTTTAATTTTTCATAACGCTGGTACCAAATTTTTTTTGTTGAATCTGAAAGAAAATAAAAATCATATACAACCAGAGTCGGCCGGGATGTGTTTGTTATGTTTGGGAGAAGGGGCGAAGTCAAATACCTAAAAAAATGGTATAATATACAATTGGTGTATTTAGGGGGACACCCCCTCCGAGAGCTCTTGATATGTTAAGGAAAGATATAATCAAAACAGATATATGATGATATCCATTAAGATTTTTATTGTTCCGAGGGTCTGGATCCCCTGGATCTTTTATTATATTAAAGAAAGGTCTACGCTTGTGGTATAAGCGTCATTCATATACAAAAGAAATGCTTTTTGTCAACAACAAAAATTATGAGCTTGGACTCTTTCTCACAACAAAATCCTAAATACGCTATTGACAAATTGTGGCCTTTCCAAATAAAATAAATGTAAAACAAAATATATTTAAAAAAACTTTTATTTATAAACTGTTGAATTGAAAAGTAAAAATTCAGTAAATTTCCTTTACCCAGAACTTCCCTCGTTATGAATCTTTCCTTTTACTAGGAATAGCGAAGTGTAACCCAATTTAGTTCAGAACATAGTCATTTAGTTACACATATATATACTACTGTCTTTTCAAACATTTTTATTCGGCGCAATTTGGTTCCACCATATTGGATCTCTACAAGTAGTTTACCTGTTTCTACCTATGCCACAATGGATTTTTGGGTATAATTTAAAATAAATTCAGTAAGTGGTTTTTATATTAACACACACTGCCATTTTGGTACATCATGTTAAATTCGTACCAGTTTATCCATATAACATACAGTGTGTCCCAGATTCGCTTCTCTATATAAGGATCTCGGCTCCCATTATACCTACAGCAAAGGTAAATGGGTAAAGTTTTAGAGGAAACTTATTGCATTCGATATCTGGCTTCAGATTTACGATCGATCAATAAGTTTGGGAAATATCGGCGAAAAACCGAAAATGGCGGATTTCGTTTTTCACCAGTATATCCAAAACATTTTGTGGACAAATAAGATGGCCTATATGACACGTCTTCATTGTTTTTTGTTAACCCGCAACCCGCCTCAACTTTCATTTTTCTTATGACCGCCATATTGGATTTTTCGATTTTTGGAAAGAGCCTAAAATTTCCAGTCTAGTGATATCTCACAAGTGCATTAAAGATTTTAGTGTCATCAAAATATCACACTTCGTAAATTAGGTTTCAATGTTTTTAAAGGAGGCCATGATTTATTTGTCACAAGATTACATTAATAAGTAAGTAATGTATTGAACGCATAGAATTTTCAATACAACATGAACGTAAATAACGACTTAAAAAATCTAAATGAGCTTTAACTACTTTGTAAGTGGGTAACATTAATTTACAAATCTGCAAAATGACGTCCATTTGCATCGAGACAATTTTGACAATTGGTGACTCTTTTTCGTACAACCTTGGTAAGTGTATTTCGGTTAATATTTCTAAATGTGTCCAGAACTCTTTGACTCAGGATTTCTATGGTCACAGGGGGATCAAATTCATAGATTTTATTCTTCGTGTGACCCCAGAGGTAGAAATCCAAGGGCGACAGGTCATGGGATCTAGGAGGCCAAGATATTGGACCATTTAAAGAAATTATTTTTTCGTCAAACTGCTCTCTTAAGAAGTTCCTGATTTGAAGGGTATTGTGATGCGGACATCCGTCTTGTTGAAACCAAGTTCTTCTTAATTCATCTTCCGTTAGAATAGCTCGTAAGGCTGGTACAACCTAGTTTCGCAAAAGCTCTAGGTATCTCTGCCCGTTTAGGTGGTAGTAAAAAAAAATGATCCAATAAGTCGATTTCCTGAAATGATTAATAATTTATAACTAGGTGCCCAACAGTCAAGGGCGGCAGTGTCGGCCGGGTGGTACTAGAAACTATAAATTATAAAGGGAAAATTATCTTTATTAAAAAGTAGATATTTTCTTTCCAAAAATAATTATCGAAACATCCCGTAATGAATGAGCTTGTATACAGTTGAAACCTATTCAGCTTTATTATGAAAAAGAAAAACATATTTGGTTAGCGGGAAGTAATAGCCGTAATAAATTATTTTGTTGGTATTGCATATTAATTTCGGAAATACTAAATCAATTTATTTCAGTGATATAATAATCTTAAAGAAGTACACCGTGCTTTAATAAAACATAAAATATCAAAAGAACAAACCCCTTGCGCTTTAAAATTTAAATTATTAATGAAAATCGAAAAATAACTCGACATTTGATTAATATGGTATATTTTTTCATAAAGCAAGAACTAGGCTTCCTGGGTAATAATAAATCATTAAATTCAGACAATCAAAATAATTTTAGAGAATTAGTTAAATCTGCAGAAAATTTAGATAAAGTGTTAATAAATTTATAGAACCCAATCCTATTTTTATAGGTTCTTCGAAACTACAATACGAAATGATTGAATAAAAATGTAATATAATATCAAAAAAGTAAGTTGACTGATTAGAGTAGAACGTTTTACTTTTTTTTTTATTAGATTATACTCTTTTAGTATCATTAAAGAACTAAACGAAAAAAAAAAGATTATTATTTGACCATCATTTGGTGCCTATTTAAAAAAGATTGGTTAGATTAACTTACCAATGATCCCACACCAAACGTTACTTCCAAATCTGATCTGTAGACGTTTCTCTGCCACTTCGTGAGGATTTTACACAGCCCAATGATGACGGTTGTGCCTATTAAAGACTCCACAATTCGTGAACCTGCTCTCATCGGACCACAAGACATGATTTATAAAATCAGGATTTTCATTACATCTCCTAGTATACCACTCACAGAACTGTAGTCGTCTTGGAAAATCAGTTTCCTTAAGTCCTTGTACTATTATGGATTTGTATCGATGGTACTTATTCTTTTTTAAAACTCTATGTACTGTTGATTTTGGCACATTAGTTTCCTGTTCTACAGTTCTTACCGATGCACTAGGGTTTTCGTTGATAGCTTGTAAAATGTTTCTGTCTCGATTTTCATTGTTATTATTGTATCCGCTTCTAGGTTGTTCGAAGACACCATGGTTAATTTAACTACGATTTTCCTGAATTGGATTTTATGAGGCTGCCGTCGTTCGGGGTACATCTCCAAATACCTTGCTGAGGTAACGTCGGCGTTTCTGTATGATTGAAAGTGCAGAGCTAACATGTCAACCTTTTCTTCATTTGAATACGGAATGCCGGCCATTTTCTACAGGTTTTGACAATTTATGTGTCAGATTTATGATTTTATTGGGATAAAAGCGTACCTACTACTTATTAAAACACAGCTTTGATACTTTCAACTATTTAACTTAACGTCAAAGTCAAAATCCAATTTTGTTGCAGATAAATCATCGCCTCCTTAGAAAAAACTGAAACCTAACTCTACGAAGTGTAATATTTCGATGATACTAAAATCTTTAATGCACTTGTGAGATATCACTAGACTGGAAATTTTAGGCTCTTTCCAAAAATCAAAAAATCCAATATGGCGGCCATAAGAAAAATGAAAGTTGAGGCGGGTTGCGGGTTAACAAGAAACAATGAAGACGTGTCGTATACGCCATCTTATTTGTCTTAAAAATGTGTCCGAATAATGTCACATTTTGGCAGCTGTCAAATTTACCGTTTTGAATATACTGGCCAGAAACGAAATCCGCCATTTTCGGTTTTTCCCCGATATTTCCAAAAACAATTGATCGATCGTAAATCTGAAGCCGGATATCGAATGCAATAAGTTTCCTCTAAAACTTTCCCCGTTTAACCGTTGCTGTAGGTATAATAGGAGCCGAGATCCCCGTATAGAGAAGCGAATCTGGGACACACTGTATTTAATTTTTTTGAATTTTTGTACCTAGATTTTTTAAAAAATTTATTTGGCCTCCATTTTGTTCCGCTATCTTGAATTCGTACCACAGTTTTACCAGTTTATCTCTATATTACACTTAATGCTTGCACACCATGAAATTAATCTAATAAGTAGAGTTTTCAGGCGGATTTTTTAAATATTTTATTAGGCCGCCATTTTGTTTTGCTATCTTATACTCATACCAAAATATTACCAGTTCAATTCTATATAACACTTGATTTTTGTGCAAAATTTGAGGTAAACTGAATTGGCTTTTTCAATAATATTTTTTTAACGTTTCACTAGACCGCCATCTTATTCCAGCATATTGGATTTTTACCAAAATATTTCCTGGTCATCCTCTTATGACCCTTAACTTTTTCCAAAATTTGGAATCGGTCGGATTAAGTACTTTTTAAGCTATGCCGTAAACTTACGGGCAGATAAACCGACAGACGGAATTGATAAAACTTATTTTTTGACATCTAGGGAAGCTAAAACGTGAAGATATATAAAAAAGTGTAATTTTTTCACAATTACAAATATTTTAGTTAGACGCCATCTCGAATTAGTACCACAGTTTTACTAGTTCATCTGTAAACCACAATTATTTATGGCACATAATTTGAAATCAATCAGTCCATAAAATAGTTTTTTAGGCTGAATTTTTCAATAGTTTACTAAGCCGCCATTTTGTTCCCCTATCTTGGATTAGTACCAAAATGTTAGCAGTTGATTTCTACACAATACTCGATTTTTGTGCAAAATTTAAAATAAACAGAATTAGTGATATTTTTTTTATATTTCACTAAGCCGCAATTTTGTTTTGCCATATTGGATTTTTACCAAAATGTTACCAGGTCATCCCTATATAACCCTTAAATTTTGACCAAAATTTAAAATCAATCGGGTAAGTAGTTTTAGCTATGCCGCGAACAGACAGACCGACAGACCGACGGAATTGAGAAAACATGTTTTCGGCCTCTAGGGAACCTGGAACGTAAAGATCTGACCAAAACTCGGAGGGTGATTTTTTCACGATTACAATACTTCCCTTTTACGAGAGAAGTAAAAATAATTAAAAGAGCGAAACGTCATCACACTTGGACTAAAGCCAAGCTTAAGGCTTTGGCAAAGCTTTATAAAAAAGGTATATTCTTTTGTAATTTTAACTTCTCAACCTATCCTAAATTAAGCACAATTTGATAACTGGCTTTGATTTTGCCATCTCCTTCATATTATAGAGTGTTGCCGGTTCTTGCCTTTGTTGGCTGACACATTACAATTCTACATTAAAAAAACATATTGACTAATAGAAATGAGTAATAAAAGTAAAGTCTTTGTGTTTTCAGTCATTTCACTTTCACGTGCCCAATATAGAACTAAATTACCGTATAATGTTTTTCGATTAGGATAATGATGACAACTGTAGGACTGATAATAAGTTTATTAAGTAAGTTTGGGACCTTATTTAAATAAAGTAAATACATTTATGAAAGGTAAAAAGGTCGCTTCAACGAATCTATATAGCCATTGTTTGAAAAATATAAATAACTCAGAAGCACAGCATAATTGTATTATATTAAGCTGTACCAGAAGCATACGTCACAATACTTGTTATTGTATAGAATCAAATGTTGGTAGAGATGAGTGTTATTAAAAAAGTAAGAACATGTTGATTCTAACAGCGGGTTCATTTCCCACTTTAACCTTGTGACGTCAACTGTTCCGAAAGATGTTGAATTGAAGTTAAACAAATATTTTTGCAATCGCTATTTGTTAAATTGATCGGATTAAATGTAGTCGGTGACCCTAGTTTAAATAATTAATATATCTTATATTAAACCATTCAAGTTTTTAAAACTATGGCTCCTTATTTTCTAGACATCTTGATTATACACTATTAACAGGATAAAAAAAATAAAAAACTAAAATCAATAAAATAATCTTTATTTCTTCAGTTTAAAAGTAAATGCAGATGGACATACAATAACTGAAGACAAAGTCAGCCTGTCAAAATAAAACATAAAACATAAAAATTCTAGTAATAGAAAAAACTACAGGTAAAAATACAACACTAAACAAAAAAAAAAACTATCGGCGATATTGCTACTTAAAGTATTAAAGATTTTGCTTGCATTATACATAATATTCTTTTGATAGAAGGTCGAACGGTGGTAGTTTGGCAACAATAGGTTTTTCGCTCGAGTATTATATGAATGCGATGATATGTTAATTTAAAATTCTTCAAGTATTGTCTACAGGAATCTCTAGGTCTAGTACTTGTACTAATTCTTATGCAATAGCAAATATGTGAATGAATATATATTAGCATAATATAGTCAGCAAAATATGCGTTCTACAATGGTTGAAAATATATTACAATGCGTAGCAATTACCTCTGAGTTTGGTGCAAATCTTTTCCACTTGATCACTCCAAACTCCAACGCAAACAGTCATCAAAGGTAATTCCCAACATTTTCCCAAATACATTAAATAATATTATCATTTTTTTTCATAAGATTATTTAAAAGTACAAAAAATAAATTATGTCCTTTATTATTTTCCTGCATGAAAAGATGGTTTTATTCCTCGACGTGGAATTTTACCGAATATTTAAACATTTTATTAGGCCGCCATTTACTAAATTTACCAGTCTCTTCCTGTTTAACTTTTGATTTTTGTTTAAAATTCAAAGTCCTTGGATAAGTAGTTTTTTGGCACTGGGTTTTTTATTTATTGGGCCGCCATTTTGTTCCGGCATAATGGATTTACACAAAAAATTACCAGTTTGTCTCTATATCACACTCTATTTGACAATATTTGAGGTCAACCGGATAAGTAGTTTTTGAGCTATGCCGCGTATAGACTGACGGAAATGAGATATTTTTCGGGGTTCATTTGTTCACGATTACAATACTTTTCGAGGGTAGTAATAATAAATATAACAGAGCTTATAAAAATGTGAAAAAATCAAACAACAATATAACATCGAAACAAGTTACAAATCTTAACAGTACATTCTAACATAAAAGGCAGATGGGGTCTGGAGGCTAGCGCCTCCGAATATGTGGCGCGTATGTGCTACGATATATAACATCATACCAAAGATCAAGAGAATGTGACTTATAATTATTACAGAGACTGCGGAATATATACTCCGAGAATCCAAACATATTTATTTACATCATCCATGTTAGACGTTCTACTAGAAATATTAGATAAAATCCTTTTGAGCACAATGCAATGATAGTTTTTGGTTTAAAATCAAAAATGTGTTCATTAAATGTGTATTAAAGCCTAGTCTTGTTGGTCCAATAGGTATTGAGTTGTAAAATCTCATATGATGTTCCACCCCAAATACCACACTTTTTTAAATTTTACAAAAACATCTAATGGTAATGAAAAACATGTATTCTAAATTCCGTCGGTAAGTCTGTTCGCCGCATAGCTACTTATTTGACTGACTTCAAATTTTGGTCAAAATTAAGGTTCATATGGGGTAAAAATCCAAAATGGCAAAACCAAATGGCGGCCTAGTGAAATGTTAAAAAATTATTACTAAAAAACTTAATTTAACAATTTACCTTAAAATTTGCCCAAAAATTAATCATTTTATAGGATTTAACTACTAAATTTTGGTACGAATCCAAGATGGCGGAACAAAATGGCGGCTTAATAAAATTATACCATTCAGCCTGAAAAGCTACTTAGTGGACTGATTTCAAATTGTATGCCATAGCTAATTGTGGTGTAGAGATGAACTAGTAAAATTGTGGTCAAATAAAATGCTTGTAATTGTGGAAAAATCACTGTCTCCGGATTTACGTTTTAGGGTATCTAGATGTCAAAATGTTTTATCAATTCCGTTGGTCCGTCTGTCGATGTGCCTGTCTGTGTGTCAGTTCGCGGCATAGCTAAAAAAACTACTTATAGTTGGCTTCACATTTTAGTAAAAAATTAAGGGTCAAATGGTGATCACCTGGTAACATTTTGGTAAAAATCCAATATGTCGGAAAAAGATGGCGCTTAGTGAAACTAATTATCAAATTTACCTCAAATTTTTCACAAAATTCAAGTGTTACATAGGAATGAATTGGTAACATTTTGGTAAGAATATAAGATAGCAATACAAAATTGCGACCAAACAAAATATTTAAAAAAATCAGCTTGAAGAACTACTTATTGGATTAATTTCAAATTTTGTGCAAGCATTAAGTCTGATATAGAGATTAACTGGTAAACTTGTGGTACGAATTCAAAACGACGGAAGAAAATGGCAGCCAAAATGATATGTTTAAAAAATCAACGTAAATATTTTTATTCAATTGACTTTAAATTACTTCCTGAATTTATTTTAAAATATGCACAAAAATCAAGTGTGGAATAGGTAGGAATCCAATATGATGGAACAAAATGGCGCCCAATAAAAATGTTTGAAAAGACAGTATATATATATATATATATATATATATATATATATATATATATATATAAACGTCACTGTTCAAGGAATCATTGATGAAAACTCTTTCAAACTCTTAATCTACGCTTATACCTTTTGCTCTTAGTGATCCGCACAAGGTGTATATTTGCAATTTAGATATAGATTTCGACGATATCTTAGGTTTGGAACACTATAAATGTATTTTAGATCTTAAACCAAAACAACACATAAGAAATTTTACTATACCCATTATAAAGTAACAACTACTACAGCAATATCAGAGGCACAAAAATGCGTTAAAAATCCTAATAAAATCTCTTTAGACACTAGAACCGAGAAAATTTTCAAACTTAAATGAACTAATTCCTTGGTTAAGGTTCAATTATTAACTTAAACGCCTTAGAAAAAACAGTTGATTTTTCAGATTTAAATATTGATCCTTTTGTTTTTGGAATTGACACAGAAACAATTCTTAACTTTAATACCAATCCTAGACAAAACGCTCTTACCTATAAACGATTAATTATTAAAGATCACTTACGCACGGAATATCTAAACGACGAGGAAAAAGATTTAATAACTAACCTAGCCTGGACTTTTTGTTCTTTAATAACTAACGTATGTCTCGACTTCCCAACCCATCCAAAGTCCAGTGTACCCAAAACTTTCCCCTGCCAACAATCCCAAAAGGAATCAAATCATTCCTATGTCAGACTCTGACAAACTCTTACAGGAAGCAATACGGTTCATATTCGATGCAGAATGCAAAATTTCTTTTGCTGATCTAAAAAAAGCCCTTTCGTCAGAGCCAATCTTGATTTACCCTAATTTCGAAGAAACATTCTTGCTAATTACAGATATTACCGCATTCGCTATTGGTGCCGTCCTATCTCAAGGCCCTATCGGAAAAGATCTTCCTATAGCATACGCCTCTCGAACCCTTTTCAGTGCTGAAACAATTGCTCAACAATTACTATTTACGCTCAAATGAAAATGACACCAACAACAGACCTCGACTAGCTAACAAACTTTGTTTTCAGAAGTCAAACCTGAAACATTTTTCAAAGACCTAGTTAGTCCTTTTTGCTACAAACATTGCCTTGTGAAGATGCTGTGTCACAACCGACCCGACTAATATTCGAGAGTAAACGAAAGCCAAACAATCACGCTTTTACTTTCTACCTTTTATAAAAGAATTAATTAAAGGTATCTGCACTAGTCAAACAGACATAAAATGTGCATTCAAACAAACAAAAACTATCCAGGCTGTATACATGAAAATTGGAATGTAGTGTATAAAAAAAATTATAGGGCGTTCGCGCCTTAGAGTGAGGAGGGGTATAGCTTACCTCATCTAGGGACGGTATCCAAAGCAAGGTAGTGTAGCCAGTACTATGCTAATTATTAGCCTAGAGTTCACAAACAGGTACAGGTACTCACTTAAGCCTGATTTAACCTAAGTGATCAAATCTCTAAAAAAAGCAGACTGTTTGATGACTTGGGTAGTAGCAGTCCACCAGCTGAATCACACACACACACACACACACACACACACACACACACACACACACACACACACACACATATATATATATATATATATATATATATATATATATATATATATATATATATATTAGCCAAACTTCTTATAGGTCGTATGTCGCATTACATCACATAAGATCGATTGTAACACAAAAAAATGTCATGTACTCTATGGTACTCACTTAAGCCTGATTCAACCTAAGTGATCAAATCTCTAAAAAGAGCAGTCTGTTTGATGACTTGGATAGTAGCAGTCCACCAGCTGAATCACACACACACACACACATATATATATATATATATATATATATATATATATATATATATATATATATATATAATAATAATAATAATTATTTACAACAGTAAAAATACAAGAAATAACAGTTTTATAAGGTAAATAAATATTAAAGGAATCTTACTCTTATATATCTAATTTAAACCCAGATATCCCTGTTTACCATCGCTAAGCTTGCGGCTTGTCAGCCATGTATAAACAGAGTTTGAAAGAGGAAAAAAAATGTATGTAAAAATTAAGTAAAATTTACCGGTATATTAAAGCAAAACACCATTTTAACTTTTAAAAGGATAAGAGAGCAGCATTCAGTATAAAATGTAGAAAACAAAATATTACAGACATAAATATGAACTGTGATACAAAAAAAACACAGTCTTAATTAATTATAAAAACATAACTGTTAGTTTAAATGTTATTAAGACATAAAAGAACGATATACGACATAGTATTTAGTAAAAAACATTACAAACATACATCTATCTAATGATCGATGATACAAAAAAGCAAATAGAAAAAAAAAAAAAAAAAACTAGATACCTATAAAATAATTGCCTCTCTTATCAGCCACCTTGTTAAGTGTTTTTTAAAGTTTTTATTATATATTTTATTTTTCAGATCTTGAGGCATTAAGTTATAAACTTTTTGGCCAATATAGTTAAACTGTTGCCTTCCTACTTGCTTGTTTGGTCTAGGCAATGTCAAATTTAGTCCTTCCCTAAATCTTGTCCGATAATTATGAGTATTGTTTTGGCTAAGCATATGTTTTTTTGCCAAGTATAAAATAGACGTTTTATAATAAAGAGACCTTACACTCAACATATTCGTTTGGGAATACAGAAGATGGGTAGGATATCGCCATTCAAGCTTAAACATTATTTTAAGAATTTTCTTTTGTGCCATAATTACAGGAATTAGATTTGACTGATATGCGCCCCCCCATCCAATTATTCCATACTCTAACAGAGACTGTATAAGGGCGTAATACATCATTTTGAGATACTTAGCGTCAAGAATTTTCGACATAGTTTTAAACAGATGCATAAGCGATCTCAGTTTTTTTGCAAGGGCTTCAGCTTGAGTATCCCATCTTAGATTTTCATCTATAAATATTCCAAGATATTTTGTATTTTTAGAGCGATGTAGAGTCCAGACGTGATTTCTCAGAGGTAAGTTTATATCAATTGATGCCGCTTGAGGTAATCCTCTTTTATAACTTGAGAACATTATATAAACTGTTTTTGTTAAATTTATAGTAAGTAAATTAGAATCGAACCACTCTACTATTATTTGTAAATCTGTTTTTATTTTTCGCTCTACTTGTTCCCATGTATCGCCTTCTATAAAAAGTGCTGTATCATCGGCGAATGATATAATGGTTCCGGTACATTGTAGTGTAAGAAGTTCGTTTAAATATATTAAAAATAATACTGGACCCAAAACTGTTCCTTGTGGGATACCGTAATTAACCACCTTTGGTTTGCTGATTTTATGATCTATTTCTACGACTTGCTCCCTTTCGCTAAGATAATCTTTAAAGAGATCATGTGCAGGTCCACGGATACCGATATTGTAAAGTTTAGATAACAATTTTTTATGGCTTACAGTGTCAAACGCCTTTGCTAAATCAACAAATACCGCAGCACTTGGTTTACTTTTATCCCAACTTTGATTTATTTTGCTAGTTAATAATGCTATTGCGTCATTTGTTGATTTATTGTTTTGAAATCCGAATTGGTAGGAGGATAATAGATTATTATTATTTAAAAATGACATTAATCTTGTTTTAAGGGCCTTTTCGAAAATTTTAGCAAGGTTTGAAATTAAGCTTATTGGTCTATAATTTTCCATTTTGTCCATCTCACCATTTTTGTAAATCGGCTTAATTTTTGTCTTTTTAAAATGTTTTGGGCATTTTCCAGTCAAAAATATCAAGTTTATTAGATAGGTTATTGGAGGTACTAGTTTGTAACTACTCAATTTTAATATTTTTGTTGTTATTTCATCAATTCCTGGAGTAGAATCGTTTTTTAGGGAGTCGATAATTTTACTTATACTATATATATGTATGTATATGACCCTACAACTATTTATCAAAAAAAAGAACAATGAGCTAATCAAAAAATGGGAACCAAATAATTTTATTTTACCAAACACAGCTAAAGATCTATTAATTCAAAACTCCTTACCTCCCAGAATATATGGCCTGCCCAAGCTTCATAAACCAGGAATTCCTTTAAGACCCATAGTATCTTGTATTCAGTCCCTTTTCAATAACCTTTCAAAATTTCTAAAGAATATTTTATCGAACGTAGCATACAGAAATAGCCATTACATAAAAGATTCATGGAGCTTTAAAGAAAAAATAAACGAAGTACAGATCCCAATTGATTACACCGTTGTTTCCTTCGATGTAGTATCGTTATACACCAATGTACCAAAAGACATTGCCCTAAATGTAATTAAAAAAAAGTATACAGATATTCCACTAAACGATTTTTTAGAAGCTATAAAAATTACTTTCACATCAACCTATTTTAAATATAAAAATTCGTTCTACAAGCAAATTGAAGGTTGCGCAATGGGCGCCTCAATATCTAGTATAATTGCCCAATTAGTTCTAGAAGACCTTGAAATCCAAATTATTTCTAAATTAAATATTTCGTTACCATTTTTCTATAGATATGTCGATGACTGTATTTGCGCAATTCCCACAGATAAAATCAACTATACCTTAAATCTTTTTAATAGTTATCATAAAAAAGTCCAATTTACTATAGAAATCGAAAAACTGAACAAAATAAACTTTCTTGATATGACGCTACACCACAAAAATACTAAAATTCTGACAGAATGGTATACAAAACCTACGTGGTCCGGTAGGTATCTAAACTATAAATCACACCACCATATATCACAAAAAAAATCTGTAGTAATTAGTTTAGCCGATAGAGCAATTAAATTGAGCAACCCTGAGTTTAGAAATACCTCAATAAGAAAGGCAAAAAATGTGCTTAAATTAAACTCATATCCACAAAAACAACTCCAATATCACAGATAAAGAAAACCGAAAAAACAATAAGAAAAATTATAAACACTATTTGTCCCTACCATATATATCCAACCTGTCAGAAAATTTCCAAAAGCTTTTTAAAAAAAATGATGTTACTGTGTGTCACAAAGGGTTTAACTTCCTAAATAATAATTACAGCAACCTAAAAAGGAAATTCCTAAAAATAAAAAAACGCATACTGTATACCAGATACCATGTAAAGATTGTCCTTCTGTGTATATTGGTCAAACTAGCCAACATCTTCACAAAAGGTTAAATGGGCTTCGATACGATAAAAAAAATACTACAGCACTTAAAAAACATAAGGAAAACCTTAATCATAATTTTAACTTTGATGAAACAAAAATACTCTTAACACAACCACACAAAAGAAAACGCGAATATCATGAAATGATCCACATAAAAAACAATCCTCAATCCATAAACGATAAATCGGAAATAGCTGGTCTCAACAAAATATATTTTAATATTCTTAACTAAATTTTTCACCTTTAAAATTAGAAAATATACAGTTCTCTAACAAATATTTTATTAAATAATTCATTATTATGTTTTTTAACTAGTACCCCAAAAAAATGCACTTCTATTTTGCAATTGGATACCAAATGAGAAATGAAATAACAATGGTATTTTGGATGTTCGTAAAATAATTTCTTTTAAACTCTTACAGCACAAAAAAACAACAGAATTCTCATAGCACCTACATGTCTTATTTGTAATATAGTAGCAGTCGTTTAATACTCGTTGTCGTTCTATGTATGTGACTGATGTATTATATTTTCACGTTGTGTTTGTTTATAATGTAATATATAAAATGTCAGCTTCGTGTTATATGTCTCATATGTGTTACACAATTTGTTATCGCATTTAATGCATGGATCTTTGTTTCTGATGGTAAGTTTATTTTTTGTAAATCGTATATATTTATTTAAGGTCAATTTTACTTTTAGACACGTTATAAACCAGTTGAAAAAGTTGTACGAAAGTCAACGAAACGTCCTGGAAAAAAAAAATAAAATTATGTAACTCTCCACTACCTCGCAGTTTACTTTAATGAACCAAAATTCCCAAAAAAACTTTGCTGAAACTTATATATATATATATAAATAAACTTCTAGAAATCTTATAGGTCGTATGTCGCATTACATCATAAGATCGATTGTAACACACAAAAATGTCATGTGCTCTATATGAACATGTGTTAAAACAGGGATAATTAATGCATTTTCTAAGCCTATCTATCTTAGACAAGGAAAAAATATTCTAAAATAACCTTTTTAGAAATGTTTCATATCAAAAACGAACCTAACGGTATGAACAAACGTAGCGATATACAAAATATCAGTACTATTTAGAACTATATTTTAGAACTATAAAGTAATAGATATAATAATCCACAAAATTAGTAGATGTCCCATCAAACAGAAGGTGCCCTTTAAAATTTTGAAGTTCTGAATCTGTATTTGTTGCCCTCCTATTTTCCATATAAAATCAATATTCACATATTAAGTATTCACA
Organism: Kuschelorhynchus macadamiae; assembly: GCA_030620095.1. NCBI lineage: Eukaryota > Metazoa > Arthropoda > Insecta > Coleoptera > Curculionidae > Kuschelorhynchus > Kuschelorhynchus macadamiae. The sequence continues at coordinate 877,970 of JAUTXW010005496.1, forward strand.
TGTCTTGTTTAACATTTATAATATATTTCTTCTGAATCAAGTTTGTAACAACAATTATATATTCGCCATCACTGTCACTACAATCGTATAGCCACTATTTTACTTCCGTATTTCATACTCTTTACGATGTAATAATAATATTAAATATTAGACGAATTTAAAAATTTTAAGTAGATATGGTGATGTCAAAATGTAATAATATCAGGAAATTAATCATATTTAGTAAATCAAATTTTAGAATTTCAACTTTAGTTAAACTAAACAGGAAAATAATGGTTTATTGGGTTCGATATTTGAACCATCAGTACGAATGCAAGATCGAGTTCCTTTTCGTATTTAGGTGGTGGTTGTTAGACTTGCATAATCTACCAAAAAATAATACCACATAAATGGATTGTAAATGTAAGAAATAGTTTTTAATTGCGTGATATGTTTGTCAAAACTCAAAAGTACTTGTAAGTAAAATTTTATTTTCTTATATGTTTTTGATGGGAAATAACATAAATATTTCAAAAATAGTTAACGAGAGAAATAATAACTCAAACATTCTTTTAAAATTCTGAATGTAGCAATAAATTATATGAATTATGAAAAAACATCGCATATAGCGACGAATTTTTATCACATACTTTTCTTATCTATAGTTACATATTAAACATATTCAGAAATTTCATTTTCAGTAAAATTATTTGCATTTAGAAATGATTTCCTCAGATAATGAATTAATTATTATGTATCTATAAAAAGTTAAGGTACATGACGCCTGAAAAGTATTTTTCTTGATGTTAGATATCTAAAACTACCATAGGCAGGTAGAGTCGGCATGTTGAGAAATAGGCCAAAAAGTTTCTCTAACATAATACAAATGTTTTAGTGTGTTTAGCATAAGATGCAGAATTTTTCAAAAATAATTATCATAGTAGCGGCCATAAAAAGTAAGACTGTGTTTTACAAAATATCTAAATATTAAAGTAATATTTTACAAAAAAATATTTACTCTCATCGATGCAAGTCGAATTAAAACACAATGTCGCTAATCCAGCTAAAACAATTTCTGTTAATCCCATAGTCGCGTATCAACCACTAAACCGTGTATTTTTTCTTTTTCATTTTAAAAAATATTCACTTTAAATTACCCCGTCGTGTCCTGTATTCTACTAACCGCACTCAACCCTTTCTCCCACGAACGTGTCATCGGTAATTGTTCAATTGTTTGTTCTTTAGGCGCCGATGTAGTGAACATTTTTTGTCTTATAATAATTGGTTTTTAATGTTCGAACTTTTAGGATGTATTTAAGGGATGTTCCGCAAACTTTAAATATTCATAACATTATAGTGTAGTGGATTTATATATACTAAATGAAGTTATTCAGTAGTACATTAAGGCAGTAGGGAACCCAGAAAAATAATTCGTAGGGGTGGGAGTAAATGAAGGGTGGAAATAAGGAATAACAGGTTAAGGGCTAAAAATAGCAAGCAAATTTTTTCTGCTAAAAATAGTTTTAACTATTTATTCGTTCTTTCTCAAGTTTAGCCCTCCCTTGGTATGCTCCTGTATTTTAGAAAAAAGTATTAGACTAACATTTTTAAAATTTATGTTACTAGCTAAAACCCGTGCATTTCGTTGAACGTACAAATCGAAGAGTGCGTAAATAACAATAACTAATAACTAAAATAAATGTTGTTTTATAGCTGGAATTAATAATATTAAGGCACGCATGATGTCCTTTCTTGAGGATAAAAATATTTTACACCTGAGCCAGTTTGGTTTTCAATTGGGCAAGGGTACCAGTGATGCTGTTTTTAGATTCTTGGACATGGTTTACCAGAACCTTAATGCGAAGGAGGCAGTTGCGGCCGTTTTTTGTGACTTGTCGAAAGCATTTGACTGCGTTAATCATGGAATACTGCTGCAAAAGCTTCATGTATATGGCTTTAGGGGCAGGGTATTGCGGTGGTTTGAGTCTTTCCTCGGAGGTCGAGTTCAAAGGGTCGCATTGGGTTCGGTCTCGTCTGGTTCTTCTAGGGTGGAGTGGGGAGTGCCACAGGGCTCGGTTTTGGGTCCCCTTCTCTTTCTCTTATATGTCAATGATTTGTCTCTTGTCAACATTCGGGGACACTTCACTCTCTTCGCCGATGACACGACCATTTTGTGGCATGATTCTAATGTAAATGCCCTAACAGCGACCATATCGTCGGACCTCCCTAAAGTTAAAGAGTGGTGTGATGCAAATTTCTTATCTCTTAATGTTTCCAAGACCAATATTGTGGGGTTCAAATGCGTTCTTGACGGATTGGCCGTTGGTGAAGCACCACTGGAGAGCAGACTGTGTACAAGATTTCTGGGAGTTGAGATTGACAGCCAGCTGAAATTTGACATACATATTTTGGCGCTGGCAAAGAAGATTGCTGCTGGTTGCTTCGCTGTGCGTACTGTGTCGACTGAAATTGGCTCTGCAAAGACCGTTTACCATGCCTTGGTCGAATCACACTTTCGATATGGTATAGCCTTCTGGGGCAACACATGTGGTTACTTGCTTGGCACGCTGTTTGTTTTACAGAAGCGTGCAGTGAGGTATGTGTGCCGCATTGGTAGTAGGGAGCCATGCAGACCGTTATTTATCGCTAAAAAAATCTTAACATTAACATCGCTTTATATACTTGAGACAGTCTGTTTGGTTTACAAGTACAGAGACAGTATTCCGGTGCCTGACCATGGCTACAACACTCGACAGGCACAAGACTTTCACCTGCCGATCGCTTCCTCGGCGCTGACCCGTGCATCGATTATCTATGAAAGCAGGAAGATTTACAACCATCTTCCTGCTTTCATTAGGGCGAGCTCAAGTATCATGCATTTTAGAAGGGCTGTTAAGAAGCTCCTGACTGTGAAAGCATATTACGAGCTGGGGGATTATTACAGCGAACATTTTTAGAATATTTTTATGATTATTTATGTTTTATTTTCGCCGACTTATGTATTTGTGTATTTATTGATCTATTTTACTTTGTAATTTTACTTCATTGTGACCTATTAATTGCATACCTTTTGTGTGATGTTTTATTTTTTGTTTAAACTGTTTTACTTTAGCTTTGTCAATAAGATTAATTCTCTGTATCTTTGACAATAAAGCATATATTGATTTGATTTGATTTATTAATAATAACGGAAAAATAATAACAATAATAATAATAATATTTGCTATATATACTACAGCAAAGCTTTCGATTCGGTTCCCCGTGACTGTTTGAAACACCTTTTCTAAAAGTCTATAAGATTCACCTATCCATTCGGTCTCTTTTGAGTATCTTTATATCAAAATAGACCACAACACTCTCTTCTCAAGAAATAGGTAGTGTTAAAATTACAACAACCACTTACAGTTGTCGCCCAAACATGAGGAGAAATGGAAAACTGAGTCACTTGTATTACTATTTTATAGAAGATATTAAACTTGCGGAAAGCCAAGTCCAATTCCAGTCACTTATAAACATAACAAGATCATTTAGTAACGATAAGAAAGTATCATTTGGATATGGCAAATGTACCATTTTTGCAATTAAGAAGGGAAGGGCTATCTATGACCAAATGCCATCGGAAGATATTAAGTCGTTTGATGCAAATGAAATCTATAAATACCTAGGGATAGCATAAAACACGAATTCAAAGATCTATACTGAATGAAATTAACTAAGCTCCTAAACAGTTTATTGACCTCTAGAAACCTCACCATCATAATCAATACATGGGAAGTATCAGTGTTAACTTACTCCTTTGGTAATTTAAAATACTCCGACATAGATCTGCCTGAACTGTATAGATAAACCCGTAGGTTATTACTTAAACTCAGATATTACCATCCTAGAGCAACAACACTGGTTTACTTAAAAATAATAGGAAGGGGAAGAGGACTTATCAACATTCATGATATGTACAGAAGCCAGGAAAGCAAAACGTGGGAAAACTTCTTACATTTAGAAAGTCAACTCACACATCTAGTTGCAGTAGCCGACCTGAGCTAGACCCCATTAAATATGTAGACGAAGGAGACGAATATTCCAAACGCATAACAAGTAGAAAGGTGCAAAATACCTATAAAGACAAACCTCAACAAAGTTAAAGCCTCAATAAAAGAGGACAGCAAAGCAATCAGCGTTTTAGGATCACTCTATTAAAATACTGTGCTACTTCCCGGTTGAAATAAAGGGTTGAGTCCTGTTGCCACAATGTTTATCTAATAAAAAGTCCTTAAGATCCCTCTAAAGAAAAATGTAAGAAGCTCTCATAGCTAAGCGTATTAGCCTTAAGAGCTGTAGGGAAAAATAACGAAATCTAATACATAAAAACAGCCATGCCTTTTGATATTTAAAGTCAAAACTATCCCAAGAAGTATAAATATATTTGGTTTAGCATTAATGCCTGTTACACGGTGTTACAATTGTATGCTATGTGGACATTTCAATATCGAGACAAAACACTAAATGCCAAAACTATGCCAATGAAAGCTACAATAGACCACGCAAGTGTGAATGCAACAAAGGAGTAAGGTTTAGAACTTGTAATAGCAAGTAGAACTTTATATAATGCCTGTTACACGGTGTTACAATTGTATGCTATGTGGACATTTCAATATCGAGACAAAACACTAAATGCCAAAACTATACCAATGAAAGCTACAATGGACCACGCAAGTGTGAATGCAACAAAGAAGTAAGGTGTAGAACTTGTAATAGCAAATCTCAAAAATCCATAAACACCCCCGTATTCACTAAAGAGGTTTAATAATTAGACCAGGTCTAGCTGCCATGATACTTAAAACTCTTAGTTCGCCACATATTTATACTGGAGATAAATTGATAACGATAATGAAAAAAATAAAAGAATGTTTATTCCTTCAAACATCGAGATAGAAATCGATGGGAACGGTCTTCAGTGACACCGCATCGATTGTACCGGAATCTAACAATGACACCAATTTTGAAGAAGTAAGTAGAAGTTGCTTCTATTTTTATTTATTCATTCATTACAGACCAACTCTTTGAGACCTTAACCTTTTATTAACAATTTAAGAGAAAGCTTAAAAAAGGTTAAGGCTCAGTACCACCAGTGGAGAGTGGTGCAACGTTCAATATTAAATTTGTCAGTTCTGGGTGGCGTGAGTGCGCTCGTGGCCCCTCTTTAAGATCCACGCCCTAAGCGTCCGCTTATATCCCTTATTGGATAAAACAGCACAAGGCTTAGTAACAACGTATGTAAAAGAATAAATTTTACTGGCAATTGTAGCATACTGAATTTTTTTTATTATGATTTATTTGTCACTGAATGTAAGTAAGTGAGGGAGCCGTATCTCATCGTATGAGTTTAAAATTTTATAGCTATCTGGATGAGAAGATAAATTTGGTTTATCTTCTCATTTTCAATTAATTTTTCTGTTTGATTTGTACTTTTAGTTCAATGAATCTTATTATATTTGGTGATTACAAGTTATCAAGCTAAGTACCAACACTATTATCTAAAATTTAGGTTTCTTTTATTATACAATATTATATGTCTCTTTTATTTACATACCGATCTGCAGCAAAATGAAACTAATAAACAAACTAAAAATAAAATTATTTGATTTTAAAAGCTCTCTTATACATCTATATATGCATAAAATAAAATATACAAATATTATAAATGCTTATACGCCCAATTTTGGTAAAAGTATTAAAAAAAAAAACATGTAGGTCAATCCATTTTCACAGTCCTGTACATGACACATAAAACAAGCACTAATCTACTTCGCATTAAGCGACCTTCATTTTTATTTACCAATCATTACCAACAGACAATGTATATATTTATATTTGTCGTTCAAACAAAGAAATATTATTTTATCTTTTATTCCGGTGTTTTAACGGGTTTAAAACGAATACATCAAAGAAAATTATTTTTTTATTAGGACAAAAATGGGGTACGTATTAGTCATGCAAAATGTGTGTCACGACTTAAAATTAATGTCTTGATAAAATGGAATTTTCTTTTTCCTGATAACGATGTTTATAAAATGAAATAAAAACTAACACACATGTCAAAGAGAAAAGTTGAAATCGATTATCCTAAAAAATGATTGATGTTCGGTTGAATCGCAATTGTGTCTTAGATTCAAACACGTAAAATTAAGTCTTACATGATATTTTAATTCCATATAAGAGCATCATTTTATATCTTTCTTAGAGCCTGTATTTTCATCCCCAAATAACTTTATTATCCAAATATTTATCGTGGAAACGATTGTAACCTTGGAAAATATCCACCGAATAAAATTATACGAAAATGAAAATACCGGCCCTTAGACGTATAATTAAATTTTTTTAATTTTTCCAGATTCATTTTCGCGGTGGTTATGTCAGAAACGGTTTTTTCTTCTTTTCTCGAAAAAGCTCATTATAAGAAAAAAGTCAATTTCCAGAACAGTCACGTGTTTTTCTTAAAAATGTACCAAAATATACAAAAATGTCCGTCACTAATTAAAAACTATTTTCATAGTAGTTCATTAGTAGTAGCTTTACCGTAGCGCCCGACCAAAACAAAGACGCTTATATGAATGCCATAAGATCGTCTCTGTTTAGTTGATTCTCTAGATGATTGCCCGAGTCTGATAAGAATGACCAAACATTATAAAACTATATTTTATATTGTATCTGCGAGTATATCTTCCCCCTACCTACAAACCCGTATTTCTTCTCTCAGTTATATGAATGTCAAAAAGTCAAAGTCAAAATATGCTTTATTGTCCAAAGAAAAAAATCTCTCAATGACAAAGCTCTTAAAAGTAAACAATTAAAATAAGCAAACTAAAATTATTAAAAGAAAACATTAATGTCATAAAACGTCACAGAATATAAAAAAAGCACAGCAAGCAAAAACCCAACACAGCACACCGAAAAATGATCTTATCGTCATAGTAGATAACATAATTTACACAATACACAAGACTAAAATATAATAAGTGACCACATATACACCCCATCTAAAAGAAGTTCGATTAAAAATAAAAATAAAAATCTGCAGAAATATTACATATTTACACATCCTAAAATATATATAAGCACAATACCCATATAGAAACTCCTAATTAAAATTTTTTGCTAGAAATTCTTCAACATTGTAAAATGATTAAGAGATCATTAAATTTTTAACCTTAGTTCTAAATAATCTGTAACTTCTAATTCTTCTGCTGCTGACTGCGAGGTTATTAAACATTTTTTTTTTTTAATTATAAAAAACAGAGTTTTTAGTTAGGGCTGTCGAAGGTATAGGTAGACTAATAGAGAAAGAACTGCGGGTGCCCATCAAAGACAAAGTATGAATTCTTTCTAAATACTTCAGACATACGGATTCCAAAATAAACAGACCTGCTAGTCAGAATTTTTTTTGACTTAAAAATGGGTCAACATGAATCACGTGGCTTTAGGCTGTATAGGTAACTTATTGCACGTTTCTGCAGGACGAAAATTGATCGAAACAAGTTACCGCTGCAATGGCCCCTAAAACAAATTCCATATCTCAAATGTGATTCGATTACCGAAAAATAAACATTTCTTGCTACTGTTTCGTTTAGCTCAGTTCTAGTTGTTCGAATAGCATAACATCCAGAACTAAGTTTCTGGCACAAGTTATTAATATCTACATTAAATTTTAATTTATTATCGACAAACATTCCCAAGAACTTGTTTTCTGTAATGTTTTTATGATGCCATAAAATTGTTGTGTCATCGGCAAATGAGGTGCACTGTCCATTGCGTATGAAAGAAGGCAGATCATTAACATATATTAAAAATAAAAGTGGGCCAAGAACAGATCCCTGAGGTACACCGGCGGTTATGTCTAGTTTGGACAAAAGTTCACCTTGAAAACGGACGCTCTGATGGCGGTCAGTTAGGTATTTCAAAATTGCGTCCCTTAAGCTATAGAGTTCCAGCTTACTCAGCAGTATCCTATGACAGACACAGTTAAAGGCCTTTGTCAAATCGCAGAACACTGCCGAAGCAACCTCTCCCTCATTGAGACTCAGATATAACTCTTCCATAAAATGAAAAATGGCATCATTAGTGTTCCTAGAAAATCGAAAACCAAACTGTGCATCAGAAAGCAATTCGTGCTTATCCAAAAATGAAAGCATTCTAGATTTAACCACTTTTTCCACAATCTTGCTAAGTGTAGGTAGTAAAGAAATTGGTCTAAAGTCAGAAGGTAAATCCTTGTCACCTGCTTTAAATAAAGGGGGTCACTAGTGATACCACTGCTCAATTTTTGTATAATAGTACAATAAAACTGATTAATTTCGTTGGCTCCCAAATTAGAGTTAATAAAATGACTCGATTCCTTGCCTCGCAGCTCATTAACCATATTCCAGATTTCCCTTTGTTTATTTCCTGCAGTTATTACTCGATTATGGTAGTAAAGTTGTTTAGCAAGTTTAATGGATTTTCGACAAACACATCTGTACTTATTAAAATAGGTCATAAAAGGCAAGTTGTCCAAAAAATAATTTCTTAGCATGTGAAGAAATCACATGTTTTTAGATGAAACTTTTAGTCCTTTAGTAATCCAAGGTTTTTATTTTTAGATTTTATGTTTACAATAGGAAAAGCCTTATTAAACAGTTCTGCTATACTAGAATGATAAGCCTCAAGAGCATCGGCCATTAGGAAAATACTATTCCAATCGTAGGCTGCACATAGATCTGAAATTTTTTTATAATTACTCCCAGTCAGCAGTCTACCATATTTTCTAGATATCTTATTTTTAGATGTGTCAATAACAAAATGGCACAACACAGCTTCATGATCAGAGAGACCACTATTTACAACTTGACAAAGAACATCAAAATTTGAACAAATATTGTCCAATAAAGTTTGTGAGCACAGACTTAGGCGTGTCGGTGAACTTACACGCATTTTTAACTCATACTAGGAGTTAGAAAGTCAATGTTTAGGTCACCGCCTAAAAATACTCAAGTATTTGGTTTTTGGTGGAATTTGACTCAACAAAAAATCCAGGCTCTTCAAAAATTCATCAAAATTACCTGATGGTGCTCTGTATATGCATAAAAAATAAATATTACAATTTTTGAACATGACCAAACTAAATTCAAAAACTTGATCGCTTATCAAGTAATTATAGTTACTAACTAGATTAAAATTAGTTTTATTTTTAAATGTATCTTTAATAAATATAAGTGTACCACCATGAACCATCCGTGATCTACAATAAGAGGTAATAATAGAATATGCGGATAAGTAAATTGGTTCTTCTGGCCTAAGCTAGTGCTCAGTTATTAAAACAAGCTCTGGAAACTTAAGACTATGCAAAAGCAACTGTAATGCATCAATGGAGAACTATATCACCACTGATTTTCTAAATTACCTTGAAAGCTATACACTTATTCGTCACAGGTAACACGGCTTCGCCAACCGAAGACCCACAGCAGATTTTCTCACCTTCGTAACTCACAACTGGAACAAGTCACACCAATTGAATAAGGAAGCCCAAATTATTGCCCTCGATATATCTAAACAATTCAATTAAGTCTAGCATGACGCACTTTTTACCAAACTTTCTGCGGATGGTTTTCCTTCTTCTATATTTGGACTACAAGTTTTCTTTCCAACAGAAGTATTTCTGTAGAGTCATTCATCTCATTTTCAGAAAATCAACGCAGGCGTTCCACAGGGTTCAGTGTTGGTACCTATCCGATTCTCGGTATGCTGACGATAGTACACTCCAGATCAACATTGATTTTCCCAAACCTGTTTCCAATATTGAAATGGATGATATGAGTAGAGTTACGATTTTATGGTTAATCGAGAGCCTCCATTTCCTAAATGGGGTAAAATGGGGAGCAAAGAACCTTATGCAGTTTAACTTCACTAAGCATGTGTAACATATTTTGTGCTTCGTGTATTTTATAACCTATTAAGACAATTTCGTCTGCAAAGCACACATGGTTCGGCCTTTCACTGTCGTTGTTGACACCCATATTTTCCCAATTTATTTCATTAAGCACCTTTTTTAAAAGTGTTAAAAATAATTTAGGGAAGAGTGTATCGCCCTACCTGACCCCTTTTTCGATATTGAATTTTTCTGTCTATTGTTCTGTTGGTGTTCTTACATTAGTTTAGTAGTCGCATTTGCATATATACCTAATCATTTTTGAGAATCGGTTATCAATTCGGAAAATTGAATCAGAGGCTTTTTCGAAATAATGAAAAACCAGCACACGGGAGTTGTATTCCTGATACTTCTCAATCAGAAATAGGGCTAAGGAGACTGACCGGTCTGTAAGGTTAAATTGTTGCACTGCTACGGGGTTATTCCTTCCGAGAAGCACCTGTCAAAAGTATTCTTAGGACTTTAATGACAATCATCACGTATACTATCTTACAAATTATCTTCCAATACCCTCACCATTCAAATGAATAATCAAATTCCTGAAGCCAAAGGTTCCGTTACCCTAGCTGGTATCCCTTTTCAGTAAAATCTTCGTTGTCAGCCTTGAAATTGAGTTTCCCTTTTCAAAACCGAGGATACGACTTTCTTATGCCAATTTGTATACCCTTTCCACATAGCAAATCAGACCCAGCCTTGAGTATTGGAGGAGCCTCTCCTTCAATCCTTAACGTTCTTGACTCTATCCAACAAAGAGCTATTCGTGTCCCGATAAAGGAAAGTATTACCAGCAAAGGCCTTTCTTCATCTAATCTGCGAGTCGCGCTTCAATAAGATTTTCCTCTCTTTACATAAAACATAGTACTTAGACTCTCGGTCATCGTATTCTTCTTACAGATTTAAAAAAGATAAAATCCTTTCTATTTCATCCCTCCCACACCAGTGCCCCCTCCTGAGGTCTGAGGTCAGATGTGTATCTCTAAGGATGCCAAAATTCCTTTTTTAGGTTAATTACAATTTGTTCACAAAATTTCAGGGCAATATGTTAAAGCATTTCACAGTTACGGAGTAAAAGATTCAGAATGACGTTATAATGCCATTTTTTTATATGCTCGCTAATACTTTTTTTAATATGCTTGCTAAATACTTCCGTACATATAAAAATAATCCCAATTGTCAAAAATTAAAATAATTAGTAAAATTGAACTTCGTACCCTTAAAAACAGCAAAATCCATGTGAAATTCGATTTTTGTAGATTACCCCAACTTTACCACTTCCCCCTTCTTCCCAGCGACACAATTAACTAATAGACACAAGACATTTTTTGCGCCAAGTATTTAATATTTTCAACCTCCATTAAGATTTATAATAACCGAAATACCCTTACAAGAAAATAGATTCCCCCCTAGATTGAAGTATGTACCTTGTAACGAAGTTTATACATTTGGGAAATGTATAAGTCTCTTCTCTTTCTTTTCCATCTTTAGTGATACCGTCTCTGTCCTGCGCATTCATACCTGAGTAATTGTTGTCACTGTAATCAGCTACCTGGTGCGTTTGCCTTGTTAATCCAAGGATGACGTCCGAGATTTAAGCGTTCAGTACACACATATATATATATATATATATATATATATATATATATATATATATATATATATATATATATATATATATATATATATATATATATATATATATATATATATATATATATATATATATATATATATATATATATATATATATATATATATATATATATATATATATATATATATATATATATATATATATATATATATATATATATATATATATATATATATATATATATATATATATATATATATATATATATATATATATATATATATATATATATATATATATATATATATATATATATATATATATATATATATATATATATATATATATATATGTATATATATATATTTGTATATATATATATATATATATATATATATATATATATATATATATATATATATATATATGTATATACATGAATATATAGGTATATATATATATATATATATATATATATATATATATATATATATATATATATAGATGTATATATATATATATATATATATATATATATATATATATATATATATATATATATATATATATATAAGAAATCATGGTTCTTGGGATTAGACCGTGTCAAAATGGAATCACTTTCCGACATTTCGCCTTCGATTGCACGAGGCATCTTCAGAGATCTTCACTTCACGAGATCGGAACACTGAATGAGCTCGGAGAGACCCAGGCTGGTTATTTATAGTTGACCTGTGTTTACCGAAGCGTAACTCGGTATAACGATCGGTTTCCACGTATGATGTAGACTGAAGCCCGTATCTCTATTAAAATTGTTAGGATGCTTATAAATTTCAATAGATTCTCTAATTTTGCGTTTATAGAGTCCCGAAACCGATGCAAGAACTTTGGTTTCTTTTACATTTATGACACGCCCAGTAGAATGTTGGTGTTCAGATACAGCAGATTGTACAATTTGTTTCTTTCTGATACATCGTTCATGTTCCTTAAGCCTAGTCGATATGGATCGTCCAGTTTCTCCAATATAAACATCACCACAGGAACAAGGAATTGCATATACTCCTTCCGTTTGAAAAGGAATAATGTCCTTTGGCGATCTCAAACATTGTCCAATTTTCTTGTGTGTGTTGAAGATTGTACGTATGTTGGACCGGCGAAGTAACCTTGCAATCTTGTCTGTGGTTCCGTGGATAAATGGAAGAACTACATTTCCTATCGGTAATTCTTTATTAGTATCATTTCGTGAAGTAGGATTATTATATTTTCTAATTGATCGTCTAATATCATCAGTGCAATATCCGTTCCCTCTTAAAGCTTGAGTCAGTTTCTCTGTTTCCGATTGTAAAGAATTTTGGTCACAAATCGCGAGGGCTCTGTAAACCAATGAATTAATGACTGATTGCTTTTGTGCTGGATGATGATGGGAATTTGCATTTAAGTACCGGTTTTCTATACACAGAGTGTCCTAAGGAACCATTCTCTTTCCTTTGTACAAGAACATCTAGAAAGGGAATCGTGCCTTCTGCTTCAATTTCCATTGTAAATTTTATGTTAGCATGTTGTTGATTTAGATGATCAAGAAACCCAGGGAGGTTTTCTGGACCATGTGGCCATATTACAAAAGGATCGTCTACATATCTGAACCATGATTTTGGTTTTAGTGGAGACGACTCTAAGGCTTCCTCCTCAAAAGCTTCCATGAAGATATTGGCTACCACCGGTGACAGTGGAGATCCCATGGCTGCTCCTGAGGTTTGCTCATAGAAAGTTCCTTGAAAGACAAAATACGTTGATGTAAGACATGCTTCAATTAGATCTAAAAGTGGAATTATGGTGAAATAAGTCTGATATTATGGAAATTGAATCATTTATAGGCACATATACAGCGATTCTACATCGAAACTGACTAAGATATCTTTGGGATCTAATTGGATTTCGTTTTTCTACAAAATGCGTAGAGTTTCTAATATATGAATGTGTTTTTCCTGTCAAATTATTAAGAATATTTGAAAGATATTTACCAATTTTGTAAGTAGGAGATCCTATTGCACTGACGATAGGTCGAAGTGGTACATTAACCTTATGTATTTTTGGTAGTCCGTAGTAGAACCGCGGGATCCTTGAGGTGCTTGACCTTAACATCTTCTTCTCCTCTGTTGGTAGGTTGGATGCATTTATAAGGTTGGTTATCCGTCTTTCAATTTTGCTGGTCGGGTCTGCTTGGATCACTCTGTAAATGTTGTCGTCCAAAAGTAGTTGTATTTTCTTCACGTAATCTGTTTTGTCCATGACGACAGTGGCATTTCCCTTGTCCGCTTATAAACGCAAAATTAGAGAATCTATTGAAATTTATAAGCATCCTAACAATTTTAATAGAAATACGGGCTTCAGTCTACATCATACGAGGAAACCGATCGTTACACCGAGTCACGCTTCGGTAAACACAGGTCAACTATAAATAGCCGGCCTGGGTCTTTCCGAGCTCATTCAGTGTTCCTATCTAGTGAAGTGAAGATCCCTGAAGATGCCTCGTGCACTCGAAGGCGAAACGTCGGAAAGTGATTCCATTTTGACACGGTCTAATCCCAAGAACCATGATTTCTTAATTGACCACAGCCGTGAAAGCTTTCGTTCTATGTATATATATATATATATATATATATATATATATATAGACTTATACAGTTGTAAGTGAACTTATTTGTTATTTTAATGAAGTAACCTTACTTAGTTTTAATCTATGTGACGGCTATGATAGTGTCAAAAAATTCTTCTTGAATGTTCTATTAGGCTTAATTCTTTTTAACCTGTAGTATTTAGATTATTCTAGAACTTTCTAAATCATTCCATCATTTGCTAAAGGCTATATAAGCGAGCCGCAACATTTTGATTATCTGACGGCTGTCAGTAAATGTCCAGAAGCTGTATTTTTTGCGCTAAGCCCAAAAGGTAGTAATAAAGAAAATTATATAATTCCGGATCACCAGTAGTTCTACTGGGACTTTGGTATATTACGGACACCACACGTGCGATGGAGCAAGGCCAAGCCTAGAACACTATTCGAAAGTTTTCTACGATAATTAAATGCTTATTAGAATCACTTAAAACCGAATTTCTGCGTTTCTAAGCAGTTATATAACATGTTATATAATAAAATAATAGCATTAAAACCCGATTTATCTCAAATGAAGGACAGAAGTATGAGAATATTCCATTAGCCAATTCGTTTTCCAGGATTGCTAATAACTGTAATGATATAATGGACACTCATAATTCTACCCCTGATTTCGACGACGAATATCAAGATTTCAAAATTACTATAAAAAAAACGTAAGAAAAACAAAAAAGATGCTTTTTAATTACCTATAAAAAAAGAACTTAATAACAACTCGACCAATTTTCCTAACCAATCTAAGACGACAAATCAAAGCTCAAACCAACATTTCGGCAAGCAAGGATTGTCTCCTGTGCACACGACAAAAGCACTCAAAATAGCGCTAACTCTAAGCCAAGTCAACCTAAGGTGCCTCCAGTGGGATCAAAGGATCAAATTGCATATCATAGTTATATCATTATTAATTACTTTAAAAATTATAAGCTACAACTGCCCTTGAAATTACTAAGTACTTGGAAATCGATAATATTCCTTACCATTCATTCTCATTCTAGGAGGATAAACTACTTCATGTAGTTCTATTAGGGGTTTTGGAGGAGTGGAGTAATGACAAGGTTAGACACGATCTAAATGATTTAGGATTCACGCTTGAAAAGGTAAATAAATTGCATGCTAAGGACGGGAGGCCCATGCCTCTCGTTCTTGTGTCAATAGTGCCTAAAAGTCAAAAAAACATTTAATCTATCAGTTCTAAAACCAAAAGCACTCAGTGTCATCGGTGCCAAGTCTACGGGAGCTTGCAAAATAAATGCAAAGCACACCCAAAGTGTGTAAAATACGCAGGGGACCACCTGACTAATGAATGTGCTTTATAACGAACTTAACAAACCGACTTGTGCTACTTTCGACTGTACTAATACTACGTACAGTATTTACGTAAGATATGACCCTGACTACCTTAGAAAGAACGAAATGGGCAGTTTTACATTTCTTAACTAAGTCGTCTTTATGAATGATAGGAAACATAGACCTGGGGGAGGAACTGTGGCTTTCCTTACTGCCTTGCTGCCCAGGCGATTCCTAACTTTAGACAACATTATCGAGGGCACTTGTCAAAATTAAAAAGTATTTCCTAACTGTCGGTTCTGTTTATTCATAGCCGGGGGTGTTTCACCAGCAAAATATAGAGAATACTTTTAACCATTAAAAGTGTTAAAGAGAAGGGAAACTTTTTAATTTATATTTATTTGTTTCAATTACCCTTAACATAAGAGAAACTAAAAAAATAAGGAGGTTATTTAAATTACTATTATATAGCAATATATAATATAAATATTTTAGTCAAAAGTCTTCTTTTCACATCCCTCGTAAAAGGGAAGTATTGTAATCGTGGAAAAATCACTCTCCAAGATTTTTTCAGATCTGCACATTTCAGGGTCCCTAGATGACGAAAAACATGTTCCCTCAATTCCGTCGGCCTGTCTATCTGTTCGCGGCGTAGCTAAAAAACTACTTACCCGATTTACTTCAAATCTTGGTTAAAAATTAAGGGTCATATGGGGATGACCTGGTTACATATTGGTAAAAATCTAATATGGCGAAACAAAATGGCGGCCTAGTGAAACTTTATTATTATTCTACGAGAATTATTATTAAAAAGCTACTCATCCAATTTATCTCAAATTTTGCAGAAACACCAAGTATTATGTTGAAATCAACTGGTAACATTTTGGTATGAATCCAAGATAGCGGAACAAAATGGCGCCTTAATAAAATAATATTTAAAAACTCGGTCTGAAAAAACTGCGTATTGGTTTGATTTCAAATTGTGTGCCATAACTAATTGCGATATAGGGATCAACTGGTAAAATAGTGGTACTAATTCAAGATGGCCGAACAAAATGGCGGCCAAATAAAATGTTTTTAATCGTGAAAAATCATTCTCTCAGGATTTACACATCTTTACGTTTTAGCGTCGCTAGATGATAAAAAATATGTTTTATCAACTCCGTCGGTCCGTATGTATGTCTATTAGATCGCCGCATAGCTTAAATATTTACCCGATTGACTTCAAATTTTGTTAAAAAATTAAGGGTTATATGGGAATGATCTGTTAACATTTTGGTAAAAATCCGATATGGCGAAACAAAATGGCGGCCTAGTGAAATGTTAAAAAAAATATTATTAAAAAACTGCTCATCCAATTTATCTCAAATTTTGCGAAATTATCAAGTATTATGTTGGAATCAACTGTTAACATTTTGGTACCATTCCAAGACAGCGGAACATAATGACGGCTTAATAAAATATTTAAAAATTCAGCCTGAAAAAACTACATAATGGTTTCATTCCAAATTGTGTGTCATAACTAATTGTGGTATAGGGATCAACTAGTAAAATATGGTACTAATTCAAGTTGGCCGAACAAAATAGCGGCCAAATAAAATGTTGTAATCGTGAAAAAAATCACCCTCTCAGGTTTTACACATATTTACGTTTTATCGTCCCTAGAGACCAAAAAATATGTTTTATCAATTCTGTTGGTCGCTCTGTCAGTCGGTCTGTCTGTCTGTCTGTCAGTTCGCGGCATAGCTTAAAGACTACTTACCCGATTGACTTCAAAATGTTATCAAAAATTAAGGGTTATATGGGGATGACCTGGTAACATTTTGGTAAAAATCGAATGTGGCGAAACAAAATGGCGGCCTAGTGAAATGTTAAAACATTATTATTAAAAAAATGCTGGTCCAGTTTAACTCAAATTTTGCAAAAACCATCAAGTATTATGTTGGAATCAACGAGTAACATTTTGATACGAATCCAAGATGGCGGAACAAAATGGCGGCCTAACAAAATATTTAAAAATTCAGACAAAAAACTGCTAATTGATTGATTGTGGTAGAGGGATCAAGTAGTAAAATTGTGGTATTAATTCAAGATGGCCGAACAAAATGGCGGCCAAATAAAATGTTTGTAATTGTGAAAAACTCACCCTCTCAGATTTTACACATCTTTACGTTTTAGCGTCCCTAGATGTCAAAAAATAAGTTTTATCAATTTCGTCGGTCCGTCTGTCTGTCTGTCAGTTCGCGGCAGAGCTTGAAGACTACTTACCCGATTGACTTCAAATTTTTATCAAAAATTAAGGGTCATATGGGGATGACCTGGTAATATTTTGGTAAAAATCTAAAATGCCGAAACAAATTGGCAGCCTAATAAAATGTTAAAAAAACTACCAATTTATCTCAAATTTTGCACAAACATCAAAGTATTATGTTGGAAGCAACTGGCGGTAAAATAAAATATTAAAAAATCCGACCTGAAAAAACTACTTTATGGAATGATTTCAAATTGTGTGCTATAACTAATTGTGGTATAGAGATCAACTAGTAAAACTGTGTTACTAATTCAAGATGACGGAACAAAATTGCGGCCAAATAAAATTGTAATCGTGAAAAAAATCACCCTCTCAGGTTTTACACATTTTTACGTTTTGAAAGTTACTAATAATAACGTAATTGGTAACATATTTTGTTTTAAGGCATTCACTATACTTTTAGACCGAAAATAAAAATTGAAATCATTAGGGACGTCTAAGAAACAAATGAATTTTTGAAAGAAGGATGGCAGCTGACATTTAATATTACTGTGGGAAAATCTAGATGAGGAACTAAAGATTAGATGTGTATTTGTGGCATGACCATTCCTCTATCATTTTTTATAGATATTTAAAACTAAAAATCCTGAGGGTTTCCTCACACTTTCAGTTAAAATCGGTTTTTAAATTATAATTTGATAAAGCTTAAAATAGCTTAAAATAAAAAGATCCTTTGAGTATATCGCTCAGCTGGCTATACCAGGCCTCTAAACTTTGGATCATAATTTGGATTTGCCCACAATAATATAGTGTTAGTTGACATCCTTCGTTCATAATTTTACATTAATTGTTTTTTAGCCACCTCAAATGTTTTCAATTTTTATCATCGGTCTGAGTTTAGGTACTGTGTTAAAATCAAATATAAAAATAATTATTAAATTAGTCAGTGTTAATTTTCAAAACATTCAAAATTAATTACTAAAGAAATTCAGTTTTTACCATAAAATGCAATACATTTTTGTTTTAAAAATAAATGGGTCGGAACCAACGACATGGAAATAACATAGACCCAGTTGTTTACATTTTGGAGGAATCCAACATTAACCCTGGTTTGCCAAACCGTTACTGTGGCCAGATTATAACGGATATCATCCTTTATACTATTACCTAAATGAACAAGGAATTCCAAAAATTCCCAGTATAAATGTCCATATAGAATATTTTAAAACTGATAATTAAATAGCTTATTATAAATAACTCAAACCGAATCTGTTTAAAATGTACTTTAAATCTTCTGTAATTATTATTCCTTATTTCAAGAAATAAAGTCCAGAATAATCGGCAACGTCGAAATTCTACCTTTTTCGAGTATACTACAGATTTCTTTCGGGATCATTCGGGTGACGCCGAAGACGGTCGTAGTCATTCATGATTTCGACCTATTTGATGCGCGGCGTTGTAATTGTTCTAGTTGATGAAATAAGTGTTTTTCAGAAATCCAAGTGTTTTGTGTGGCTATTTTCAAGAATCTGTTTAAAAAACTTTAAGAAAATGGTGCGAACATGCTTTATTTGCAGAAACAAACGATTTAAACCCAGAAGTTTGTTTTCGAAGGTAAGTAAGGTTATGTCATACCAGTGCTGTAGTTGAAAGGTAAAATCACCATCTAATATCTATTATAACTTCAACTTATCTATAAAGTCGAAGACACTGATGATAAACGGAGTACAGCGTTTTGCTAATTTATATATTTGTGAAAAGTCTTAAATATTCCTCTAAAATTTATCAAACCGCCAAATAAACAACATAAATATACTATTTGGTAAAGCATAGGTACTAAATATTAATTGAGTAAGCTGTAAGACCCACTATTTTATGTTGTCATTAATTACTCCACGATGGTTTGAATTTTTTATGAAATTTTCAAGGAATATTTAGGATAGTGTCGGAGTTCTCATATAGCAAGCATATACAAAAAATGAAAATAGCGCAATAGCGTTACTTTTCAATTTTTCGTTTACTATAGATTTTCTTTAATGAATTTGAAATGATTTAATTTATTGCCAAAAATTTGGTTTTTAAAAATAAGTAATCAAAAAAGTAAATAAGTACCATCCTGAGGTACATTATCCCAACTAGGGAGAATCTGTTTTATCAGGTGATTTCGGTAATATAAATAATAATATAATATATTATAATGAATGTCAAAAATATTAAGCATCTTGGCACAAAATATTTATATTGTCAATAAGTGAAATGTATAGCGGGGAAGGTGGATGGTGCGGAAAAAAGGGGGTAAATTGAGGGATAAATACTGTAAAGATATTGCTTTTCATAATATGGTTTTTGTGGTTTTTAGGGACACGAAGTTCAATTTTGTGTTCATATTAATATTGGGCCATGTTTATTGCTGATTTTCTGTAAATATGAATAGATCCAATACATGTAAAGGTGGTGCAGCAAACTTTTAAAAGTAGGGGACCCAAATGTTTACCTAACTTCGCGTAAATAGAACTAAACTGTGTTGGAAAAAGGGTGAACTCAAAATGTTTTGAAAAACAATCCCGATTTCAAAAAATAGGTTGCATTAAAAAGTGATAAATTATATTTTATTACATATTTCCTGTGAAGTCGGTGATAGGCTGATAAAGAAAGGTATTAAATAAGCATTATACTCTTGGTATAGACATCAAAACACAAAATGGGTCCATGTAACAAAATTTAGTCTTATCTTCATCTTTAGTAACAATAGTAATAAGAACTCACCTTGTTATTGGTTGTTTTTTTTTTCATGGAAATGCTTGTTCTTTAATAACTAAGCTTATTGCTAATAATAAATATTGCCACATGAACCATTACATAAATATGTCTTTTGCAGGCACGTAGCCAGAATTTCAGTTCTAGGGGGATCCAACCCTGCCAAAACCAATTCAATGACAAAAAAATTACTAAGAAGAATGCTTTTTTTTCACTTGTTGCTAGTCCCCCTGCAAGTGCAACAAAATATGAAAAAAAGTTGCAAAAAATTAGTTATTTGCCAATATCTATTAAAACATTGCAGGTAGAGCAATTATGAAAATGTAAAAAATTATAGGTATATCTTGAGCAAATAGGACACGACGTTGGCGACTTTTGCTTAATATTTTTAGGTTTTATATATTTAATAGTATTTTAATAAATAAGTGCTTAGTCACTTTGTTAATATCGAGGTTAATGTGGTGTTATCTTCCATAGAGGGTCTGGAACCATATTGCTATATTAAAAATCTGGATTTCTTTGATCATAAATGTATTCATCTTTCTTTTTATTACTTTCTCGAAATTCTAAAACTACTTTTAATGAGTGTTTGCTTAAAAGTTTTACTTTTTTTGAGAATTCTAAATATTCCTCACTGTCAAAATCGAATATTTTTTAGAGGTAATTTTTTTCAATCCCCAAAGGTAAATTCTTATTCCTTAAATCGTGTTTTGTGTACGTAAAGATAAGAACTTCAAAATTGTGTGAAAATGGATCACGAAGAGACATTTTCAGCACCTACCATATATTCTAAGTTTAATAATAATAATTTTTGTCGGAATTGTCATAAATTTGGTCTCGGCACGCATTCGCAATTTTGCTTATGACAGGAGATTTTTGTGGTAGAAAAATGAAATTTATTTTCCTATCGATTTATATTAGAAACTGTCGTACTTAACGAAAAAATCATTAGGTGCGTCTTTGTTTAGGGTAGCCTTTCTTAACTTTTTACATTTACATATTTCGGAACTTCTTTGCAATCGCAGAATGTCTAACAATGTAAACTTGGGCTTATTAAAAAACCCGTCAAAAAATAGCCTGCTCCCTAATTCTCCTGAGGTTCGAGTTAAAAAATAGCTGTAGTAAGCAGAACCAATACAAAACTGCTAATCAGCAGTTATTGGAATTCTACTTTTATAGGTTAAATTATGTAAAAACTCCTAAATATTTTTAGGGTCTCGCGCGGGGAGGGAGGGTCCGGACCCCCCCTAGACTACGTGCCTGGTCTTTTGTCACAAATAATTATTGATACAATTATATTAAATCAGCTTCTTGCTAACCTAGTTTTATATATATATATATATATATATATATATATATATATATATATATATATATAAAATTTCCGATTTTGAAAATTGTCACTGAATCATTAAATATGTAATCGACGAGTTTAATTATTATATAAATAATGAAATATTCAATTAATATGCTGTTACTTTTGTTTTGTCGATAATAATAGTTGTTTGTTATTATATCAAACCGTTTATAAATAAATTATACCAAACTTTTAAACTTTGTTTTATTTTTATAAACCACGTGTCCAGGTGAAAATTTATAAAGTGCAGCACCACTTTCAATTTTATTTAAATTTTTATAAAAAAAAAATTAAATTTCAAATATAGTGTAAAATATTATACAGGGTGCTTCAGAATCACCAAAAAGTTTCGATGATTTTATTTTTAAACATCTTGCATTTTAATGCATTTATTTACTTTTTTTATTATTGATTTCTTGATAAAAGTTTGTGGTTCAAAAAAAATATTTTTGATAGTAATAAACTTTAGATCAGGATGTTCAAAAAAGTGGATTTTACTAACAATTTCAAAAAAATAAAATTTTTCTGACGGTAGTTTTAAGGGCCATAAAAAATCGTAAATATTAACTGAGTAAAATTTTTTATATTATAGTTATGGAGATATTTAAGGTCAAACAGCAAAAAAACATTTTTCTATTTAAATCTTTCCTTAGCTATTACTAATATGACATAACTAATACCAAACTTTTATTTACGATTTTTTACGGCCGCGGTAGTCACAAAAATTTTAATTTTTGAAATACCCTTTTTTGTATTTTTTGAATGCCCTGTATATCTTACTTAAAGTTAAATGTTGTGAAAACTATTTTTTCGACAAACACACAAGTTTTGCCAAGAAGAAAGTTTTTCCATAAATTGATAATAAAAAACTTTCCCATTTAGTGCAGACTTTTCCACGACGTAATATCTAAATTAATTGTTTTCAAGTTATTATTAAAACTCTCACTTTTGCAATGTCGTTCCTGTTCATCTTAGAACAAATAAACTGTCGTATCCACCATACTAATATTTTGGCTCAAAAAAATATAGCAAATAATACATTATCTCAAAAATAGCTATACCACTGGTAAGCCTCGCGAAGATATCTGACAGCGTTGCAATTTTCACCGCAAACTATTCTTTATGCGATCAGTCCGTCTTTTTTCCACTCATACACTTTATGAATGAAATGCGGGGTCTATTTCTTTTTGACGACATTGGTCGGAACATTAAAAAAGTAATTATGTTTTTATTTAAATATTACTAAAAATATATTTGAAAGAAAACGTAGACAATTTTTATTTTAAATGCAATGTTGCCTCTTTACGCTGCTAAGTCTGAATTGGGAACTGAAAATTGCATTTGTAGGATGGCAAACTAAGCAAAATAACTATATATCTATATATATATATATATATATATATATATATATATATATATATATATATATGTTAGTGTGTTTAATTAAGACAAACTTTCAAGGCTGATAGAAAGAAAGTGTTCATATAAACTATAAAGTTCTGTTTTCCAGATGCAAGGTACATTTTTTTTAAAATATGAGGATTTTTGTTAATATTTGGAAAACCCTTTAACGTATTTTTTTTTAAATACTATTTTTTTCAAGTGAAACTGAGCCACAGGCGCATGAGCAGCCATTCAAATTTTTATACCATAATAAATTTATGGTACGCCACAGTCTATTTTGAAAACTGGTCGCGTTTTCGCAATTAACAACTAAATCTACTTAAAAGTTGTCTTTTGTGTTTTTTGGTATAATAGACAGTTTTCGAGAAAAATTAAAAAAATCTTAGTACATTATCCTACCTTACATTTTTTCCAAAATAAGGATTTTTATGAATGTTTGCAAAACTCCTTAAGATATTTTAATGAAATTTGGTATGTAAAATAAGTGTTTAAAGAGGAACTTTTTTTGATCAGAAAAAATCGACTGAGCAACTGGCATGCGCATTGGCAACCGTTCCGGTTTTATTTTCGTAAATTTAGGGTACGCCACTGTTTATTTTTAAATATGATAGTTTTTTCCTAACAACCAACTAAAATTAATTTTAAATTGTCTTTTCTGTTTTTGAGTAAAATGACCAGTTTTTGAGAAAATCATACAAATTTGTACCTCTGAAAATACATTCGTTATGAAAACGATTCCTGAAGATATCATAGGCAGCCATGATAATTAAAATTAAAAGTAATCAATAGTCATTATTAGTTTTTTTCGTTTCTGTTTTTTTGAATGGTTGAACACATAAAAAATTAAACGGCAGATATGCACTTTGTACTAAGTCCAGTGCCTTCCACACAAACCTTTCACTAAACTTCCTCTGTCGGACTTGCATTGCCTTTATTATTTTGGTTTCACAACGTTTCAAATGGCAACTATCTCCAATCGTTTTCAAGTGTAAATTTCATTCACACAAGCCTTTATTAATCTGCACGTCCGAATATGAAATACGGAGATTTTTAAAGGACAACTGACCTTATAGGAAGACCTAGAAGGGAAAGAACTGTTGAGATCTAGGAAGTCATACTTAATGAAACAGAAAAATCCGGATACAAATATCTGAAAAATTACACATCGCCTAAAAATTACCCATGTACAAGGTATCCGAATTTCGATGGTTTTGCGGGGTATCTCCCTTATTATTGAAGATAGAGAGATGCGGTTTTCGCAACATTGTGCTACTTTTTTGTGAAACGAAAGAAGCCACAAACAAATTTTTCCTAGCCCTCTTCGTTTTTGAGATACAGAGTGAAATTGAAAATTTTGCGTTTTTAGGTACCCCTCGTATCTCGATGGTCTGGCAACCTACCGAAAAGGTGAAAACTAACTTCGATAGAGTTTTTTTGCGTAGAATCCAGTGGCGTTAGTAGTTGGTTAGCTACTATCGTTTTTAGAGGTATAGACTAAAGTTGGGTTTTTTAGATGGGATACCCTGTACATTTTTTAATATTTAGTTTCCGCTCATTTTTAGCTTCTCAAAAATATATAACACTTGATATTTATTTCAATCCGGTATCGACAATTAAGTCAATTTAAAGAAATTTTAATCTGCTTTTCTAGTAGGCCATGAAAATTGTGTGTTAATTTTCTAAATCTGAATTATCTGTACCAAAGTTTGTTATATCATTATTAAACAATAAATCAGTTAACAAAGATTCATATTATTTAATTTTTACGCTAGGGAAACACACAGACATCTAAGAAATCTACTAAAAACACATATTATAAACTAAAAATATATACATATGACGATAATTTAATTACTTTTCTTATTATTGACTAAATTAGAAAAAAAGGCTATGTAAGGTGTAGAAATTACAGATACTGTTCGAACTGTTCCCCATTATACCTTATACACATATCACACATCTTTCTTATTCTACTTAGTGCGTTAAGCATAATCATTTGGCGAGCTTGTAAATATCTAAAGGCTCTTCTTGTGTCGTTTTGTAGATCGTGTGGTGTTGCCTTTGGTAGATGATACCTTCAAGATATCCCCATAGAAAAAGTCTAGGACCGACAAATCTGGCGACCTAGGCGGCCATCTTACAGCCCCATTTGTACCAATCCAGCGACCTGGAAATTCATTTTCTAAAAAGGTACTAACAGTCCGTGCATTTTGAGCCGGGGCACCATCTTGCTGAAGAAAAATATTTTCTAATTATGCCAAAGGAATATTATCTGATAAATCAGGATGCGTATTTTGCAGTATCTCTAGGTACCGGTTTCCAGTAAGACTACCGTTAATGACATACCTTATTTTTGTGCCAAGAATAAAGCAGGACACCCTAAATCCAAACTTGCCTTGTTGTTCGCGTGGAAATATAACGTGTTCATTTTCTTTGGACAAGTATCTATTATTGTGTCGATTTAAAATACCTGCACCACTTGAGATATATGCCTCGTCAGACCATACAACTATTCTTTCGAAATTTATTTCGGTATTAGTAATACGAATGTACCAATTGCAGAAATCTATGCGACGCTGTGCATCTCCCGGGCGCAAATGGTGCACTAACTTATATTTATATGGTTTGAAATAGTATTTTTTTAGAATAGTCTGCACTGTTGGCTTAGGTACTCTCACTTCAGCCTCGACTTTTTGACAGGAAGTTGCAATGGCAGCTAAAACATTAATCTCTTCAGTTTCCCGATTTTCTATGTAATATGATTTCGGTTGCGGTATTTTGAATGATCCGTGATTGATCAGGTTTACTTTTATTCTTGAAAATGTTCTGGAAATGGAATAAATGCTTATTTACAGATATATAGAGTATAGAACGACATATTCAAAATAAATTAAATTGAATTATTTTATTATACAGGGTGCTGTAAAAGATGTTTTTTCTTATCACTTATCAACAAAACTGCTATTCTACTTTTCAAATATTTTAATTATAATTAATTTTTTTGGAAATTTAGTGACATCGTATCTTTCATGTTAAAGACTTGCTGGAATAATATGCTTTTTTATTACAAGCAAATTTTGGACACAATTGTAACCTATTAGGAACGATAGGCATAATTTGAAATATTAATATTATTATTCTGAAAAAAAAGTCACAAAACTAAAGTTTTATTATTATCTATACTTTTGTTTTTCAAAAATACTGAGAGTCCTTCTACATCGGCTGTCACTAGTTCCGAAAAGCCCTGGTTTAAGAAGCAAAGTTATTTTGTTTACTTAGTATTACTCCTGTCACTTACCGTATTAGATACATGTATAAAACAAACAATCATGTCATATTTCTCCAAGTTTTCGAAATTCGCAGCCATATGATATTTAATAAATGGACAAAAGCAATATTTGATTAAAATAATTTAACAATGACAAATGTCAATTAGTTTCTACAATGGCTGCTTATTCAAAACAGATCTTGGGTATTTCTAAGGGATAAATCAAATAGTTGTAAGTAAGTATTTTCAAATAACACAATTGTCAACATTAGAAAAGTATTAAATCCAACGTCATTTGTTGTAAATAAAACATTTTTAGTGTATAATAGGTATTAATTTTTTTATTAGATTTCCTAAGTATTTAAGTTAATTGTGTTGTCCAGGGTAAATACTAAATAGTAGGTATGAATCTTTGTTTATTGATTTATTGTTTAATTATGATATTATAACAAACTTTGGTACAGATAATTCAATTTAGAAAATTAACACACAATTTTCATGGCCTACTAGAAAAACAGATTAAAATTTCTTTAAATTGACTTTATCATCGGTACCGGATTGAAATAAATATCAAGTGTTATATATTTTTGAGAAGCTAAAAATGAGCGGAAACCAAATATTAAAAAATATACAGGGTATCCCACTTAAAAAAACCCAAGTTTAATCTAGTTTTCACCTTTTTGGTCAGTTGCCAGGAAAACGATATCAAAATTTTCAAAATCTCAAAAACGAAAAGGGCTAGGAAAATTTTGTTTGTGGCTTCTTTGATTTCACAAAACAGTAGCACAGTGTTGCGAAAACCGTATCTCTCTATCTTCGCATAATAAGGGAGATACCCCGCAAAACCATCGAAATTCGGATACCCTGTACTGCTAGGGCAAATTTAAAGAGAGCAGCAAGTTTATCCTTATTACATACAACGTATTCAAGCTATTTTGCCTAGTAACATTCCTATGGGAATTGCTTTCTGCACGTGATAAAAAAAAAATTATGAGAGCAGGATTTTTATCTAAGGTGTTTTTGCCGTAATGCAATCACGAACTTTCACAATAGTCACATAAAGGCTGAAGACAGTCCTCACGCGATAATTGAAAATAACTTCTAAGCGCAATTATTATTATTCTAAATGTGTTATTCTTCGGTTTTATTACTGTTAGACATATTATAAAATAAACTTTATACTATTTTGCTTAAATGAAGTCCATTTTAATTCTTACTTTCTCTTTTTATGTTATAAGAACTACACCTTTCTAATTTTTTTCGAAATAGTTTTATTCTTCTACCAAAAAGCACAATAGACTTTGTGCTTTTTAGTATTGTGTTAAAAATCTATCAGATTTTAAAATAAACAGTAGCTTACCATAAATTGAATAAATATATAACAAAAATGCGTTTCACAGCGCATGTTAATTTTCTTTCGATCGGAAAAAGCAAAAAAAAACCTTAAGGGGTTTTTACAAATATTAATAAAAACCCTTTTTCTATTTGACACTTCTACCAAAAAAAACAAAAAATACAGTGTCCCTCCATAAATTAAAAATTGGAATGGCTGTCCATGCGTACGCTTGTGGCTCTTTGGCTTGGAAAAAGTAGTATTTTGAACACTAATTTTACGTGCCAAGTTTTAGTAAAATACGTTAAGGGATTTCCCGAATATAAAAAAATCCTCGTTTAAGAAAAATTTTTTTAAACCCTTTATTTCGCGAACGGAACTTTTTAGGGCTTCTGTTTATATGTATATTTTTTTTTCTTAAAATGAGCAAAGCAATAAGGCCCGAAATTTTTAATTAATTAACACCCTGTGTATATGTAAAGTTGAATCCGAAACGTAAAATAGGCTGAAAAGTGGGGATAATGAGGGGAAGTTTTGTAAAGAGAGCACAGAACAGGAACAAACCAAGCAGCTCGGCACAGATAAATCTCCGAGGAGTTTTAGCATGATCGCATACAATTAATTGGTATATTACTGGAAGTATTACTCCTAAGATTGCGGAGAATATTACGGGGGCAAATTTATAGACAGAATATTAGCCTGACAGTAGTATTTCTCAACTTGTCGTAATATTACCGTGATTTGCGTACTATTATCGTAGGTTCTTTTGCCAATATTCCCTCTTTCCATCACTAACTCGTATACACACTTGAAAATACAACTATAATATTGCCAGATAATTCCAAATTTATTCAATTTTAGTTTCGGAAATATTCATGAAAAGTTCAACTAACTGGGCAAAACATTTGGAAAACACAGAATAGTAAGGCACAGAAAAAGTAAGAAAAACTAATACACATCGTTTACCGAACTTGTGAAATAATAATAACAAACATATCATTCTTACTCCACCAAACTCGTTAGTAGACCTGAAAATAGCGTGTATATCGCCTATATACGCGACACCTAATAGGATTGCTAATGTCTAAAGGAAGACTCGATCAATCTCTAAATTTACCACAGAGGTGTATCGTTTATTATCCACCAGACTAGCAATTGGTATACCCACTTACAAATTCCAAATATTGACAAAAAATGCTACAGATTTGTAAAAAAACTTCACAAAATTTTAAACATGTAATTGGCTTCTCTAGCAGTACACTCTACCATAAAAATAATTATTTAATTTAGCTCTTAAGGGCTACTTTACTCTTAAAAAAAAATTGTTAAAACCGTGCGACCATCGCTATTTATAAACCAAACTCAACGAAAATATAGTCCTGAGACACTTTATATCTGCTTTAAGTTACCGTAAAAATAATTACTTAAATCAGCCCTTAAGGGCTACTATATTTTTAAAGATTTTTACTAAAACCGGGCGACTACAGTTATTTATAACTGTAACTCAAAAAAATTATAGTCCTGAGAGACATTTTACAAGAGCTTTATGCTACCAAAAAATTATTATTTAATATATAATGGTTGTGTAATAAAGAAACTCGACGTAATGCTTGTCATACCTTTTATTATTTTGGTAACTACACTTTGAGTAGGTGAGTATTATATAATACTAAATTACGAAAATACACAAAGGATTAGAATGACCCTTCGACGGAATTTATTTGTCATTAAGGTTTATTATTTTGTGATGTATGTACCTATGGCAGAGAACATTGGATACAGCAAAAGAAGAATAAAAGAAGTAAAAAACTGCGTTAATTCTACTGAGAAGTATCTGTATCTTAAATTTAGTGATAGTACTGACGAAAATTGGGAAGGAACTTCAGCAGTTTGGTTATGTAGAAAGGGTGTTTGTACTTGTGATTATGGTGATATTGATGGTCAGGGGAAAGAAGAAGTATCTGAATTCAGTTGGAAAATTACTGAGGAAGAGCGGTGAAGAAAAAGGATGATGAAAATTGAGAAACGTATAGCAGGATCGTAACAAGTGGGAACCCCTAGTCTCCCTCTCTCTACCCGTCTGGGAGACAGGGTGTACAAACATTTAAAATCTATTCTTTCTAGCGTTAACAGCCGCAAACTCGGAAATTACTTTTTCAAAATTTATATTTTGTAGTGCCTCATGTTAATATGCCAGCATTGGTAAGCCTCGTTTGAATCACTGTTGCCCGCAAGTAATTTTTTATTAATTTCAATTTACTGAAACTCCTCTCACACGAAGCAACTGCTACGCAGATTGTCATAAACAGCTTTGGTGTGACCATAAGATTTGGAAGACATTTTGTAAAATTCCATTCCACTACGAATTTGAAAAAGCCTAGATATAACCAATCACTAACTGTAACATCGGCCGCTTTTAAATGTCTTCTCAACCTTGGTATCTCTAAGAGGAGTTCTGACTCTGAAACCTCATCATAAAAATCAACAAATTTTGACAGCTGATTTTAAATCTTCAGTGTTTGCCAAAAGCAAAGTTTTCTCTGTACAACCTCGAACAATGAAGCTACATCTCGAATCTTTTAAGGCATTCCAACATATCCTTTTGAAGTTCAGTTCTGAGCGAGTCCTGCATCGGTAGCCAACTGACCGGCCACTTATTTTCTTACTCGCCTTTCTAACGAAATGTCGTACTCTTTTGATTTTATTGTAGCAAGGCCTATTGCTTCATCAACAATATGAACGCCAATAACGAACACTTCACGACAGTTCACGCGAATCACAACACACGAAAGAAATAAAATAATTGTACGATAAATCCTAGATGGCACAAAGTTATGATTCATTAAATTAATGCTGAACAGTTTGGATCGATCAAATCTATAGATCGATATTGTCGAAAAAAAAAACTGAAATTAGTAGTGTTACGTTTTTGTAATACTAATTTTTGTATTCAAGGTTTTATTTTTTATTGGTGCCAACAAACTTTTATAGGATTTATTTCTGTCAAATTCTTGGACGAAATGTACCAAATTCTGGGGAATTTGTTTTAAATTGTACCTATGTACCACACCGCCCAAAATGCAAGCAAAATGTAGCACTGGACACAATCGACGGTTTCGGGGGAATGTCCGACCGAGCTTTACAGCCAATTAATTTTAGCAATGATGTATATAGACAAGCACATTCATAGAGAAACAACATGTTTGCCAAAACTGGCAGTGAGGTAGCACCATGTGCGTTATCCAGCGCATAGGTATCGATGAATTTTAATCGTGACTTGATTTTATTGAAGTTGTGAGAATGTTTTTTTTGCAGTCGGGTGACACTCGTTGCGGAACGCCTTTGCCGCCCCGCCCTAGGTACGCCACTGGTTATTTCATAACGATACTTCTAACTTGAGACAAGATTTATAAAATTAAAGAATCCTTACTTAAAACATAAGGGCAGAAGCTATATAACAAGATATAACCACATAACAATTCAGGAATTTTGGTTTCATGTTAACTGTTTTGAATCTATCACATTTTTGAACTTTAATTGTATTTAGTCTTTGATATCATTCCATCGAATAAAATGGAGATAAGGAACAATAACACAATGTTAAGAATGAAACTAACAGATAAGGACACGTTTTAATAATATCAGTTGTAACTTATGATTTCCACAGCTTACTGTTCGTTTTCATTATCAGCTATTTTTTCTCAAAAATGTGAGTAACCAAATTTTACAATCTTATACTCACAGGTTTTCACCATCTTTTCAACTTCATCTAGAAATTTCATTAGTTAAATGGACATCTGAAATACTGAAATACTACATATTTTTCAATTTATAACTTTATTTCACTCAAAAATTTGCTATTTTCAAAAGGGAATTTTTCTTGTTCTTGTATTTGGTTAAAATACAAGAGTTCTAACCACATTACACCACAACTTGTTACGTTCTGGACGCGCGTTTCAAGTTAGCATCATCAGCAGATGATATAAACTAAAATCTAACCGAGACTATTATAAGTAAATATATAGGAGTGATATTTATAGGAAATTTACTAATACTGATAGGTATATAACATTCGACTCATTTCATTGCCGTCAACATAAAATGGCAGCATTTCATTTCTTAACGCACAGATTAGTCAATTTTCCATTAAGTAAAGAACGTTTTAACAATGAAATGAATCGGATTAAAAATATAGCTAAAAGTAATGGATATAATGATAATTTTGTACATAAATTAGTAAATAGACATAAGCATAAGAAAATGTTGAAAGGTGCCACTACTCTTCAAGTATCTGAGGCTTCCAATAAGTTCGTTGTGATCTCATATAATCCCAGATATACGAGAGGTCTAGAAAAAGTAGTTTAAAACGTAGGTTTTAGAGTAGCCTACAAAACGGAGAACAGTTTGAAAAATCTCCTTGGAAACCCTAAAGACAAAGTCGACCTGAAGGAGAGAAGTGGCATCTATGAAATTAGCTGTAATGACTGCGATCTAAAATATGTTGGGCAAACTAAACGCTCCATAAACATTCGTTTTAAAGAACACATGGCACATTTAAGATACATAGAAGAACAGAAAAGTTGATTAAAAATGTATCTAATAATAGATTATTGGATGCATTTGAAATAGTTAAATGTGGTAAGAAAGTACTAAATAAAGACAGAGGGCCTATTCCCTATAGTCCCCTCTATTGTTTACTTGACAACGATGCAGTCGGGTGCAACCAAGTGTGACCACATATAAGGTTTATATCATCTGCTGATAATGCTGACTTGGTTAGCGAAACGCGCGTCCAGAACGTAACAAGTTGTGGTGTAGTGTGGTTAGAACTCTTGTATTTTGATCTATATTCCACCACAGGTCCCAGTGTCAGGGCTTGTATTTGGTTTTGGTAACCATTATCAATCCTAAAGAAAATGGGGTAAACATTCAAAATTAAAATTTAAGAAATTTTATCAACGTTACAGTTTTTAGTACATTTTATTATATGCATTTTGTTAAATATAGATGAATCGGGCGGATGTAATCTCTAAAACATAATATACTTTAATGACCAATAACAGACAACAATGAGACAATACAGAGAAATTTCGTCACCCTTTGATATACCCGTTTTACAAAAAGAAATGCAACTAAAAATATAAACTTTTTATTTATAATTTTAAGGTTTTCATTTCCTCAATAACATCCTTGTAGTTTGATTTCCTCAGTAACCTAAATACCTGAAAAAATAAAAAAAAAATCATTTATTGTGGTCAACCAAAAAAAATGTGTAATTACTTGGTTTATTTTTTTCTGTCGTATTAAACATATTAAAACGATTTACAAATAGGACACAGCTTAACGGGCGACGCGATAGGAAGCGGTGGCAGGGTACGGATTTAGACATACACTTTATGGGCTGTCAGGGCCCCGTTACATCCGACTTCTCAATCAAAGAAATAAAAACAATTAAATTAAATAGTGTGGATAATCAGCATCGGATCTAATCACTTTACATTTTTGCTAAGTCTTAAACCTATTTCCATGCACCACTTTTTTATCGCCTTTTCATTAACTAGATTGCTCAAAAGGAATTTTTAGTTAATTATTTATTAAATTATAACAGTAGACCAATTTTGCTTTAACGTTATTCTCATAATATTTTCAGAATGATCTGATCATATGAAATAAACAACTACTTTTATTATTGTCAGATTGTCTTCAAGAACCCGTTGCACAATTCTGATTGTACTACATTGTGTACCTGTACTACAAGTACTTTATCTTAGCGCATAGCTCCCACCATTAAACAAAATACGTTTTTTTGCAAACATGGCGAATGAATCACCGCAATCAACACCAATTCAAACTTGGGTTAATTGGTTAATTGGGTAGGCTCAGGGTCGGTTTTAAGTTTTAAAAACTGACAAATCATAAATGGCAAATTTTGACGAACTTCCTACTGCAGGGTAAAATTGTTATCAAGTTTATAGTAAAAAAAGAAACTCACATACGCAAAAACATAGAGCTCTCCAATATTAAACAGCTGACTGGCAATTCTATAGAAAATATTAGATTTTCCGAACCTGTCAACGCCAATTCAGTGATAAAAAAAGAATGTGTTTACTGGTGGATTTTAGAAAGCATGCCTATTTTTTTGCAAATGTTGTTAGACCCTCTGCAATATTACAGGTAGAGCAATTAATATGAAAATGTAAAAATTAATGTAACTGTAATATGTAAGCAAATATGACTCTGATGATTTTTTCCCTCAATACAATAGATTCTTTTCCTCCACTCTGCCAAGGGAAAAATTTTAAATTAGTTATTACATGCAAACTTTTCTAAATATAAAAAAAATATTGATTTTTTTGCTTAATATTTTTACCGTTTTATATATTTAATACGTATTTTCATAAATAAGTCACATTGTCTGCACGGTGTAATTTTCCATATCGGGTCTGGAACCATATTGTTACATTCAAACCTTGCTAATAATAGCTGCCAACAATCATAAATCTGATCCTTAACAATTATGATATTACTTTATAATTAACTAGATATGTAGTATGGCTAGAAATCTTAAAATGCCTACTTTTAGTGAGCATTTTGTTTTTTATTAAAAGGTATCCATGTCTTAAGAATTTTAAATATTCCTCACTGACATCATTTTTTTGAAGTATTTTTTTTTTCAAAGGTAAGTACAAAATCTTTTTATTCGTTATATTTATCATCGTGTTTTGTATACGTGAAGAGAAGAACTTCTAAATTGAGTTAAAATGGATCATCCGGAGAAACTTTGCAAACTATCGTGTATGCTCAGTTTTCAGGTAAAAACTAATTATCACAGCTCGTAGCCTCAATTTCCCCTTTCAAATGAATTTTTAGATATCAATAAAATAATAATTTTTGATGAAATTATTATAAATTTGGTTCCGGAGCCCATTCAGAATTTTCAGAGTTCACTTCTGACAGGAGATCTTAGTGGAAGAAAAAAATCATTAGGTACATTTTTGTTTAGAATATCTTCACCTCCATTTTTACATTTACATATTTGCTCTATCTGAAATATTTTGGTAGATATTGGCAAAAAACAGTTTATTTCTAGCAATGTAAACTTCGGCTAATTCAAAAAACCCCTAAAAAAGCTAAGTTCCAAAAAAATTGGCCTCCTCCCTAAATTTTCTAAGCTTCGAGTTAAAAAATAGATCTAAAGCCAACTGTTAATCAGCAGTTATTGGAATTTTACTTTTGTAGATGCAATTATGTAAAAAAAACAAAATATGTTTAGAGTTTCGGGGAGGAAGGAGTTCTAGACCCCTGGATTCGCCTCTGGCCACGTACCTGGACTCAATGTTTCTGACTTATTGATGATTAAACTCATAACGTTTTTTTATATGAATAATTATGAAGGTCTTACCAATACCAGGTATATTAGCTCAATGAATGAAAAGTAACATTTTTATTCTTAATATTATCTTTTACCTAGTAAGTACCAAGCAGTGACGGCTCGTCAGGGGCGGCAGGGTCGGCCGGGCCTTACCAAAAAATATACAAAGAACATTCTCTTTTTAAAAAAGTAAATATTTTTCAAAAATGTGGTTTATTATTTCCTGGACACATAGCAAAATAGGTAGGTATTCCTATTATAATTGCTTGACTAACATACAAATAACGCCATTAACGGCAGACCGCGTCCACCGTCCACAGATATTCTAATTAACACCACATTGGCCTCAAGGACGATTTTAGGAAACCTTGCTGGGGGGAAGGGGATTAATTTTTAAAAAAAGTTTGTTAATATATTTTATTATAAATGGTATGAGAACAACATACATACCTATATTTGTTATCATACTTGTGGCATAAGTGAAAAAGCCTCTAATAAATAGTTATAGAATAACGTACAATTTTTTCCTGCAGCAAATTTATTAATTACATTGTTTATATTTACATCAATACTCTATTTATGGATATGCAAGGTAACAGGTCGCTTTTGTGCTATAGTGTTTCGTATAGTATAGTTTTTAATCGTAATTTCCACGTAAAAATATGTAAATTACACATGATGTTTGACTGGTCTTTGGCGGGGGGAGGTAGGGGAGTAATTACCTCATTACCCCTTCACTGTAAAACCGCTTTTGATTGGACTTGAGTCTCGGCCGACCCTAAATTTTAGAGTACGAGCCGTCACTGGTAACAAGAAACTAGATTATTTGGATAAAAACAGTAATAATTTGAAATAATAAGATTTTCCTAATGAATAATAAATTATACAGTAAGCACTAGTATGTCTACGAGTTTTTGCCATTACGGAGCACTGGCTCTGTGACGAAGAGTTGCGTGGAACTAACCAATATGACCCTGGTATCATCATTTTGTAGAGGTCAAGGAAGACATGGTGATGCAGCTTTGTTTGTGAATGTAGATGTGGAGGGCAAAACACGTTCGTATATTAACCAGTTATCACAGTGCTATGATGTTAAATGTGCTGGTACGGAAGTTAGAATTAATAAATAAAAATTGGTTGTTTTGACTCTGTACAAAATGTATTAACTGTAAGAGGTGATTCCAATATTAACACTTTGGAGAACGCCAAACATGACAGAACATTTAAAGATATAGTGAACACCTATATTTTTAAATTTACCATCAAGGAGCCTAGTAGGATAAGTAAAACTTCCAAAACGTGTTTAGATAACTTTCTTGAAATTGTTGATTCTGATATTACAAGTACCATGCTTGATCTTGGTATTTCTAACCATTTATGTCAGACTTTATTTTATAATAAATTATATACTCCGTAATCTATCATTCCAAGATTTTTCTGACGCAAATGTCGCTGTATTTTCTCAGTGCTTATCGGAGCTTTCGTGGATGCTAATTGGAAGTGGAAGGGACAAAATGTGTAATCTTGAAAACTTTACTAAAATCGAAGATAAATATAGACCTAAATATTTAAAATATCAAAAAACAACTTACTGTGATGATACTACAGCATAGTAAAAGCAACTTTGTTCAAAAGAAACTCATTGGAAGTAGCAATCAGTCTAAAATAGTTTGGGATATAATTAGCTCACTAATAAATAAAAACAAAACCATCCATTTTGCCTTCCCAGCATGATCTAAACGGATTAGCCAATCACTTTAATAAGTACTTTATTAACTCGTTTAGCAACACTTCAAATGGAAACAATGTTGCTTGAATTTCATTTAGCAATCTGTATTCCATTATTGTCGAGGATATATTTAAACAAGCACTTATCGAGGTTTTCTCCTCTTTGAAAAATAAAAAAGTCCTGGATGGTGTTCTCTCTGGTGTTTTAAGGGATATTTTAATTCCGTGTTGGATGTGCCTCTTCATTTGCTGAACTCATCGCTACAAACTGGTGTATATCCTTCTGCCTTAAAGCTAGCAATAGTAAAACCCATTAAATAAAGGTTCCACAAAGCAATGTGCTAATTACCGACCTATTAGTTTAGTATCTACTTTCTCTAAGGTCTTGGAAACTATTGTTGCGTCGAAGATTTTAAACTTTTTTAATAAATATGACTTATTTTCAATTCACACCATGGCTTTCTAAAAAGCAGAAGTACTATTACAGCATTATATGAGCTCACCAATGAAATATATGAAAGCAGAGATATATTTCTGACCTCTCCAGGACATTAGAGGGCGTTTATCATAGTCTGCTCTTTCTTGCAAAAATTGTATTAAAGTTAGCGTTATTTTTACCAACTAAATGAAGTATGAAATACTGGTTTGGGGCGGCTCACTACATTTGAACAGACTGTTTCTGCTACAAAAAAGGGTCATTAGAATAGTTTTAAAAATGAGAATATTGGATTAATGTCGGAGTGTGCTCCGTAGAAATTCTGTTCTGACAGTCTGCGGTGTTTATATACACGAATGCTTGCTCTATACTATGGCAATAGTAACAGAACAAAACTTGGCACATTTATCTGCCAGAAGATATTCATTTAATGAAACCATATCATACAGGGTGTTCCATTTAAAATAACAAAGTCGATGTTTATCTTTTTATTTTTCAATTGCCATTTCTTCATTTTCTTTAAAAGTCCTGGCGTCTCGATAAACCTCTTTTAAAATAGAAACAAAAACCCTGTACAGGCGCAAGATAAATGATTATGAATATCATAAAAATTTTTCGTTATTAATTTTTTCTGTATATAAAGTGGTCTCAAACCAACATGAAGAACAATGATAAATATTTTTGAATTGATTGAAGATTGAATATTATCAATTTTTGAAATATCTTTACATTTCTATCAACATGTCGAATTGGTGAAATTTAAGTCAAATAATACTCCTTGAACGCCACCAAATATTAATGATTTTTCAAAGCCCCTAGTTTTGTTTTATTTGATAGGAGTAGTAATAATACGCTAAAATATTTCTAAAAATGTTACATTTATTGAAACAATTTAAAAAAGAACACATTCCGTTCCACTACCTTATCTCAGAATAAAATATAGAAAAAAATGTTAAATACAAAAGTATATATACAAGATCATGATATCGTCTCGTCTCCACCAAAGTTTGGAGATCGAGACGAGTCAAAGTCGAGACGACATGAAGCTTTAATATCGTTATCACTAGATGATAACTACAAGGACATTGCTTAAAAGAAACATATTTACGTTTCTCATTAATTGTGAATCATACTCAATAAATAGGTTTGTGAAATATTGTACGGCTCAAGAGCCTAATACCTAATATGTTTAATCTTTTAACTACCTAATTAATTTAAATATTTCTAGTTTTTTCTTTAATTTATATATTTATATGGATATTTTTGCAATTGATGATGTAAATGAATTGCAATATTTAACAAAATAAGATTAAAAAATTGATCACTTTTAATTTAATTTCTAAAAAAAATTACTTAATTACTACAGTTGGGCTTGAACACAAAAATCACAAATGTCTTTGTGTTATCATGGCTAACTAACATGGTAGAAACATGACTGTTTAATTTATTTATTAGTTAATTATTTAGTAAAATATCCAATTTATCTAGTACACCGATTCTTACTAGGCAAAAGAGGAGATTGAGAATAAAATACCCTTATTAATTGAAATAATAATAAAACGTTCTGAAAATAATGGTCCATCTATTCAAAAACTTTGACTCGTAAACCCATCGTTGAATTCGTCTTTCAATGCCCAATTTAAATTTGAGATATTAAACAAGGAGTTGCGTTTATAAAAAGGAAATTATCAAAACTCAAAATTTGGCCACCCTGGACCATTTCTTTTGTTTAATACTTGAAATGAGATAATACATATCCTAAAAAGGCAAGCAAATTTCTAAAAAACTGTCTTAGTTACATCACTTTAAATATAGGTCAAATGCTGGAGATAAATGCCAATATATCAGAAAGGTAGCATCTGAGCCTCGTACTCATAAATAAATTGTTGGGCTTGTCTTGGATGATCTACTAAAATATCTATAGATATGAAGGATGTTCCGTTTAAAATAAAAAAGTTAATACCTGATCAGAGCAGTATAAACTTTACATGCAAATGATATGATTTGAAAAATTAAATTACACCAAGAAACTTTCTTAATTAACTTTTTTTTGTAAGTCATACAACTTCTGAGGTAAGGTAGTACGAAATCTTACGTGGGACACAATGAACATTTCAGATCTATGCAAAAAATAATGCTTAAGGAGAGCCGCAAAAAATACCTAGCTTGGTTGGTCCCGGTTTAAAGCGTAAACATTTGACATTAAAAAAATGCTACATGGTATTTAAATAACGAAACATATTTTGAAAAAACATAACTAAATACATTAAAAAGAAAATAAAGAATGAACTGAAGATCTCTATATTCTGGTTTTGTATTTAAAGACTTAATTTTTAAAAACTTTTTCTTGAATTGTTTACTGTCGTTCTTAAAAAAATAGTTTTATGGAAAATGAAACGGGACAAAAATAAGGAGGAGACCAAAAGTGCAGAAGTAAAGTTTGGAGCTAAAGGTTTAACCAAAATAGTTACATGCGTGCAAAAATTTTAGTTTGTTTTTCCCACGCTAACACTCACCCACATTAAATTCTATCATAACTTGGGGTTACCCTTTGGGGTATATTTTCCTAAAAGCATATCAATGGCTCAAAGTTCTGCCAAAAAATCAACCCTATCGGATAAACACTATTTTTTTTTGAAAACTGAACTTTAAAAAGTCAAGATCAACTGTATTTTATATTTGACTTAACATTTGGTCTCTTACGACATGCTATCATCATATGAAGTTTTGACTAAGCTTAATACTTACATCATATAAAAAAACAGCTTTTTTACAATAAAGTGAATAACTTGCATTTTTAATAATATTGGGAAGGACGTTCAAATATTTGCGAATACGACGTAAAAATAATGTGGGGCTTTTAACCCGTGCTTACCTGTAAGATTTGCCAATGTTTCAAATCCTCCTGCTATTGCATGTTCAAACCCTTGAATTATTTTAGCTGGGGACCAGAGGTTCTCCCAATAAGTAAAATTAAACAAATTTCCACCCAATGTACCATTAAATCCAAAAAGTTGTTGAAGATTGTCAATTAAAATCTCAGCTCTCTCACATCCCCCTATGTAAATCAATTAAAAAATATATAAGAATTGGTTTATGACTATAAATAAACATTCGTTTTTTAGTTTTTCTAAGCTTATTTTATTAAAACTTATTTCCATCTGCATCATTATATCTCAGATTTATTAAGCCTAAATAATTTTATTTTTATTTTTAAATGTATAAAAAATGTATCCAGTGTTACATGTCCTATACCTAAATTCAACTGTAGGCATCTCAAAATTGCCATTTAGGTTAAACGGTTAAACTTACAATGAAATAATTTTTACTTTTCCATTTTAACTTTATTAGATGACATCATCATTCGATTTAGCCGGAAATGTCAAAATTCGACGATGGTGTTGATGCATGTCAGCCAGTAGATCGCGTCATTCTATTTTAAGTTCTATTACAATTTTCAGACTCGGAAGCAGTTGAGTTTAGTTATAAGACGTAACATAAAATATATTTAACTCTAAAATTTAACTAAAAAAATGTAAAAATATACGGAGTGTTGCATTTTAAGGAAATGGATATGACGTCAAAACTCATACACAGCACAATCAAATCGTTATCACCAAAAGATCTAGAGACAAATAAATCATTTTGACGGGTAAAAGAGTTTTTAAAAATATGAACTGTTTTCAAGTTATTGAATTTATTTATTCCAATTATATACCGGGTGGCTACGGAGTTATTGTCTATGGAGTATCTTCCTTACTGCAAGAGGAAGCCTAATGAAATTTGAACCGTTGGCGTTGTAACGAAATTTACACCAACTTTTTTATTTTAAATAGCAACCACATTTTTTTTCTTTTCATGATATTCGGTATTAAATTCCCTTTCCAATGACGTTTCACAAGTTACTGATTGGTTAAAAAAAACTGCTCAAAAGATTTTTTTTAACCGACTTCAAAAAAGAAGGAGCTTTTCAATTCGACCTGTACGTATTTTTTTTATTGTTCGCGCATATTGCATATTGCTTTGATGAGTCAAACGCCAAATTGTAGAAATAGTTTCTCTGGTGGTCCCATATACTTTGATTTGAAATCCGTCCACGCGTTTTTTTTTGTAAGAATATAAAAAAAAGTTATAAGGGCGATAAAGGCAGCGCGTTTTATAATTAAATGTATGTTTTTTTAGATACTCTTTTCAAACTAAAGCATTGAGGTGTGTAGTAAATATACAACCTCATTTGGTTAAAGGTATGTCTTTTGCTATCCCGTTATGTAATTTTGTGACCATGAAAATGTGAAACCTCAAAAGAAGTAGTTTACTCGACATTTTCGAAAAATGAATTTCTACCCTCATGATTTTTAACCGACTTCAAAAAAAAAAAGAGGTTATCAGTTTAACCTTATGTATTTTTTATCTTTATACACCGATTACTCCGCGATGGTTTGACCAATTTGGACGAAATTTTCAGGGGACATTCAAGATTTTGTTGTTTTTCTTGTTTGTGTGTACATAGATTACACCGCGATGCTTTGACCTATTTAGACGAAATTTTCAGGGGATAATTAGGATATTGCCGGAGTGGTCCCATAGCAAAAATCCTAAAAAAAAATGTTAAAAATGGCGGAATGGCGTCATTTTGTAACAGTGGACCATTTGTTAAACCTGATTTTTACAATAAAACTCGTATAGGTAAAACTGAAAAGGTTGAAATAATAAATTTTATAAAAAAAACCCACTTCAAAAAAATGCACTAAAAATTAAAAATAATATTGTATTCCACCTTGAAAAGTTTACTCCGTGAAGTCGGCGCTAAATTTATTCTTAATTATTTCATCACAAAAATATAATCATGTATTCAGTCATTTCGGTGTTTTGATGTCTAATATTACG
The DNA here is from genome assembly GCA_030620095.1 of Kuschelorhynchus macadamiae. Taxonomy (NCBI): domain Eukaryota; kingdom Metazoa; phylum Arthropoda; class Insecta; order Coleoptera; family Curculionidae; genus Kuschelorhynchus; species Kuschelorhynchus macadamiae. Next base: position 920,252 of record JAUTXW010005496.1, read on the forward strand.
CATATAAGGTCTTACTCTCTTTATTAGTTTGGCGCGGACTTCACGGAGTAAAATCTTCAAGGTGGAATAAAATATTATTTTTCACTTTTTAGTGCATTTTTTGAAATAGGTTTCAATTTTTTATTAAATTAATTACATAAGCTGTGGATAAAAAGGTAAAAACGAAAAGGCGCAAAGTAAACCATGGAAACCGTAAGTTACTTGATAACAGCTGCTATAGTTTATAAATTTGTGTGGCTTTAAAACACGCTTATCATAATAATAATCGGTAGGTTAAAGGTTGCATTTTTCTCCTGCAAACTGATTTGTGATATATAACAGGTATTTAATGGATTTCTTTAAATTTCTTGAAAAAATGCACTTTTCGATGTTCTGATCTGAATATCTCATAGGCATGATTTAATTCTATAACTTAATCCTATTTTGATAGGCATAACGTATAAATAATGACAAATTCTGCATATTTACTAAACAAACGGTAATATGTTGCTACAATTTAGATTTGAGTAAAAAATAGGGCAGATCCAGTATGTATACCAATTTCCTATAGTTTTTTTGTGTTTAATATTGTATAGATGTTAACAGAAGCTTAGAAGAACGTCTTGTATTGTCAAATATACATATAATAATGTAACCAATTTATTGATTACTTTTAAGTTTTTAATTCTATAATTAATTCTTCAGTTATATCTTGTTTTTTAATAGCTTTCACCATTTAATGAAATGTTCTTCTCTCTATGCTAAATGCAATATTATATGCCATAATATTGGTCCGTTGATTAAAAAACGTGGTAGATCAGCAATTATCTTCCTTAAAAGTATTAACTGAAAGCTTTTTAAAAACCCCATGCAGCTTATTACAATACCTAAATGACAGATGACCCTGTCCATTCCGACATTCCTGAGGCTGGTGAAGTCAGGCACTAGACTTTCGCCATTTCTGGTGTTTTATTGATGATTGATCCCGTGCCTGGGGATAGTGACTTATGTTCTTATGTATATACAAAATATTTTTCAATGCGCAGGGAAGTCAGTATACTGAAAGAACTACCTTGTGCTGGTAAATTATTTATAAAAATTATAAATAAGAGAGGTACCAAAACTGATCCCTGTAGACATAGTATCACTGCCCGAGAACACCCGCAAGTCCTACTTTTTGGGTTTTCTTTATCAAATAGTCAACTTATGTTGACTCTCAGAGCCATACATTTCTCTACTACTTAGAGGTGTAGGATCATTTTCCACTTTTTTTTAAACCTTAAAAGCATTGTGCTGAGTCGAAACCCCCACCGTTTTGACTAGGTAAGAAAGGGGAAATATCAAGGATTAAAAAAAACTAAAATATGCTTTTGCCTTTTAATTTTTACTTACTATATTCCACTGGTGTTTTACATTTAGCCCCGTAGCATCCGAACGGTTAATCAAAGGCGAATCAAGTAAATGCGTAACGAAACGTCTACATTTCCTCTAAAATCTGGTGTAAAATTTGGCTCAATCATTGTTAAGGGTGAATTTTGAGATTTTTTTAATTGTAGTGGGGATGAATTATGTTTGCTATTATTTGACCTTTGGTAGAATCGTATCGGTATTTTCTGGCATAAAAACGTCAAAATGTCAAAAGTTCCACCTTTTTGTTACAAGACACAGATTTACATTTTTTAATCCAAAGTCGAAAAATCGGATAAAATCTAGTTTCGAATAAAAAAGCGCTCATCTTCCAATTTTTTAAGAAATTTCCCACTTTTAAAGGTGGACTGGCTTTGCCATCTGTAGCTTTGACTGACATGTCATAATAAACAGTTTGACAATGTTTTTAACCTTCTTATATAATGACAAAAACTTGTTAAAATGTATTATACGCACTGGAAAATCATATGTTTAAAAAATATATAGTAGCGTGTATTCTGTTATTGACATTATAATACTACGTCTTATAATATCAATGACTGTCACCGATTCTTTAATTCCAAACAAACCTAATTTTGTTAATAAAAAAAAAAGAAAATCATGAATTTTATGAAAATTCTCTATCGCCTAGTTCTATAAAGTTTTTGTCATTATATACGAAGCCAGATTAATTCATAGCAATCCGTAAACTCGTTGTGTGCCTACAGGCGGCCATTTTAGATGTGAAATTTGACAGCATTTTAGACAGCCTAATAGTTTCGTGCTATATATTTATATACGGGGTGTTAAAGTAATCTGGTTTGGAGTACTGGCATTTTCCAGTAACCTGGGGATTCAAAAGCAGCTTTAATTTGAATTTTTCATTGAGTACTGGGTATATAAAGTCACCGCTTTTTGTAATTTCGGGCTATTATGCTTATACGCACGGATAATCACCATCAGTGAGAGGTACCCCTTTTGACAGTATTCAACAGTTTTTACTTCAACCATGGGCGTAGGTATGACACGCCATTGATTTAAAAAACAATTACTAGCTTTATTTTGTTTAGGGCAAGTAAAAATTCACAAAAAAGCCTCCGTTTTCGAGAAAAAAACAAATTCTATTTTGATGCACGCCTTTGGAATCCCTGGTCCAGTTATAGTTGGAGTCAGAATTGCTCAAAACTCTACAAAAGTGATTTCTTGGATCATTTTAAGAAAACAAGAAGTAATAAATATAGGCCGCAGTAGCCCTATTTTTAATATATTTTACATAATCACAAAATACTAAAATGTATTTTTTTGTGTATGTTTTCTTGCGCTTAATGACGAAGCTAGTATTTTTTTAAATCAGTGGCGCTCATGGTGTGAATTTTTTTATCTATGAGCCGACCACGAAGGTCTAAGTACTAGGTACTGTGGCTGCTTTGAGTGACGACATGGAAAGTTTATTGATGCGGATTTTAGAGACTTGCAGATTAAAGAAACAGAAGAAAAGTATTTTCGGACTTGGAAAAGAAATCCCAATTTCTTCCCTGCTGCTATAGCAATTGAGGTGATGTGATCATGCCTGCGAAGATCTTTGTGAGTGATAACAGCTAGGCTAAAGGATTCTTTGGCTTCAAGAATTTAATTATTCATTTGAATGGTGTGGGTACTGGGAGATAATCTGTGAGAAAGTAAAAATGATTGTGGTTTAGTGCCGTTAAACTGTACAAGGTTCTTTGCTTCCCATTCGGCGATTTTAATGAGGTCCTCGATTAGGGATAAAGCCATCGCCTATGCCTATCATCAACTTCAGTCTTGGAGACAGGTTTGAGAAATTGTATATTGGAGTGAAGCATGCTATCGTCAACATTGCAGTGAATAGAATTGCTGGTCGAAGAAAGCAGATCATAGATGTGCAGGAAGAATAGGGTATGTGTCAACAATGAACCTTGTGGAACGCCTGTATTAATTTGGTGAAAGTTTGACGAATGGTCGCCACGTCGTACTACAGAAACACTTATGTTGGAAAGACAACTGGAAATGCAAGAACAAGTTTTGCAGGAAAACAATAGACAAGAAGTCTATTAGGAAGTGCGTGATGTCAAACTTAATCAATTGCTTAGGATATATTAAGGGAAATAATTTGAGATTTTTCGTGGAATTCGATAGACTTATTTCAGTTGTGGATCACTAAGGTAATGTAGATCTTTGGTTGCGGAAGCCGTACTGCCTGTCGTAGATAAGTTTATACCTATCAAGGTAATTTATTGATACACTATACATACATTGCCTTAATCATAATTGGGAGGAGATACCGGTCTGTAGATAAAGGGAAGAGCTCCGGAGTCCTATGATAAGTGTCCTTATCATAGGACATTTGGAATAACCTGGTAAAGATCAAAGCCAGAGAGAGAGGGAAGTGAAGAGGAGGGATTAACGTAAAAATTGCAGCGAATTGTTTTGCAAAAACTAAGCCTTTGCTTTGTACGTGGAGACGATTTCATCACCAGAATTTAGGCGTGGAGAGGAGCTTATGCAGAAGTTTTGATTAATATTTTTGGCAAGCGACCAAAAGGATTGCCGTCTTTTTTTGCCTGTAGATTTTCTGAAGTGGGATTCTTAAGGAAATTGTTATGAGTACGGATTTTTTCTAGTCTAGGATTATCACAGGATTGTTGGTAGAGAAACAAACATCACTCCAAGGGAAGGAAGAGTAGAAATCCCACAACCCATCCCAATAGTGTCAAATAGTACGAGGTGGCATGGATTATACAACTTCGTGTTGTATAGGACAGGAAACAGTAATCAGACCGTGGTCATAGAAAACCAGAGGAGCGGAAATGGAAGAAGACCAATAAGACTCTGGGTGAGTGGTGAGAAAGAGGTCCAATAAATTTTGGCTGTGTGACGTGCGTGGAAAGTAAGTAGGTCCAATAAATTTTGGCTATGTGTGACGTGCGTGGGAAGTAAGTAGGTTCTCTGATGAGGTTGGTAAAAGATTGGCTGATTGCAGAGGCCTTTGCTGCTCTACCGGATCGGTTTTAGTAAACCCTAAGCATTTTTTATTATGAACGTTAAAATCACCAAGGACAATTATTTCAGAGGAAGGAATGTCTGAGAGAGACCGATAGATACAATAAATAAATTTAGTGGAAGGTCTGAGGGCTAGTTTAAGCACCAGGATATCGGATCTCTTTGATTCAAGATTTGGAGATCTTGTGCAGGACAGATTATTACGAACGTAAGTGCAAACGCCATCGTTCAGGTGGAATGATGGAAGAAGCTCATAGCCAGGAAACAAAAGGTGACTGGTTCCATTTTTATAAAAATTATTGAATACTATCAAACTATGGCCTTTAAATATCTATGCGGTTGTGCTAAATTTTAATCAAATAGCTCTTGCTCTTCTAGAATTATTAACAAAAAACTTTTTTTTTTACTTTTAACACTCTGTATCTAGAAAATAAAGTATTTGCCGACACATATTAAAAACAGTTTTTTTTTAATGATCTAAGGAATCACCCCCTTTAAAATTCACATGACCCACAAATATTAGCACTAGGCTAAATATACCTTCGGCTTCCAGAATTTTATTATTCATTTAAATGATGTGAGTACTGGGAGATCATTTGTAAGATATATCTTATTACTATTATTATTAACAGCGTAATTCTAACATATTTTCTTACCACTTAATCCGTGAAGAATAATTTTCCAAATATTTGCAAAACCTGGGAACATGTTAAATAGCTGGGCAATTCCATGTGCTCTCGAGAAGAAAAATCCTATAAGCTTCGCAATATATGTTAAAATAGGCCATTCGGCACCAGCTTTATATAGGTTATTTAAATTGACAGATATCGTTCCATTAAATAACGTTACATTCGAATTAGATTCAGACACATTTCCTATCGAGCCATTGATGCTTCCGAGAATTGATTCTTTCACAGCTGGAGGAATTATTTGATATAACAAATTAAGCTCTTGAGTATTGTTAAGCCATTTTGCAACTAGAAAAAAATATATTTATCATTTTTGGGCTGTTATAAATTAATAGTACTTACCTATCGCTAGTTCCGCATCACATATGGTAATGCATGTGCTGGAATTGGCGTCTCTTGATTTTATTGCCTTATGATGTCTTACATAATGATGTTTTTCATGATTATGCCCATAAGACCTGTGATGTGCTTGGTGCGACTTTTGATGTACGCGCTTGTGTCCATTTACTTGATCCTTTAATTCGTCTTAGGTGATAATTATAAATTAATTGACAAAATATGTATCGTAAAAAGATTTATCAAAAATAAAGTCAAGTTCAACAAAAATTAACATTTTATTTATAATGAAACTTCGACTTTTGAAGTCGGCGACAAACTTATATACATAATTTCCAAGTACATAAAAAAACAGACATTTACGTATAAGGTTTCTTAATATTTTATTAGTTTTGAAGCCGACTTATTTTGATGATGGAATTAGATGATATTTATATGTTTTTTGGCGATTGTGTTTTGCCCTTTTTGGTTCTATTTATACTAGTTGTAAAGGTCAACTTTAAAGAATTAGAGATCTAAGGTTACATTTTTGGACGTGCTAATCTGGAAACAAGTACTGAATTATAAAATTGTGCTGAAACAAGGTATCTAATATTATATAAAAGGGCATTTTAAAGACATTCATAAAAAATCAATCAATACAAATTGCCAAAAATAAAAATAATAAAAATTATTAGTTAAAACACCATATTTTTAGATCCCTTAATTTTAGGTAGTTGAGAAAGAGACTTAGAGTTAATAATAACAGTAAGTGATTCAAACAAAAAATACCCAATTTCCTTCAGCATACTATCTCCACATGCGTTTTTAGTGGCATGCAAATTTGCATTCTATGAAGGAGAAACTAGGCTAGATAGCGGAACTTGATTTTTCTTGATCAGTCAATTTATTGTTTTACAATTGGTGAAATAAGATTTCTACTGTGCATAATTTTTAATACTTCTACGCTTTGAGGGAATCCTTTTCCTTAGTTTTTGTTTATCTTGCATACATATTTCTTGATCTGAATGTTTTTGTTTTGCTAATATTTTGCGTGATATTCTATTAGTTCTTTCACTTGTTAAAGGAAAGCATTGTAATCGTGAAAAAATCACCCTTCCAGGTTTTTACAGATCTTCACGTTTTAGAGTCCTTATATGAAAAAAAAAAACATTTCCGTCGGTCTGTCTGTCTGTCTATCGGTTAGCGGCATTACTACTTATCGGATTGACTTCAAATTTTAGTCAAAAATTAATTGACATATGGTAGAAATCCAGTATGGCGGAACAAAATAGCGACCTGGTGAAACGTTAAAAAAATATTACTAAAGAACTAATTATCCAGTTTACCTCAAATTTTGTACAAAAATGGTGTGTTATATGTAAATTGTACAAATCCAAGATGGCGGTTTAATAAAATATTTAATAAATCAGCCTGAAAAAACTACGTATTAGATTATTTCAAATTTTGTGAAAGCATAAGTGTGATAAACTAGTAAATTTGAGGTTCGAATTTAACATGGCGGAACAAAATGGCGGTCAATGTAAAAACTATTTATTTAATTTATTTTAAATTATTACTAAAAACAAAGTGTGGAATAGATAGAAACTGGTAAAATATTGCTACGAATCCAATATGATGAAACAAAACGGCGCCCAATAAAAATGTTGGAAAAGACTGTTGGAATATATGTTACTAAATGACTAAGTGTGGAACTAATTTGGGCCATTTTCACTAATCCTAATAAAAGGAAATATCCATAATTCCATTCTAACTTGTAGAGTGTATCTAGAAAATAAAGTTGAAAGGATCTTTAAAGAGGTTCCACTTATATGTGATAGGATGATATATTTACCTTCTTTAGTTAAAAAAATTGAAAAAAATGGCAAAAATATAGGGGGAATCGTGGAAAAGAAGTAATACAAATCCTGAGTCAGCGGAATTATAGTGCCAATTAATACGAGGTTACGTGAAGATAGCAAGTAACCATGTAGAGTTAAATTTGATGAATTTAATAACATTTTTAATATAATAGTTACTTATTTTTTGTAATATTGGTAATCATCATAAAACACATTTCTTCAAACAAATGATATATAATGATAATTAAAGTCACCAATCTCGCCCCTATAGCTTTAGTGCTTTCCTTTATCGTAGAATCAAATAACAATGTAAAATAAAATAATTCGCTTTAAGAACCATTCATGTCTTTTAATAAAGTTACCATTTTTAATGCACAAGACTATAGCAGTAAAAAATATTACCAGTATTCTTTCCATTAATTGTTCCAACGAACGTCAAACACAAAAACAAAACGCTGACGATTATTATTACAGAACTCATGTTTTGGCCACTAAAAACATTCCATTGTTCTAAGCCTATTTATATAAGTAAAAATGACAAATATTTTGGAAATTACATGTTATTTAAAAAATGGGCAAATTGATTTTGGCGGAATACCATCCGATAAAAATGCAAATACAAATATTTTTGCTGTTGCGTTCACCTTTTCTTAGTTGTTATATCATTAGGAGAAATAACTTCGAAATAGTTTGCATAGTTGGTTAAATGTTCATAGTAAACAAGTACTTTAAAAGTATTCACTCAGAAAAAATTTTGTATTTAAAATTTCCACTTATATCTTCAATAGATTTGGAAATATTGACAGTTGAAAGTGAAAATTTTGACATTGTAGAAGGGTATGTTACCCCCTCTTACTTTCTTCTTACGAGTATTTAAGATAAATAAAAATTAAAAAAATTCCATATAGGGTTATTGCTCTAGTTTTAGCACACATGAAGAAATTGTGTTTATCTCAATTAATATAGCACTTTTTGTAATACCTCAGATATTTTACGAATTGATTTATTTGGATTCCCTTCGAATGAAAGCGAACAGAAACATTTTCTACTGTTGCTGTTTGTCTTTTTCTTTTTAAATCCGAAGTTTTTTTCCATTTATTGCAAACTTTTTTCGGTCACTATAATACAACCTACACTATTTTCAACACCCCTTGAAACATTATAATTCTAAAACAAAAATGTATCCCCTAAATAGAGTGCACCAGAAAAGAACGAATCTAAAAAAAATAATAGTGTGCCTTGGAAAATAAAAGAAACAGAACAACCATTTGACATTATACTTATTTATTATTGTCGGATTTAAATAGCAATTAATTTGATTTAATGATCATAAGAATATGCATAGAACGAATTTGTAGAAAAACTAAAATTAATCCAATCAGATCCCGAAGATATCTTGGTCAGTTTCGGTGTAGGATCGCTATATACGAACGTGCCTATAAATGATTCAATTTCCATATCAGACTTATTTCACCATAATAATATTGACCACTCACTTTTAGATATCATCGAAGCATGTCTCACATCAACATATTTTGTGTTTCAAGGAACTTTTTATGAACAAACCTCAGGAGCAGCCATGGGATCTCCGCTGTCACCAGTGGTAGCCAATATCTTCACGGAAGCTTTTGACGAGGAAGCCTTGGAGTCGTCTTCATTAAAGCCCACATCATGGTTCAGATATGTAGACGACACTTTTGGAATATGGCCGCCTGGTCCAGAAAGCCTCCCTGGGTTTCTTGATCATCTGAATCAACAACATGCTAATATAAAATTTGCAATGGAAATTGAATCGGAAGGCACAATTCGCTTTCTAGATGTTCTTGAACAAAGGAACCTAAGGACACTCTGTATACAGAAAACCAACGCATTCGAATAGGCACCTAAATGCAAATTCCTATCATCATCCAGGAGAAAATTAATCAGTTATTAATTCATTGGTTTACAGAGCCCTCGCGATTTGTGACCAATATCCTTTACAATCGGAAACAGAGAAACTGACTCAAGCTTTAAGAGGGAATGGATATATTGCCCTGAGGATATTAAACGGTCAATTAGAAAATATAATAATCCTACTCCACGAAATGATACTAATAAGGAATATCCGATAGGAAATCTAGTAGTTCTTCCCTTTATACACGGAACCACAGACAAGATTGCAAGGTTACTTCGCCGGTCCAACATACATACAATATCCAACACACACAAGAAAATTAGACAATGTTTGCGATAGCCAAAGGACATTATTCCTTTCCAAACGGAAGGAGTATATGCAATACCTTGTTCCTGTGGTGATGTTTATATTGGACAAACTGGACGATCCATATGTACTAAGGCTTAAGGAACATGAACGATGTATCAGAAAGAAACAAACTGTACAATCTGCTGTATCTGAACACCAACATTCCACTGGACATGTCATAAATGTAAAAGAAACCTATAAACGGAAAATTAGAGAATATATTGAAATTTATAAGCATCCTACGAATTTTAATAGAGATACGGGCTTCAGTCTATACATCATACATGGAAACAGACCGCTTCACCAAGTCACGGTTCGGTAAACACAGGTCGACTATAAATAGCCGGCCGAGCTCATTCAGTTTCAGTATTCCGATCTCGTGATTCCATTTTGACACGGTCTAATCCCAAGAACCATGATTGCATAGTAACATGCCTTATTCACACACACACAGAGAAAAGCAAAAATTTTATATTAAATAATAATATATTACTTTCTATCTATAAAAATATCTGAGGAATAAAAAATAGACTTGACCCACGTAATACATCCACATCCTATGAAAAAGTTCAGAGAACGTTGAAAAAGTTCGGATTTAAAATATTTAAGATTAGGCCTTTCCCAAAATCAACAGACTCGCAAAAAGAGAAGAGAGTTGCTTTTGGTTGTAATGTTAAAACTATTAAACATGAACGATGTATCAGAAAGAAACAACAAAACAAACAACCATTATTTACGGCAAATGCTTTGGACAGACGAATGAACATTTTCGATCATCGGCATGTTCAATCGGAAAAATACAGGGCAATGGGCAACAGTAATTCCACAATGTTAACTAGAATTTCAGTTCCAAGGGCGCCAATCCGTCAATGTGTGGTGTGGGATACTCAATAATCAGGTAACTGGGTCATATTTTTTTGATAATATTCTCAACGGGGAAAATGATTTGAGATTTCTGCAAAACGAGTTAGAGGATTATTTAGATCAATTAAACACGTTGTACTTCAACAAGATGACCTCACAATGTCCGTACAGTTAAAAACCATCTTAGTCAACGTTTTCGTCAGTAGATTGGAAAAGATGCTCACATTAAATGGTCACGAATAGCCCCGACCTTACGCCGATGGATGCGTTTTTATGAGGTGAGTTAAAGGACAAAATATACGCATTCCATATAGTTAATATCGAGCATCTAAAGGATCTTATAAAGAAGTAGATGAATTATTTGAATGAATTATGCCGAATCCATCACAGAAACCATAAACTGCGAAGAACATACGTTAAATATATCGATGAAATGTTATAAAGATGACATTATTTTATGTACGGTTTTATTTATGGTGGGAGCCTAATAGTACAGTATTTTCAACATTTCTACTTTCCAATAAAAAATGTCAAAGGTCTAAATCACTTTTGCAATTACCGGAATATATCTGAAAATCATTAATTTCGTTGAAAAGGTTCTTCATATTCAAAACGCATGCCGACCTGTGTTACTCTTGAGCACATTAATCAGAGGGTGCTTTGAAACAAAAGTTTTTGTTTGCCATTTAGCAATTAGTACGAACTGTCAATAGTCAAGCAGTGTTGCTTAACTCTTAATAATTATCAATAAAATGGCACAAAATCGAAGAGTAATTCTTACAATTGCAAAAAAAATTGGAAATTATCCGCTTATTTGGTGATGAAGAAAGATGTACGCGTGAGGTTGCTCGAATATTCAATCATCGGCATCATGATCGAGCACCAATTTCTCACGATCCCGTGCCAAAAATTAACAGGATGTTCGCAAGAACTGGACCGGTTTTCAAGACAAGACCAAGAAGGTACAATTTGAATCAAAGACACTATCCAGGCGACGAACGTATCTTGGCAGAATTTAGAAACAACCCAAAAGATAGCATAAGGGCAGTTACGAGGATACTGAATTTAACCAAAATTAAAGTATGGCGGTGTTTGAAACGCAATAGAATTAAAGAATTGAAACCAAAATTTCTACATACTCTATTAGTGGTGATTTTGAACGGCGGATTGAGTTTTGCTTATGGTTGCAAGGTAACTATCTTAACGACAGACTTTTTTTAAAGATTATAATGTTTACTGACGAGACAACGTTTACGACAAACGGTGTGGTATCTAGCCAAAATTGAAGGTTTTGGGCAATCGAAAATCCCAACTGGGTAATTAATTGTAAAAATATACATATACAACGAACGAATTGTTGGACCTTTTTTCCTGGATAACCTGAACGGAGAAAGTTTTCTACATTTTTTACAAAATGACTTTCATTATTTTCTCATGGAATTGCCTTTAGCGCAGAAACAAAACTTATATTTTCAATTAGATGGTGCCCCCGCACATATTTCTCTGACCATTCGAAACTTTTTAAATGCAATTTTCCCAATGAAGTGGATAGGTAGAAATAATCCTTTAGAACCATGGTCTCCCAGATCGCCGGATATTACCCCTCGTGATTTTTTTTCTGTGGGGGCACTTGATAAATAAAGCGTATGCTACTCGGCCGCGTAAAAGAGAGCAACATTGCGTTAGAATTAGGCAAATGTGTCAGGAAATTACCCCCCAAACTTTACGAAAAGTGAATGGATGGTTAAGAAGAATTGTTGAAAAGTGTATTGTGTTAGAAGGTAATTTTGTTGAAAAGACCAGAATTTAAAATAATGTAATTTGTAATTTTGTTATCGCAGTTAGAAATAAACAACTTATAAAAAAATTGACTTAAATAATTTTTTTTTCTGCTAAAATAAGCTCTCGAGATTTTGAAAATACGAATTAAGGGGTTCTTGGGTATGCTGATTCTAAATCTGATAGAGAAAATCATCTAAAATAAGCCCTAATATAATTTTTCCCAAAAATCAATCCCCTTTTACCTCTCAACACCGCACGCCAACGGTAAATAAAAATATTCAATATGCCAAATACTTCATTTTTCTAACATACAATCACCACCCAAAATTGATTCAAATCGCATTATTACTGAGGTGTTAGGATGTATTCATGAAAAGCGGAACACACTGTATACATCTTTATGGACATTGAATAAATTGTAATAATAGCAGAGTTTCATTTTCATAAGGTTAGTTCTGAGTAGTGGCGCCTTACCAGGGGACCCGGGTGAAGCGCCGCTTCACCTACATTTTCCAATCAATGTACTTAAAAATAAAAATATTTTTAAAATATTAAGCATTTTATAATCTAGATTTCTATTATAAAATGTAGTATGTCTTATATAAATTTACATTATTTACTCAATTATACCATTAACTAGTTCGTTATATGGTCAAAAAATAAAAATTACTTGAAAACTTAGCGCGCTGAACACCTTTTCATAAAAGCGACCCGTGGAGGAATCGCAATCAGCAGTTAACAAATTCCGCCTCAGGCTCCCTCCGCACGCCGGCTTTCGTGTTTAGATTTGTTCACGGCAGTTGTTATGGCAACGCAATGGTGAATATCCGTAAACCAAATAGACATGGGAGCGGCATAAAACTGCTGCTACAAGCGCTTGTTATAGAATTAACGTAAATTAGCGCATTCGGATCATCGGAGGCGGAAGCAGTTTTGCATCGTGTCGTATATCGTGGTATATAATGTTTTTCTAAGAACACAAAAATATATTTAAAATCTTATAAATTCATATTATTGCCCCTAAGTATTAAAAAAAGTTTCCAAAGCTATGGATAATTAACATCATAAAAAGGTAAAAAATAGCCATTTTAGGCATGACGCGCAGTCAATTTTTGCGCCTAGCTACGTTGCGCTTCACCCGTTCTTAAATCCACGAGCAGCCACTGATATATAAACTGTATTATGTGTTTAGTTGAATCCGTTACGAGGAAAGTTCCGGATAAAGTGACTATGCCGATTTTTTTCGACTGTGGCATAGTAGTAAAAAGACTAGAGATTATTTTACAAAAGAAATTATTTAAGTACGCGTTTCATTTTTTGGGCCAGAAAAATTAGACTCTTGGGGCAAACTGGCCCAATGCGACATGATTTCAAGTTCCTACTTTCATCAATGAGGCATATACGATGAACAAATAGCTACTGTCTTAATGCGCCCTGTTAAATTTGATTCTACGCGTTGTACGTACAGGGACGGACCGAAAACAGGGACATAGCCAGAAGTCGAATTTAGGACGGGTAAAATATTTTAGGTGGGGCAACTTTCTTTTTATTCTATAATATGCCAACTAAATAACGTATACCAAGAAGGAAGCAGAAATAACACAACATTACTTTTAATTTTAACTAATTTTTTACAAATCGTTATTTAAGTCAGTTATTTAGAAAATTAACATAATTCATAATAAATAAATAAAAACAGAATACAAAGTAGGCTAAAATATAAATGCATCAGTAGCAAGTCACGAGAATCATATATCATTGAAAAAATTAGAATAACACATATAAATAAATAACGGTTAAATAATTTGGTTGCCTAATATTAAAATATTCAAATGTCTAGTTTTTTTAAATAAACGTTGTGTAAACCAATGTTAGTGATCTGATCTCATTGTGACTAAAAGGTCAAATCTGCATTTAAGTATTATATATATATATATATATATATATATATATATATATATATATATATATATAAGTATATTATTAACTATATTATTATTAACTATCCTTGCAGTCGACCAATAGGTGTAATCTAGAAAAACTAAATTCACAAATTGCAATATTGCAAACAAATACCGAACGGCCGCTAAACGTTCATAGATATCTTGAAATGTTTCTTTTTGGATCTACAGGGTCAGTGGCATATATAGACATTGTTGGGGAGACGGTGAAAATTAAATTTTAAACAAAAAAAAAGGTTTCAGGTTCTGTTTTCTATATAAATTGACGTATACGCGTTTTTTTTTAGCGAGTTTATGGGCATTGTGGTGCGTAAGAGAAGGATGCAAAAATTTGAATTATTTAAGCTCTAACGCTCCTCGGGTAAGTCAAGATGTTGTTTTTCTGCATTAACTGGCATACGAGGAACGAGATTCTTCCTAATATTTCAATAATTTCTAAGTATGGTTAAGTAATTACTTTAATGGTTAATAGGACTTATAATTTCTATTTTATCGTTCTTTAGAAAGCAAAATTATATATCTGTACTTTTTTCCCTAACCGACATATTCATAGCTTCCGATGCAAAACCCATGTATGTATTGATTGTATTGTATTGACATTAACAAATATATTTCTTACAATAAATCATTTTAAAATTCTGAGGGGTAGGTACCTTGTTTTGCAGTTAGAACAAATTAAACAAAAATAAAGAAGCTTAGATACATGTTTTTATGCATAATGTAAAAAAATAGATTAGTTATGTTATTATGCCCGCTATGATAATAGATTTTAATTTTGATTGGCAGTTAAACTATTGTTCCACAAAGGAGTTCAGAAATATTACTATTATGTCGTCCTTTAGAATGCAATATTACATATCTGCACTTTTTCCCTAAGCTACATATGCATAAGTTGCTATGCAAAACCGATGAACGTAGATAAAAAAAAACAGGCATACATATTTCTTTGTACATATCTGACAAAAAAATATACATTTCTTACAGTAAATTATTTTAAAATACTGAGAGGTAGATACCTTGTTTTGCAGTCAAAACAAAGTAAATAAAAATTAAAAATATACTTGGTATGTTATATGCCCGCAAATCGGGTCCGACAAGGATATATATTTTTTTCTGTTCCACTTACTTTCAGTACATGTTTATTTACTTTAATCATTGCAACAAATAATATTCGATTTTATAAATGAAACAGTACAAATGTATAGTATCCCCTATTATTATGTCTATGGTAAAATCATTTGAGAAAATGTTAATATTAATTGGTAAATAAATGCAAAAGTCTAACATCAGCGTAAATAATTGAGATATAGCAGAGAAGCATTAAGTTTGCTTCCTAATCGAGCACTGGTGTCTCCGAATTTAGATTGTTTCCCCTTCCTGCACCGTTACCTTACAGGTTTTTTGACTGGCCGCTAGAGGCACTTAAAATCGAACATACACTTAAAGCATGAGCTACTACGTCACTTCGTTAAGGCCTTATGGCGAAAAACTATATTTTCTTACATCTTCTACAAAATTTAAAAAAAAATGCTTATGACATTAAATGATGATAGCTTGACAGATGAAGCGATGAATGCCCGACGTCAGAGATTTTGAGATAAGAATCTACCCGTTGTTGTAATATTTTAAAACATCTATGATCATACTTGGATACTTGGTAAATGCAGTATTATGGGTGTATTTGTCAAATACGCCAGTCGTTTGAATCCGCCCTCAGGAAATAAAACGCTTAGTTAGAACAAATAAATACCAATTTATTTCCAACAATTAAATATTTTAAACAAAATGCATAAATAAATACACACACGAGTAAGATAAGTATGTAGGTACATCACATTGCAATAAGCTCTATAAAACAATACAATTTAACAACAAACAACTATATGAAATGATAAAATAATACTGAACATTATATATATATATATATATATATATATATATATATATATATAAATAATGTCTCTCTTGACATAAATTGAGTCAAGTCATAAAAAGCTAGTTCAATACAAAGATCTAATAATCCTTATTAGATATTTGGTATTCAAAATAAAAAATAAAGAATTATATTGTATGTGACAATGTTTGTTAAGTTTTAAAATACATTAGTTCCATACTTTTTTGTATTCACATACAAGACTAGTGTACTACGAAAACCCTTACAACTCTACACTGTAAGGTCTAATGACCGTATGTTTACTTTATATACATTATTTTTTACAGTTTAAAAATAGGACATATTTAGATTGATATTGTCACCATATACTTTCACTCCTTACAAATTTTAATGCAATACGTTCTAGATTAGAACAACTCATAGTCAAACTGAATACTTAAAAAACGACTGATGGAAAGGAGGGTAGGCTTTCATAGTAAGTGCTTTCACAGTAAGCTATGCCTGTATTTTTGCTATGCTATGCTATACTTTTAAAATCGATATAAATATGACATATAACTATATATTGTATTTTGGGATATTTCTAAAACGGTTTATAAAATGCAAGTAATAAAATATATGGGTACACTTCTAAAAGTGAAGTAAACAGACTAAACCTTTGTAAATATATTATTCTACGATGGTTGAAATGTAACTATATTCTACACAATAAAGTGGATATTTGTATATTTATTTGATAATTGTTAATGAGTGTAAGAAACAATAATTGATACAAATTACAAACATGTAACTATGTAAATTATTTGGTGTTTCTTAATAATCCTTTTAACACATCGTTATAATTTAAAATAATAAGGTAATATAATCATTTGAAAATTATTTTCAAATTCTGATAGTCACTTTTAGAAAATAAAATAAGAATAAACATTTTATCTTAAAAACACCAAACATAATATTGTATTAACTTAACGTGTATTCGTCGTTTTTCTAACTATTACACATTTTGTATATGGTACAATTTACACCAGCCCTATAGACTATATAAAAGTGGACCTTACTATGTCAATAGAAAAATCATTGCTCTTATATTTTGGTTGGTAGTCAAGATAT
Source organism: Kuschelorhynchus macadamiae (assembly GCA_030620095.1). Classification (NCBI taxonomy): domain Eukaryota; kingdom Metazoa; phylum Arthropoda; class Insecta; order Coleoptera; family Curculionidae; genus Kuschelorhynchus; species Kuschelorhynchus macadamiae. The sequence continues at coordinate 937,378 of JAUTXW010005496.1, forward strand.
CTTAGAGAGAATAAAAATATTGTAGGTTAATTAACGATCCAAAATATATCTAATTTTGAAGTGGAATTTATTTCGGGGTGAGGATCCGAACAAAGAGTTATCTTTTTAATTGGTCTGAACCAGTTAAAAAATTGATTTTTTGCTCGGAAATAAATTCCTCTTCAAAGAATAAATAAAATTATTATTTGCCGGTGAGTTTATAATGTATGATATGGCCGAAATCGAACATGCTTGCTAAATAAACACACTCTCATAAAGAGGTCAGCAACTGAAATTGATAATTATGATAATTATATTATAAAACTGAAATTTCTAAACCAGTACTGTAATGACAATTCAGTATGTGCTTTGTGATAAGCTGTTAATGCACTGTCATAACTGAATATTCATATATATATATATATATATATATATATATATATATATATATATATATATATATATATATATATATATATATATATATATATATATATATATATATATATATAGAAATATATAGAAATATATATATATATATATATATATATATATATATATATATAAAACTTTTTGCCAACTCAAATATTACTTAAGTCAATTATTAAAAAATCTAATATGCTGCCAACGTTACTGGTTATAAATTAAAAATAGACACATCAGCTGTAACGTAGATGTAATAGTAAGTGCGTTTAGGAGACTTTTTCGAAAATGGCCCAAATATAAAAAACCTTTATTTTTTATAATATAAAAAAGTTATAAGAAAAAGTTGTTTAGAATTAAAAACTAAATTCAGATATAAAATTTCAGGTAAATATCTTAAAATGTAATATTTTTTCTTTTTCATTTTCTCGGCTTATCATGTAAGGAAAAATAATAAGTTCGTCAAAACGTTTTTTAATGATAAGCTTTATTACTTTAAGGTAGGTTTATGATTAACCCTGTTGCGTACTTACCTAAATTGCTTAATTACATACATCCTGTTGGAACCACATATTTAATCTAACATTAAGAGGCGACAGATCAAATTCCTCAGAAAGTTCGTCAAAAATTAGAGATATCATTCCGAATTTAGGTTTTCTCTAAAGAAGAATGGAACGATGATCCTATTGTCCAATACCCCGCACCAGACCTTGGTTTTCATAGACTATTGACCTTTACACTTTATTCGGGTTATCGTCTACCCACCAACGACGATTGGATTTGAAACTATCACATTAGTGTAAAAAGTAGGTTCACTCGAAAATAATATTTTACGATGAAACCTGTGATCACTTTCAATTTCGAACAGAACTCAGAAAGAAAAATACATTCTTCGATCGTAATCCTGTTCCAAAATGTCATTAATAAATAATGGCTTATATGCATTGAACTTATTCTCTTTAAGGTTATTATAAATAGTTGAGTTCTTGGAATCGCTATTATTCTGAACTGACCTTAATGATTTTCTATGAAGGTTTAAATTAGTTTCTTCATCTCCCTTCCACTTAGTGTTTCTACTGTAACATTAAAAATTCTAATTGCCTCTCTAACTGATTTATACTATCACAATCACCAATAATTAAAACCTTTTCTGTTTTTAGGAGAGCATATTTTTGAGCTAATTACAAATGAGGCTTCACTGACCTGTTCAATGAAACAAACAAATATTTGGTGACAGTTTTAGTACTATGTGCTGGTGCCCTATTCTGTTGAAATCACACATTTAACCTAATATTATGGGGCAACTGATCTAATTCCTCAGAAAATTCGTTGGTCAAAAATTGGAGTACAGTTCGGACTTTGGGTTTTCTCTAAAGAAGAATGGACCGATAATTTTTTTACCCTATATTCCCCACCGACATTGGTTTTGGTGAAACCAGAATTGAGGGTAATTATTTACTTCTTTACGCCGTCGCGGATTTCGATGATTTTTTGTATATAAGTAGATTTTGGGGACCTGATCACGAATCCGAATTTTTTTCCGGTCTCGTTTCGTTTATTATTTATCCTTAAAGTTCATAGACATTCTAACCCCAATTTCCTCCTTTTCAACATTGACTAAGAAATATATTAATTAATTATTATTAATGACTAAGAATCGTCAAAACAGGCCATTTCAATGGATATTTAGTTTTAGCCAATCACCAATGAGAAACGAGATTTTTATAGTTACTCGCATTATTTTAATAGCCCCAAATTCGTACGTAAAAAACTTTAACCGATAGGCACTGTAATATAAATTAATTATGGATATTTTGTTACATATATAAGCTGGATGGGCACCAGCAGGAGCGCAGAGGGTGAATTGGTACCGGGTTAGCACCAGGTTAGGGACCGTAGGCATCATCAATAAAGCCCTAACACAAAAGGCGATCAATTCTAATTCACAGCGAAGTGCATCACTGAGCTGATGCCGAAGGTTACGACTTTTACCACCTGGCTGTTGTTCGCCTTTTCTGTTAGGGCTTTAACGATGATGCCTACAGCGTCTAATCTAATGTTAACCCGGCACCAATCCTAATAGTTTCCTCCTGTATGCTGGTACCGATCTACGTATGTAACAAGAGTGGCCATAATTAATTTGTACCAATTAATGTTTCTCTTTAAAGTTGTATCTTGATGGTTTTTCATGAAAAAATATGAAGTATGGCTAAGGGTGTTCCCCAACAAAAAGCCGGTTTATTTTACGTCTTTTTATAATTGTCTGTAGTAGTTTCATAAGAACCACCATAAAAAAGAAGAAAGAAAAAAGTAATTTGGGTTTAGGATGTTTACGAACTTTAAGGACGAATAACTCAAAAAATTTACTTCGTGATCGACACCCCAAAATCCACCTATATATAAAAAATCATAAAAATCGGCGATGGTGTAAAAGAGTAAATAATTACCAGAATTGTTATCTGCATATGTTTTTAATTCAATTATTATTTGACACGACCTACTTTTAGAAAAGTTAGATTTCGTATGGATTCATATGACCTGAAGATTTATTGCAAGGAAATTTGAAGTAACAATAATATTAAAAAATCACGGTTCTTGGAATTAGTCCGGCAAAATGTCGCTCAAAATGGAATCACTTTACGATGTTTCGTCTTCGATTGCACGAGGTATCTTCAGGGATCTTTACTCCAAGAGATCTGAGCACTGCTCTAATTCCAAGAACCAATTGATCAAAGCCGTAAGCTTCCGTTCTGTTACAATAATATGTAAAATACCAATTATTTGGACTGGAATTTTTCCGACCTATTTGTGGCAACAAATTATGTAAATAAACAGTTTAGGTAAGTACGCAATATATATATATATATATATATATATATATATGAATACTTTATTATGCACTAAAAAGTTCAGCATGTTTAGCGACTGAAGGAAATGATAATGACAAACTGATTTATATTATTTAATTTCACCTATTTTGATCATTAAATAAGTACTTTTAAAGCTCACAAAAATAGAAGAATACAACTTTTTTAATTTAATTTTAATAAAAAAAATATCAAATATTCAGGCACCGATGACATCCTATGTGACGAATGTATTTGATCTCTAAAGATATTTTATAATGTATTATATTAATCATACTAGATATTTGCTTTTATTATAATGCTTCTTTAGTTTTTCTCTGATAATTTTTAACAGTTGATTTTTTATAAACTCATCGAATCAGAAAGGGGCCAAGATAAAATTGACTGACTAGCAAAAAATATAATTTATTCAGGTCTAAAAATGTTTTTTAGGCATAGTAAAAACTTTAGTTTGTATATATTATGTATAAAAACTAAATATGCGAAAGGCACATTCATAATTTAAGTATATTTATAAATGATATAGTCATTATCTATGCCAGCGTGTTAGCAAAACTTCTAAACACTGTTTAACACGAGGGTTTAGTTAATTTAGCAACAGATATGAATAGATATGAATAAAAAATAATAATTTTATACTTTCTCATTAGCTGAAAGTTTACCCTTTTAATAGTTTTTAGCATATATAAATACATATTAAAACAACCTTAAACCTGTAAAATAGGTAGTTGTTGTATATGAATTGCTACTAACCCACAGGAATCATTTTTTAACACGAATGAACTTATTTTCTTTTTATTTAAGAAGAGCCCTCGTATAATTTTCCCATGCAAGTACTTACCTTCCCTTGATATTTATATTCAATAACATTTCATCGTGAGAATGGATTTCTAACACGCAATGACAAAAGTTTAAAAATAATTACTCTTAGAAACAGAGGCGTAACCAAATGGCCCAAATTTTTTAAAATTTATTTTCCATATTTGGTCCCGATTATGCCACTGGATCTGGCATAACATAGTTTCTATATTTTAATTATACCGAGAAATAACTACAAAAAATTCTAACTTGGATATTATTTTCATAAGCCTCCGTGATTGTTGACAGTTTTGACACATACAACCCTGACCCTATTTGCTACTGCACAAGATTCCACTATCATTTCACTGAACACGTTTACTAAAATAAAGCTTTGTCCCAAAGGGCATTTTTTGGCTTCTTACTTCTTGCTTCTATTAACATTTGGTTGGCTGGTTTTCATTTTTAAAAGCAGAATATTCAACCTGGCGATATTTTATTTATTTTTGTATTAATAACATTAAGGAAAACAAAATTAAATATTACCATAATATGCCGGTTATGGTCAGTTTTGACTATTGACGTTTTCTTCACTTTTAAAAGTCTTCTGCAAAAAGCTTACAATTTTTAGGTTCTGGCGTTCTTGGCGGCATCTAATCTTTAAATACTACAGCACCAAACAAAATTGGAGATGAAAGAAGCAAAACATGCTCATGAGAACATAGCTTTACTTTACCACAAATATCATTCTATATAATCTAGTGGATGAGGACAAAATATATATTCTGACTAAATCGAAACTAAATTCTAAGCTTAACATTCTTTAAATATAAAAAGTAGGTTTTTGATAAATATATCTTCCACAGTACAAAATAACTTTACTTCAACTTCAGAAATAAATAAAAGGAATATAAATACGAACTTAGGTACATCTCAATTTTTTAATTCATTACGTATACAGTATAAATACAAATTAAAATTTAAACCACTCTAAAAATTAATTCTCGAGAATCCATCATTTTTTTCAATGAAAGTAAAAACTAAACATGCCTATTCTTATCCATCCATATTAGATTTTAATATAAGCTAAACTGCGAGCAGCGCATGCGAATATATGTATCCTTATTAATTTAGAATCATATATAATATCCCGCGAGTTTCAAACAAAGATGAACGATTAAATACGCCCTAATGTAATACCCTGAACAAAAGGCAACTCTATCAAGATAGATATATCACTGTAAATTCAAACTTAGCTTGTTTCCAGTGACCTTAGTAGTAGCCCTTATTTTCAGCCTCAGATTCCCATAATCACACATCTAAATTCATTAAGTAATGTAGTATCTGCCCCAGAAGGTGCATAAAATTCGCCTCTTTTATCCAAATAATTTTATAAATGACAGATATGACAATGTAAAATTTTGTAAAGTGTTTGTCATACAATGATGCATTAAAATATCCTTCTACATTTCTTTACGATCTTAGAAGATTTTTCAAGAAATCAATTATGATATGATTAAGTCATCTGATTTAAATAAATAGTTCTACCACTTGAGCAGTACTATACTGAAAGCTCTTAATCTCAATTTATTTGCTTTATATAATGCTGCTTTAGTATCTGATTTTCTGATATAGTATCTAATGCGCAAAAATGGTAATAGCGGAACCAGAACACTTTTAAATTTTACTAGTATTTTCAATTTTATATTTATTAATTGTCTTATGTTTAATATCAAGCAAGTTTGTGTTACATTTTTTCTAGTTGAATCCCGCCGACTAAACCAAAAATGAATGAATGTATATAAAAACCACCAGTGTTTGAACTCACTTATTTCCCTTCTTTCGCCTGACTGAAAATTGTAATGTATCATTGATTCACATATATAATAAGGAAATTTCATTACAAGTCAAGTCAAAGTTAAGTATCAAGCGTATGTATTTTGTGGTTTTAGTAAATAAGTTCAATATAGTTTTTCCTGTATTTTGCACTCTCGACGAAGGCAATGCACCTATAAATCTCACAAAACAAGTTTGAGAAATACAGCAGCATCATTTTTTTAAATAGATCATTCCATTTTTTTCCTAAATACCCTTAAAACTTTTTCGTTTTTCTGAGACTTTACTATGCCTACGTTCTGTTTTACACTTATCACAAAAAACAACGTATTCTTATAGATACTCTTATTTGCTTATTTAGGGGGCACATCCCTGGCAATTACCTTCATTTGTCACCTATCATGTTAGATTGTTTAAACTGCGATCTTTCTAAAACAAGACTCAAAGGCACTTGGGGAAGTAAATACTTTGACAACTCTAAAGAAAATATAGGGAATTCCATTAGGAACAATGATGATATTGTTTTTTTTCTACATTGCGATATTCGCTTAAATAGTTTGGTAGAAAATTATGGCAGTTCGGGGCAAGCTCTAAAACTTTTGTATTTGAAATTTTTTTTTACGTCTTACAACATATACTGTAGTGAGGTGCAGGCGCGTATACAGCTTGCAATTATAGGAGGGGTAATTTATAAGTTTTTCATGCATTAAATATAACTGACGTAGGTAGACACTTTCATATAACACACAGGCTTATACCACTCTTCTTCCTACAATGTAATATAATGCGACTTCAATGTTCAAAATCAGCGGACGTACATTTTAAATAATTTTGTCATATGGAGGGGGGTAATTACCCCTATTACCCTCCCTTGTATACGAGCCCGGTGAAGTGTCAAATTTCCTATAAAAGCATATTCAGAATGATTCAAAAGGTACACAGAAATGTTAAGGATTCTCGAGTCTGTCTATAATTAATAGTATGTTTCGAATATAAATATATTTTTACATACATTGAACAAAGGAGTGAAATATTAATACAGACAAGGTATCTTCTCATACTTTTTAGCAGCTTTTAATTCATAAGGTTTAAGTTTAGAAGAAAAATTACGCTGCAATACATTTTTTCAAATGGATATAATAATTTACCTTTTGAACATTTCTGACTAAAAACTCCTCTTCTATTCTTCACGGTTTATCTTAGACACTTTTAAGGACTAAGTTTACATACCATCTGGTTTTGGTATATTGGTGTCATAAGCTCTGATAACGTCCGTTTGAGAAACAGCACCGCCCTCTTCTTGGGAAAATGCAAATCCATCTAAAGAACAAATAATAATTGAAATCAGATTAACAAAATATGTTGATTTTGTTAGGTATGCACCCTAAAACGTCCAACAATTAATCTTAAAAAATCTATAGTAGAAAAAACATATTTATATATTATAGGCCATTGTTGGTTGGATTCATTCACTAGCTATATTTTGTTTTTATTACTTTTTAACAATATTACAAAATACATTATTTTAATTTTCAAAAAATGTATGTCCACATTTTTAACCAATAATATTATTCCTGCCTTTATGAAGCTATATGTCAGGTTGTGATGTTTTGTCTACCTTTTTATGTTATTTATTTATATTTTTTGTAGACCATAAGGGTTATGGTCTACAAGGGCTATTATATGAATAAACACTCTGGACCTGTTATCACACTTTATGGTTTTTATATTATTGAGAGATGCTAAAGTAGCAAGTTTTAGTATCTAACTAAATGCCGAACACGATATACCGGGTGATTGTTTCCCAGCCTACCACTTCGTTATTATTTGAAACATCTATGTCAAATTTTGAGAATCAATATGGTGTTATATAGCGCACACTTTAATCAATAAAACAATTTAAATGCGCTACCGGAAGTTAGGGCATACCTGAAATTTTAAATTGAACACCCTATATTTTAGTGACTTTTAGAAATCTTAGGCAATTCTATATATGTTTTTGTATAACACACCATATATCAAATATTGACGATTTCGTACCTATGAAAGATATGAAAACGAAACTTTCCCTCCACTACCTTACTTTTTTACAGCATTTTCTAACGTCATGTATTATAAATCAACTACCACTCTTTTTTCGTACTAAAATTTTAGTGATATAGTGTATCTAAACTCAAATGAGACAATATAAAAACCAAAGATCCCTCAACAGTCGGCAATTTCTTTGTGAAGCATAGGCGGCGTGATAGAAATTTAAACTTACTTTTGTAAACCGATTACGTGGTGTAGTAAATTAAGCGTACACCAAATTTTCCGCTGTGTCAATTTACTTTAGATACACTTTAATAGGATTGCGTACAGGACTAGAGGAGATTATGCCTATATTATTTTTTTCTTTTTTAGAATCATTCCACAATTATTTTATTTTACTTTCATATTGATTTTCGATTTCTTTCAACTGATTAGTATATGAAAAATATGCTTCAGGAATATTCAATAGTTGTGAAATATGAAACTTTAGGCCTAAAAAACAAGTAACTTTCATATCAACCTCAGCTTTACCAATAAGATAAACTCGAGCAAATAATTAAGGGATATTGCTATTTTATGTCTGTACTTGAACTTGCATGAAACAAGAACGAGTTATCCTATCCTTAAAAGCTTTGGTATTCCAATTAGGTGCATGTTTATAGTTTTGTTTTTGGTAAATGAAGTTATTCGCAAAATTGTCGTTGGCATTAAAGGAAGACAAAAACAACAAAAATAAAAAAAAAACAAAATATTAACGACACATTGCTCTATTCATGCAAAGATAAAGGCTGGTTAAAGAGGTTTTGACGTACAGCACGGCAACTTTGAAAAAAGCAATACAAATCTTTACATTTTAATTTATCCTACGGCTAGTTCGCGAATACCAAAGGTTTTAAAGATCAGATAACTCGTTCTTGCTTCATCCAAGTTCAAATACAGACAAAATATTAATATCACTGAAATATTTCCTCGAGTTTATATGAAACTTACCCACGAATAGAAATGATATTATAATTTTTAAAAATAGATCGGCTTTATAGCACATACAATTTTCTTTGCTTTTTATTTGCCTAAAAATAATGGATCAACAACAGGAAAAAATATATAACAATTATTAATCTTTAACATAACAAAGAAAACGTAGATTTTAATATAAAATTTTCTTTTTCTACTCATAATAAATTGTGCAACATTATGTGGTCCATACAACTTCTGCACTTTGCAATTATTTTCTGGACCCACTGTTTTTTGTTATAGAATTGATAGTTTTAGACAGTATTTTTGATGTGTCTCCAGGAAAAGAAAGGCGAGGGGCGACAGGTCTGGAGATCTAGTTGCCCAATCAACTGGACCTTGTGTTCCTACCCACTGGTTCCCAAATATGTTGCTGAGATCACGAGATATAATTGAGCCACTTCTCAAAGAACACTACTGTTACACAACGTAAAAAACTTAAAACAAATGAATCATAGCTTATTTAATTTTCGAAAGCCAATCTGTTAAAATTACTAGTTTGGTAATTAATTGTGTCCCTATATATTTATTATATTGTGGCTGTTTCTATTTTGGCTTTTTAATAAAAATAAGAAATTAATACTATCAAAGATTTGTAGATTAGTCTTTCCTAGTTCTAGTTTAACTTAGAATTTTAGGTTTCTCAGACAGTGAATATTTAAAATACATGTTTAAACGTTACTGTGTTAAAATCAGTCAAAAATCAGCAAACATGTAAAAATTGGAATGGTTAGCTCATATACATATTTTTTGTAAAAAACTTATTTTAAGTGGAAAAAACGTTAGGATTTTCCTGGCTATTTCTTCTGTCACGCATAGCTAATAAGTAAGATTGGGAAGTGAAAATTTCGTTTTGATATCTTTCATAGATTCTTTTGGAAATTGGATAGAAACTAAACTTTGGAAGGTTCAAGGCACAAAAATAATAAAATAAATGAAAGCGTTTTTTTGTTTTTGTCTTTGAAGTGTCGAAATAAAACAAATTAATACCGGCATTTCTTTTAAATATATTTTTTAAAAAAGTTACAAAAACCTGTGAAAACTATATTTAAAGATCTTAAGTAGTTTAAAAGTTACAGGAAAAACAATTTTTTTGACAGTTCTCGAAATATTTTTTTCAAATAAATTAGGCAACTAAAAGTTACATGAAATTGTGAAAATCGGATATAAAAATTTTAAGCAGTTGAAAAGTTACAGGGAAAAACAATTTTTTTGACAGCTGTCAAGATATATATTTTTTAAAAAATTCCACTAAAAGTTACGTGAAACTATGGAAACCGTAATTAAAAATTTTAACTGGTTCAGAAGTTACGGACAAAAAAGAATACATTTTTTACAATGTATTTTTTTAATAGATTACATCATAAAAGTTAGATAGAGCTCTGAAAACCATATTTAAAATTTTTAAGCAGTTCAAAAGTTAGGGGAATAATAATTTCTTTTTTTGAAAGTCGTCCATTTCTTTTAAAGTAGGCTATTAAACGAGTTAAGTGGTTTAGAAGTTACGGGCAAAAAAAACTGTTATTTTTACAGATGTTAAAATATTTTTTCAATAAATCATTAAAAATTAATGTGGAAACCGTATTTCAAAATTTTTAGCAGTTCAAAAGTTATGGGGAAAAACAATTTTTTGTGGCAGCTGTCAAAATATTTTAAAAAATACGGCACTGAAAGTTACATTAAAAGGTAAAAACAGTTCAAAAGAAACGGGAAAAATAATTTTCTTGACAGCTGTCAAAATATTTTTTTTATAAATTACGCCTCTAAAAGATACATAAAACTGTGAAACCCGTATTAAAAAAAAGTTACGGCGAAAACATGTTTCTGACGGGTGCCAAAATATTTTTTAAACCGTAACATGCTTAGAAACTATATTTGAACAGTATGAACGGTTCGGACAGTATAGAGAAAAACAATTGTTTTTGACAGATGTTATTATTGTCCTCAATTGCGCTATTAAAATGTATCAAATAGTCAAACCCGTTAAAAAATTACACATAAGTGTTGCGGAGATGCAAAACTACCAAAAATCCACCGAAAGATACCAAAAACCAAAATAACTTAGTTTTAAAATATCAAAATATTAAATATAAAAAATTAAGTCACCTATTATCGCCAAGTAGACACTTTGTCAGTTTGTCATGCCAAGTTCAAATGACGGTTGTCGCGAGTTAAATCCTTAACTCATTTGGTCGATAACGTTGAGCGCTGTGAACTGCTTTAAATTACCGCTCAACCTCTACCCGGACCACTTGTTTATAGATATGGTGTTTAATATATAAAATTGTTCTGCATTTAGGCAGCACATTTATAGTATTTATTTCTTCTTCCGTAAACCTCTGTCGATTCGCGAGTCAAAGTTTTGGTTGATTCAAAACGAGATATAAACAAATTGTGCAAGATGTACGTTATTTATAATTTAATTTACATTAAATTTACACTTGAAAAAAAAATGAAATAGATCGAAGCCGCGGTAGAGCTTATAAAAGACAATTTACGCGTCATATTTAAGCGAGGAAGGGGTTGGATATGTGGTTATAATAGAATAAATGTTTTTTTTTCCTTGCATACTGAAAAGTTATAGACAGAAGCAGGAATAAGAGACTTAGCCCATCTAAGTGATAAAATAAAAAAACATGAATGTTCCAAGCATCATTTACATAATCAAATGGAATTTACTTTACTAGGCACTGTGAATATTCGAGAATAGTTACATTCTGCATATTGGGTATATATCCAAAAATATAACCAAAAACAGGCATGAGAGTTCAAAAATTGTAGACTGCATTAAGTTTTGCGGAGCTTATGAAATGGCACTAAGAGGACATGATGAGACAAAATTTGGCGCAACATTTGGAAAAATCCACAGTATTCAAGGGAATTTTTAGAAAAATTCAAAATGACATTTTACATTGCATCTTAGAAGTGTGTCAGGATCGAATTTCGAGAATCTCCATATATAGCGAAACTATAGACGTTTCATCAAAATCTCAATTAGTTGTAGTAGTTAGGTATTGCCGAAATTGAACTAATAGAACGTTTTTGGACCTATTTAATACCCTCAAAATTAAATGCCGAATCTTTAACTCAAAATATTTTAGACATTTTGGATTCTTTATCGGAAAAATCAAATACCAATTTAATTGCTCAGTATTGCTACGCTCATCAGTTGAATTTAATCATGTCTAAAGCTTCTGAAAACTATCAAGTTAGATTATTTTTTAGAAACTTGCATGACATGTGCTCTTTTTTTTTTGTAATTGGCCACAACGTGTAATATAATCGTCCAAAGAAAAAATCCTCACTGTGTTCCAACTCGCTGGAACTTCAATATTTGAACTGTTAACGTTGTTTTTGAACACTAATAATCTCTCATTGTCTGTATGGAAGAAATAGAGAGATCCTTTGATAATCAAACGGTTTGTATCTCAGCATTTTCCGTTCGTCGAATTCTTATGGATCCAAAATGTATTTTTTGGCACATTTGTTCATAATGTAATGACTCATAGGGATATCTTATATAATGCACTTCAAAAGAAGAAAAATCGATCCTTTGGAAGTAAATGAGAGAGTGACTGATTTTGAAAAAATATTTTTTCGATTAGAAACAGGATTGATGACATCACTCATGAAGCAGAGACAGGCAATTTGTGCGCCGAAATTTTACCAGCTAAGAGGACAAGAAAGGATGACACCCCAATAGATCACCAAAGGACTGCAACAGAGAAGTGTGATATAATAAACTGCGAAAGAGCGATTTAATTTTAAAGATCACTTATTAGCTGCTTCATTGTTTGACCCTGAGCAATTTGATAGTTACTGTGGTACATTCCCGGATAACACTTTAAACCAAACATAATAATAAAACAGGCATATTATACCCAAATTTAAATATGAAGCCCTTGAAGACTGAAGTAACACTTATTTATTTTAGAAGAAATTGTAGAGCACAAGGCGCTACTTTTTTTGAATTTGTTAATTGTAAATAATTTAACAGAACCGTTTAAAAAACAAAAAACTATTAGACATTTTAATTACAGTACCTATAAGCACAGCAGAAGGTGAACGATGCTTTTCAAGTTTAAAACGTATAAAAACATTTTTAAGAAACTCTATGACTGACGACCAACTTGTGGCGCTATCGATGTTATCAATTGAAAAGAAAATTATTAGTGAAATACCAAACTCTAATGAAAAAGTTACAGTTAGTGCTAGATTTAAGTAGCTTCCTTTTCCTTTGTCATCCATATCTCGTAAATTTTCCTCCTGCGGATTCATTTATCACAGATTTTATTACGTGGAGTGCAGAGAATCACGAACAGTGTTTTTTAATTTTATCATCAATCAACATCAACAATAACAGACATAAACTGCAGCTTGCAACACTAACTTTCTATGGTCACAACCACCAAAAGTTCGCACAAGTTCGTAGAAAATGGTTGAAATCAAAGACTAATTTATGAAGTTCCGAGCTAATCTTGTTCGTTTCGGCTTCAATTGTTTCTTCATTAAGATTTATAATATTTCATATTATGTAGAGTTCTGTCGTGTGTGTCAATAGTTACGTTATTATCTATTTTACTGTTTTCGAGGAAAACCTTGGTAGAAGTTTGTTTCGTTTAATTTTTCGTCCCATTTAAAATGTCCACAGCTCATTGGTTGGTCGTTGAGTAAATGATGTTGAAAGATTTTTCTCGTACATTGCGGAGATGTTTAATTATTGTTGAGTAGAACCTTTTCATCATTTATTTGATTGAGGGTTCTCTGCGATGATCAAGTGGATCGGTATTTGGTGGGTGTCCACAAATTCGTGTATCAGGCCCTTTTTGAACGTAGCTTCGCTCTCGGCTACTATCTTATGTGGCAAACCATGACGAGTAATGAAGATAAAGATGGCGTTAAGTATATAACCGCATTAAAGCCTTAGATAAGATATGCTTGCCCATACTTTGAAAAAGCGTCAACGACTGTGAGAAAATTTGGTTACTCGCGAAAGTATCTAGGAGTTTGATTGGAGTTGGTGTCAGCATGAATTTGGGTTTTGCTGGATTCATGTCGTATTTGTTAGTTGAAAATGTCACAGATGTTAATGTGGTCCTCAATATCTTTCTTAAGGTTTGAATACAAATATCATTTCGGATTTGGTATTCGATTTCGTTGTTACTTCTATGGTTGGTTTCACCTTCGTGGTAATTAATATTATTCTTGTTGCCCTTCTTCTGAGTTGACATCCTCTAGTAAGTTGTTGCATTTTATTAAAGAATATGCCGAATTTCTTAATGTTTCTCGGATGGTGTTACAAAAATGTAAAGCTCGTCATTTCCAAGAGTATGGCCTATTTCTTCTTTGGTTCTATATATTCGTTGAAGAAATTTAAAACATAATTTTTTAAATTGTTCTTCGTCAACTGAACGTGTATTCTTTAATTCTGAAACGCTTGTTCTGTGAATGGTCAGGTGCAGGATTGTAGTTAACTGTGTAAGAATGACTTGATTAGTACAAAGTTCAAGTTTTTCGCTTAAAGGAATTCCTAAGATAGGATTTTCCTCTGCCGTGTGTCTAGTTTCATTTGTGTCTGTTTCCGTCTGATGAACTTCCTCTTCATCTCCTAGTAATTCGTTTATTATTTAGAGTTCCTGTTTTTGCTGCGGGATTGCTGGTAACAAATTCAGCTGGATCGAGTATCGATGGCAAGTGATTGAATGGGGAGTTGTCTTCGTCTTGGAAATTTAGATCCAAACATTTCTTAGAATGGTTAGTGTTGGCTTTTACTTTCTTATAAATGAATTTATAATCAAATTCTTGCAACTTCAGTCGCCATCTGACCAACTTAGAATTTGGTTCCCTAAGAGAAAAGAGCCATTGGAGAGGTCGGTGATCGGATAGAATTTTAAACTCTCGGCATATGACCTAAAGTATTTAGTAGCCTAAACTATTGCAAGCATCTCTTCTTCTTTGGCTGAGTACTTGGCCTCTGCCTCGTTTAATGCCCTTGAAGCATATGCGATATGTTTATCGCTCTCAAATTAACCTTCGGACAGTACGGCTCCAATATCAAAGTTACTTGTGTCAGTTGTAAGGCTGAATGTCATTACAAAAGCACAGTATTGTAGAAAATGTTCTTTGGTGAGGAGGATATTACAGATTTACACAACTGAGAAAGTATGGAGTGGGATCTACCTTGACATCTTTTTTAAGACATACAGATAAAAGGCTCGGTAATTTTGGCAAAATTCTTGACGAATTTTCTGTAATATTCAAGAAGGCCGAGAAATCCTCGGATATCTTTTATGGTTTTTGGTATTGAGTATTCCATAGTTGCGTTGCTTTTGTCTGGGCTGGGTTTTATACCATCTGGTGTAATGACGTGTCATAAGAAACGGACTTCTTTCTTTAGGAACTCGCACTTGTCAACTTGAATTTTAAAGCTCGTTTCTCAAAGACGCTGGAATCTTTGTCAGGTGTTCTCGTAATGTGCTGAAGACGATTATATCGTTCAACTAGCTTAGACAAATTTCTCCTTGTAGCCCTTTTAGAACACTATCCATCAATCTTTGGAACGTAGTTGGTGAATTTTTCAATCCAAACTGTATTCTTACTAACTCGCAGTGATCATTTTCGACGTTGAATGACGTTTTTGGAATGTCTTCTGCTATCACTTTAATTTGGTGAAATCGACTAGCCAGGTCAAAATTGGTGCAGTACTGGCATCTCTCAAGTTTGTTGTGATGTTTGGAATAGGATATTTATAGTCTAATCTTCTCGCTGACCTTTCTGTAGTCTACAACGATGCGCCATTTGATCTTTCCAGAAGCGTCAGTTTTTTTGGAACCATCCATATAGGTAAAGACCATGTGATTGACAAGGTCGTATGATACCTTGGTCAAATATTGACTGTATCTGTTTCTTAATCTCTTCTTTACGAATATATGGGTAGTAGTAAAACTTAGTCAAATAGAACAAATAAAACTGTGTTTTTTGGGTTTCATAGTATTCGACTGGAAGAGTTCCATATTCTGTTATACACTGTAAAAAAGGAAATGCCAAATTACCAGGATAAACCTGGGTCCATTTGTTGCCCAGGATTTGTGTGGTAATTTTACGTTGATCTAGAAAAACTACCAATTTTTTAATTATTAACACACAAAGCTATGTAACAAAAATTACTTGAAATTATGTAAATAAAATCCATGTCTTTTTGGAAGATTATCAATAACCCTGTAATATTTTACCTAGTAATATGTAATATTACATTTCAGGGTGTATAAAAAAATACATATAATTATGTAATAATATCCATATATATTTGGAAAATCACATAATTCTGAGTAGCTATTTTTTACCTAGTAATAAGTAAAATTACATATAAGTGTGTATATAAAAATAAATATAATTATGTAATAATATCCATATATATATATACATGATTATGTGTCGTTATTATGATATTATATTATAATTTAATAAACTGTATAGATTTTAACTAAATTATAGAAAATGAAAATGGTAATTTCAAAAAAACACAACATCCATTATTGCTTATAAAAACTGTTTTATTAATAGAAAGTCTTAAAAAAATACAAAAAGTTTGATAATAGCTAACTAACAAATGTTTGTCTTTTAAAAATATGTGGCTTGTAAAAGATTAATAAATTTAGTTTTTACTTCATCACAACCACACTACAGTTTTTCATCTTAATACTAAAAATATAAACACTAAAAAGGTAAAAATGAAGATAAAGGCAAGTTTATCCTTAAACATATAAAGGTAACTAAGTAACTTTGGTAACAGAATTTAACAAAACAAATATTATTATATAAAAGCCTTAATATTAAGAACACATTTTGATAAAAAAAAATGAACGGTACTAACAATCATGAAAAATACCCTGCATAAAACATTCAAAGTGTAAACAAAAATTTAATCAATTAATGTTGCTAGTTTAGTTATAAGGGTAAATACTTTAGCTTTCACATTTTTTGTCAGTGACTTACTGCCACTTTCTTGATGAATTTTGAACAAGTATCTTTGAAAAAACTCGAAGGTACAGGCAGTCTCTTTCGGGTAACACAATCCAAAGTTAAAGTATAGGGCAAAGGCCATTAAGAACGCATTTTTGAAGGAATTAATTGGCCCTATCTGTTTATGCTCCACTTGGATATAATAAGATTTTTCATTTTCATGTTCTGTAAAACAGAAAATACTTTAAAACATCGGACATAGGTGTCATAGAGTAAACTGGTCCACCTTAATTTGGTCCATTCAATTTTTTGAACCATGATTAACTGCTTACCTAAAAATTAACTTTTTCAAATGAAGTTTGCGGATGTAATTATTTTAGCCTTAAGCAGCATGACAGGAATATTAAATAATATAATATAGAATCTACTGTTAAAGTGACACACTAAAAATCTTTCAGTTTTTTGTAAGATTTTATTGAGCACCCCGCTTATTATGACAATGTCTATACTACTAAAAATTCCCATCATGCTGCTTAATGCTTAAAAAATGGGTTTTCAAAATTTGCAAACTGCATTTAAAAAAGTTTATTTTTAAGAATGTTACAACAGACTGAACTTTATGTTGACCAGTTTTTTTTTTACATAAAATGTAAAACATTAATATAAGCTTATGATATCAACCGAGGTATCAACTTACCTAGTTCAACTACACAAGGCGCTAAAATTTTAATAGAATCTTCAAAATTGGGGTCCTAAAATAAAATAATATAACATAAAATGTATGACAAAATGTGTATGTTCTTACAACTTACTTTAACTTGATATATAAATTTACATACATCCTCTTTAAAATATAGGCCCAAAATTTTAATGGCAGCCAATAATACATCTTCATTGTCAGAATATCTCATCTTCTTTTATTTTCCAAATGAAATAATTTTTTTTGATTTCTGTACTATGTCAGGTTGATAAATATTAATATTTGTTAACATTTGAAAGTGCGTGAAAATTCCCAGTTCAGTAAAAAGGGCGGGCCATTCTTGATAGATTTCATGAATTTCTTTGCTGTTTATATCTAATCTTTGAAGTGTATAAGTATCTTTGAAATACTGCATAAAGTTAGAGTCACTCTGTGGCAAATTTAATAACAGTTTTGCTTTGTCCCTTAAATTGTCTGTAACAGCATTTGGTGGTAACCAATTTGGGCAGCCCACTCTGCAGTTTGCCATTAACTTTATTTTTTTGCTGGGTGTGTCCACTTTTTCAAATTTTCTTTTATTCGGACGGTTTAGATAATTATTTCTGTCTAATAACTTATTGTAGAGGGCTTCAAATCCACTACCCAATACAACATTATCTTCGTCGTGAGATTGAAATGACGCAGGATATTTGTCTACCATTCGTGATGCTATTATTTTAAATGCCTTGCATGGTAAAATGTGCTTAATTTCTCGCATATTATTTACAACTGTTCGCACAACTTCACTTGTTAAATAGGGCGAGCGTACACCTTAAAAAAATTGTATATTAGTAATTTGTTTTGTTAAAAACATTGTGACTTATTTGACTAAATGTGTGAAAGTTTATATATACTATAGGTATAGTTAGCTGAAAAAGTGAGAAGAATAGTAAGTATATTAGACAAGAAGCTTTGAAAATGACTCTGCATACGACTGAAAATGTTATTGGCTCGAGCCAGAGCTGTCACAATTACCGACCCAAAGTAATTCAATTACCAATTACAATTACCTACTAGTAAGAAGTAATTGCCAAGTACCAACTACTTTATATTTTAAAAAGTAATTGAAGTACCAATTACTTCTGCAAAGTAATTGAATTTTTTCAAGTACAGTAATTGAAGTATTTCTTCTGGTAATTCAATTACATTTTGTAATTGAATTACTTGAAAAATAATTGAAGCCCCAAAAAGTAATTCAATTACTAAAAACAACTCAATTACTTTATGCAGTTAAAATACCCAGGGAGTTATTTAATGTTTGGGAAATGTCTTTCATTAATACAAGCAGTTATTTAGTAGGGTTTATTAAAGGAAGCTCATTTTCGCATACAGAGCGTGATAAAAAAGTATGATTTATTGATATTACAAAAATTTTAGGTCGTTATAGATTACGTTGTTTATGCTTATTTAGCGAAGCCACTGACGAAAATGATAAATTAATTTTCTTGCAAACTAAAACCATAGGGCATCTTATGGTGATATTATCTTTAATATGCATTAAGGCATGAGCAAAAATATTTTTAAAATCATTTGATTGAAAGGGGCAGTCAGTAACTTCACATGCAAAATTTTGCAACACTGTTTTATTTTCTCGATGACGTCTTAAAATATGAAATTTAAAAGCATTGTATGTGTTGCATGTCTGGTAACAGTCAGTAAACATGCACTCATATAATTTATTTTTTTCATTTCGATGGAAATATTGATGTAAATTATATTTTTTTAAAGTTGCAAAAGATTGTCTGCACGAGTTACATGAAAACATTATGTTACGCGTTAATCTGTCAGAATTACCTACATATATGAGTTAAACGTAATAATTCCTACAATATATACCAACGTATACCTGAATATAGAACAAAAGCAATTTACATTACGAATATACGTACATACGTTATGCCTACTTACCTAAGTAAAAAAACAAAACCACTTTAATTTCATCAACGTCTCCCAATGCACTGATAATGCGTATCGCAACGCAAACCAAGAACAACACTAAGAAATGCCGATTGTCAAGCATCCACAATATGACGTATGCTGACGAACAGGGGCGGCGAAAACACATAAATATTGGAAATATTACATATTTTTGTGTGTTTTTAAGAAACTGTATTTAATAAGTGATAATTCTGTGTAATTATACATGAGTAGGCAAGGTAATTTTACTTTTATACAAAAATACTACATATTCATGTAAAATTCCTTGGAAAATCGATGTTTTTCCGCCATGATTTTCAGTGTATTTTTACGTGCATTTTTTACAGTGTAAGATTCGAAACTCGTAGGTCTACTTTAGAGTTTAACAGCTTTAGTCCAATAAGGCCATTGAAAGCCTGGTGAAATTTGAAGCGAAAAAAATTTGATTTTGGTATCTGATTAAAATTCTGGGAAATTTTTATTTTTATGCACTATAGTTTTGTGGTCATTTTAAAAAAGGGAAGTTATAACAAAAGGTTCATAAGTAATATGGTTTAAAAATGATTTTGTAGCACCAGTAACAATGAGGAGTTTAAGTGGAGGGTCTGCGATTGAACTTTTTCATATAGTTTTGTAGTTCTACTAACTTTCTTCGCCTGTTCTTCAGTCTTCTTGAAAATTTTCTTCGTATTGGTAATCGTAGCTATCTTGTTCATCATGTGGAGATATACCTTTGGGTAGTTGAACCAGGTTTCTTCTTTTGCCTATAGCTCTTGATTATTTTCATGGTCTTCTTCTTGCTGTTCTATGTTAAATAGTTCTTCAAATATAAACTTGGGCGTGAGTTGAAGCTGCATCCTGAAATTAGATCTATTGTGGGTTGGTATTCATGGGTATGGGCTGCGAAGTTCCTGTTTTTTGTATCCATACGTTCTGCTAGAATGATTTACTGGTTTTGCTATGCTGGAACCTTGGCGGTTGTGGTCTGAAGAGTGACGGCTGCTGGAACTTTGCTGGAAGGGTGGGGGCTGCTGAAACATTGACATCGCTGGTTGCCATTGTGATTGATGGTATGCATTTGCTGTCTTGGGATTTGTTGCCACTGAGATGAATTTAGAGATGGTGTGGAAACTGGCTGGTGTTGCACACAGCCTTTCAGTTCAATAGTTTATAAATATAGTGATCATATAATGGGAACGCAATGTCAATATACAGGTTATTTCAACTCGTGTTACAAGCAAAAGTATTTACGAAACGAGGACCAGGCAGAAGGAGACTATGCCTAACTTCTTTTAGTTTACTGATTAATGCGAGTAAATTGATACATCATACAAAACTAGTAGACAAACATGTCTTAAGATTAAGTTTTAGTTTCCGCTTAAGCTAAAGACAACGTTGTTTACAACTTTTTGTAGATCTTATTGATTATACTCAAAATTAAAGACTGAAAGTTACAAAAATTTATTTTTAAATAGAAAAAGGAACCGAATTATTATTATAATTTAATTTTTAAATAAAATATGTTTTATTACAATTTAAACAAATAATATTAATCCTCTTTTTTGTCTAAAAATGAACTTTTGTAACTAACTGGCTCTCTCTTTGAGTGTCATTTAATCATAAGAATAAACACTCACAACATTAAAAAAAAAATTTTTAAATAAGAAATTAAATAGGATTTCTTACTTTTTTGGATGAAATAAAAAAAACTATATTTAAAAATTTAAGATTCAATTTGCCTGGTTTGTACAAAATCTACAGACAACTCAATATTCAAATTAAATTGCATTACCCGTTCTATTGGATACAAAGACCTAAACTTTGGTAGTTAGTGTATGACTGTGTGTAGTGACCACTAGAAATATCTTTTAACAAGTTTTATATCATAATTAGTTCGAATAACCGACATCTCCACGTATAACATAAACAAGGAAAGACATTTCGCAACATTTTACTGTTGTAAACAACTGTCTTTCTGTTCTTGCCTGTCTGAAAACTTCTTCGCTTGTTCAGTTCAAAAAAACTAGCAGCATCTTCGTTGTATCCACATTTTAAAAGAACTTAAGCGATTTAATTAGCTTCCTTTGAGGCTCCAGCTTTCTGCACCGTACAAAACAATTGACCAGATATAACACGTTACCATCCGCGGACGCAAGTAGTTCAGAATCTATTTGTTCCGTACGAATGCTACCCCAATATTTAAATTGCCAGACTCATCCAACCAGTGTACCGTTGAGAAACTTACTAACGTTAATATATGTCCAGTTGTGCTAATTTTATTATCCGTGTGCCGAAAACCACTGTTATCGCATAGGTGATTCCACTAAAAGGATAAAAAAGAGACACAACAATACGAATAAAGGTTAATTCAATTCATGGAATACGAAATTACGAAACTTATATATAGTTAATATGTTTGTAATGGTAAGAAACGATCAAAAAAATGTTAAATAAACATCACTTATAAAAAAATCAATCATCCCCGTAAAAACTGGCGTCAATAATGCATGCAGGGAATAAAAATGTAAAAAGTTAACATTATTTTCTATAGAAGTGGTCACGTTAGAACACAGCCGTTTTAGTGTAATGAAACAGATTATAATTCCATTTTTATATCATTAGGGACGTATTTTTCGATCGTGACTACTGATAATAATGAACCTCGAGTACGGGCTATTTTTAAATTTTGACAATCACAAGGGTGGTGTCAAAGAATCTAAGATGTATTTTACTTTATGGACTCT
Source organism: Kuschelorhynchus macadamiae (assembly GCA_030620095.1). Taxonomy (NCBI): domain Eukaryota; kingdom Metazoa; phylum Arthropoda; class Insecta; order Coleoptera; family Curculionidae; genus Kuschelorhynchus; species Kuschelorhynchus macadamiae. The sequence goes on from JAUTXW010005496.1 coordinate 959,688, forward strand.
TTTATTTAGGGTATTTAGTGATTTCACATATTTTATGTAACATTTTCAGGTTCCTGCTCTAAGTAGCATAACTTCTTCAAATACCTTATCAATTGGCTATTAACATAGCTATACTTAGTTTGTTGGCCGCTCCTTTAAATAGTTGCAGAGACGAGAGCCTGTATCATTGCCTTAGATTTTTCAGCCAAAAGTTCCTTCTTCTTTTCGGTCCTCTCATGTCATCGACCTTTCGGTGCAGTATCAGTAGTTGGAGACGATATTTGTCATGTCTCATGATGTGACCGGAATTTTCGAGTTTTTGTTTTTTAAGTATGGTATCTATTTCAAGGTCATTTCGCATTCTGTGTAACACCTCCGTGTTGGTAATGTGATTCATCCAGCAAATCCATAGGATCCGACCGTACATCCATATCTCAAACGCTGTGAGCTTTTTTATCATCCGTTTGGTAATTGTCCATGACTCCGTTCGGTAAAACCAATCTGACTTTTAGCGGACACGACAGATCTCTGCAAACAAACAAGCTTCTCACTTTTTGAAAGACACTTCTCGCTCTTTCTATCCTGAACTTAATTTCCACTGTCAAGTCCCACTTGCTTTTTATTATGGATCCCAGGTAAGTGAATTTTTCTATATGTTCGATATGTGCTTCAGTCAACACCACGTTCCCTGTAGGCGCGTTGTTCTGGCTAAATCTACTTTGTCTTGAAGACATTTAGACTAACTCCGTGCTCCTTAGATACCGTTTGTATACACCTCAGAAGATTTCGCAACACACACTCCCGGAGAACTCCCTTTCTTTTTAATCTGCGCACCCTACGTTACACTTTCACCCACCCTCATACTTGCAGATTGACTCCCGTATAGACTGGCTATTCATCAAGACCAACATTTCTGAGAACATGTACAAATTCCTCAAGATTCACGTTGTCAAAGGTATTGGCAAAATCTATGAAGCAGATGTAGTCTTTGTCGTTGTCAAAGGTTTCGGTAAAATATATGAAGCAGATGTAGGTATCGCGATTCAAATATACATCTATAGAAGTACTTGTAGGGAAAAAATAGCTTCTTTTGTTCTGTAGCATAACACATCGAAAAATATGTAGGTTCGAGATCTTTTTTTGATAATCTTTGAAATCATTTTTTAATGTTTTTTTTTTATTATTTCTACTAAGCATTGTTTTTGTTGTTCAGTTAATATCCAATTTTGCTTTATTTTATATAAGAACTAATCAAAACGCTAAATGTTCCAGAGGGAAGAAATGAGGATCCCTTAGCTTCTTGATTTTAAAAAATGGTTAGGTTAAATAGTTTAGGTGAGATGATTTCAAGTCTAAGCCTTTTAGTTCAAATTAATTTGAGTTAATCTGGTTAGTTGAGGTAAGTGCGTGATTAATAAATTGGCGTTTTTTGCTCAGGAGGGTTCTCATATAAGCCAAAATAATATAGGTAAATTTAAAATATAGTTTTGGATAGTTTGTGTTGTTTTAAGGTTGCAATAAAAAAAATTACTAAATAAATAAATAAAATAAATATTTTAGCTAAACTAAACTTTATTAATAGACACTACAAGAATTTTTACGAATGTACTTTATTTGCAGAGAGTAAATACTTGCTTTTACTAAATTAGAGAAAAAAAGATTTACTGTTCTTTGGAGACACATTCTACTATAGCAAATGGACAGATTTTAATTGCTAAAAATAGATAACGAAAACAAATAAATCGAATATTCCATTTTTCGTTTCTTTAAACCATTGTTGATACGCGTGAAAAAGCCACTTTCGGATCTCACTAAGAGTATTTTTAAATGTTTACATAGTGGTCGTACAAATAGAATAATGCATAAGTTCTAAAAATTTATTTTTAAACGAGTTATAGAAACATTATATTTTTATTATGACTTCATTTGGGGGGTAAGTATACTCATATTAACTGCCACTTTTTATTTACACCACAAAGCATTAATTCCTTAAAATATTTTGGCAGAGCCAAAAAAAAAAAAAAATAACAGGCCAACCGTACAGTATACAAAGGGTTTTTGTCCTATCTCTGTTCAATTTTCAAAGATTGTTTAGTCGTCAAGTCCGTAGAAGAAAAACTATTTCAATATTATATTTCCGGTGCAAAATGTTACTTCGTATGTTTGGCCTTCTATATTATTTATTTTTTAGAACCTAAGATTGCTTTTGTTCTTATATTAATTATTCTCTCTTCAAATATATCGATTGGTTAACATCAATCAGAATAAAAGAGAACCGGAATGCAACTTATTATTTTGCAAAATCTACGTCATACTTTTCTCAATTATTCACAAAGTTTTTTAGAGTTCCATAAATCTAGCAGTTGATCTTAAAACTTTTTTTGAAAGGATTTTAATAGGAAGTGACCGTAGACTCAGAAGAATAGAATACATTTCATATCGTATGATAGTAATGTTACCGATTCTAAGTTTTCTTGACTCTCTTTCCGAATTTAATAGCTTTACCTGCAGTGTTGGAAATTGGATTTTTTCCAGAACGCCGAGCTCGATTACGACTTTATCGTTCTACTATACTAAAAGAAGCATCGGAAAAAATGATAAGTTACGAAACTGAAGGAATTAATGTTTCACTCCTATTTACCTGCATATCTTAATTAAAAAATCTTTCCTATTTAAATATATCATATAATGCTTATCTTGAATGTATCTTATATACACTGTGTTATAAGGTCGAAGTACCCGCATCGGGACTTCCGAGACGGTAAGAAATAAAAAAGGCTTATTCATATACCTTCAAGAAATTTACGCAATTCCGAATACATATGAAAATAAAAGAAAACAAAAAATTAAAATTTTGTTTTAGTTTATTTTCTGACTGTCATTGAAAAAATAATGTAAAATAAATTTATTTCACATTTTTATTGCAACTTTTTGTCTATAAGACTGCAATCTCCGTTTCGTTTGCTGGTGAAAATCAATATGTTAATTTTTTTAAATACGGGCCTGTATTTTTTATTGTAGTTCTGTAAAGTACAATGCTCATTAAATCTTACTGCAATAATAGTTTAATTATATTAATACGTTTCAAACCTAATAAAATATCTTTCATAATTTTAATTTTTTATTTTAAAACTCTTTGAATAAAAAAAAAATAAAAATATAAAAACACCCCAGCGGTTCAGGGCAGTTTTATACTGAAACTGCACTAATTCTATGGTATGAAGTGGTTTTTTAAAACATATTTCTGCTTAGTCCTTGCTTACTCATTCTGCAAATTTCAAAATACTTTAAGTATTAATTAATAAATTAAAAAATATTATCTACTAAGGTTTCCTTTATTTACAATTTAATTTAAACAGGATTATTAAAAAACATTTTAATGAGACCAAACTAATATTGTATGTGGTAAGACGTAATCAGTATTGGAGTTTACAAAACTGTAATTAAAAATACAGATGAGTATTTAATAAGTTAGACTTGATAATTTGTTCAGAATTCTGTCGTTCACGACGCGCACCACAATATATTTGAGAAGCTCTTGTTGAATTTCTATTACAGCGGTAATAAATATTTGAACCTTGTTCTTCCTCATATGACATTTTTTTGTTAGCATGCAAAATTCTAATGGCACACATTTAGATATGATTTTTACAAATATGAACAGTAAAGAAAAATTAAAAGTTCGTTGAAATTGAAAATGTTTATTAGATTTAAACCGTTTTACGGCAGTTAATATTGTAGTAGGATGTTCTTAGAATGGGAGTTCACAAAAATGCAATAAAAAATACAGGTCTGTATTTAACAAAGTTGGCCTAATGATCGCCTACAGCATATGAAATGACAAAAAATAAAAACAAAATTTAAAATTTTTCGTTTTTTTTAAAATGTCTTCGATTTTTTTTTGTAATTTTTGAAGGTATACTATAATAAGCTTTTATTTGTCCAACTTTGTCCCCATTTAATCAACTTAATGTTCGAACTTGGAACTTGTAATAATGGCAAACTGAGTTAACTCCAACTATAATATAAATCGTCAATGCAGAAGAAACTATTGCTTATAACGACAAATCTATTATAACTTAAAATATACATTATTCATTCTAATAGAGCTCTACCTATTATTACCGCTTTGAAATGTAATTTAGCTAACAGTTAGCTGACCTTGTCATTCGCAGGCCTGCAACGTAGGTACCAACTACCAGAAAAGTACTTGAATATAAAATATCGACTTAATAGAAGTTGTGGCGATATGTTCCAGCAAAATTTAAAGTACAGAATCCACGCTGTTACAAAAAATTACGATCAACGGTAGCGAAATTCGCAAATATAAGAATAACTAAGATAGGGGTTTTAAACTTCGCCGTCAAAAATAACAATTAATTTATACAATAAATCTGACTGTAGTGAATCCTAAATTGTTTTAGCCAGATTGAACGGTGGTACTCTCTAAATTGGGAAATTTTAACAGAGTTACAATTTACAGTTTTTCTTATTCGATTTTGTACTAAACAGTTTCTCGAGAAAAGGGAAAGTTAAATTTTATTGTTTAAGGCAACAAGTTTGCAGAAGGATTCCCGCCTAAACTCGCCAAAAGCTTTTTACAGCTATCGAAAAAAATGTTTACTGCTCTTCCTGTATTTATCTCTTAATTAATTATTTAATGCCTATTAAAATATGCACAATCAGCTACCTATATCTCTCCTTTTATTTAACTCACCTCTCGCAGGTTAAGAACTGGCAGTATGCCATGCTCTGAATACGGTCAAACAAATAAAAATAAAAGGGGCTGTGTATATATCATTTTCAAATCTGATAACGCGACAACGATTTACAGATTGAGCAAAAGTTCATCTCTGGAATAATTGAATTAAATTTTGGTAGACGTCCTCTACGACGTTTCTACAGGGTCTTGTCACACTTCTGTTGAATTTTCTAAACACAAAACAAATTTCAATATAAAGCAAATCAATAATAAAGCAAATGTATTGAACATAGCAAGACTGGAAATAGACCGAAACAGCGTTCCGGTTCGTGAAAATATTAACTTATCAATGTTTTATTTTCCGACGCTACTTTTAGCGAATCCTACATAAGATTTTAGTACAGAAGAACAGTAAAGTTTAAATATAAGGTTGGCGTTTCCAGAATGAATATATAAGATTTTTTATTTCTTTTTGTATCAAAAATTTAAAAAGTTGTGAAATGCAATTTTTCTCTTGCAGTTGGGTCTTCTATATGTATAAAATAATAATAATAAAAGTTATAGGCTTTTAAATATAGTTTATCAGTTATTTTCATATATTTTTGTATGAGGTGATGTAACTTTCATATGACAGTATTGGCCTTTCTAATTATAAACATACCGGATATATATATATATATATATATATATATATATATATATATATATATATATATATATATATATATATATATATATATATATATATATATATATATATATATATATATATATATATATATATATATATATATATATATATATATATATATATATATATATATATATATATATATATATATATATATTGTTTCGCAAATATTTTTCTTGAACCTTCAAATATATATTGTAATTAGGTACTTCTTTTCTTGGGATGCGTGTTCATAAAATTAAAACGATTTTTTAATTATTTGTCATATTTAATTTAATTTGACGTTTCGACAGGCAGTTCCATGTCTTTTTCAAAAATGTTTTTATTTTATTTTTCCATGAGACGTAAATCAAAAGGTCAATAACACCAATTAACATTTAAGCAAAATAAAATACACATAGCACATTGTCATTTTGTTAAATAAATACAAACACAGAACATCTATTGCAGACTAACTTAGTTAAAAAATTGTCTGATGTCGTCACCATATGCGCTATATAACAACATTCAACTTTTATTTAAACAGTGTTTTAATAATAAAGGGGCTGAAACATTCCAAACTTATTCCACCCTATATTTATTTTAATCATCTATCTTCATTCCTAATTAAATGCTCTTGTCAGCGGCAGTGGAGCTGATTATACATACGGATTAAAATCTCCGGAAATATTCATAAATTTGTGACAGACCGGCCCTTTTTGGACTTTGCTTGATCAAAATTGTTAATATATAGTTTTAACAGAACGAAGCAGTTACATAATTCCAACAATTTTGTTTGGCACGCGTCTAAATGAGTTTATAGTCGTCGTATCATCTGTCGTTTGTTCTAAATTAGAATGTTATTTAAAAATAAATTATGAATTAGAACGGATTAGACGAACTAAAGCCAGTATAACTTTCAAAATACAATTATTGCAAATATAGATAGACATTTTTAATGGTACAGAGAAAAGACTGTAAATAAGATTTGAATTCGATTGAACCTTCCATCTTATCTTGCATTTTCTAAATCTACATGTAAATATTTTCTTTGGAGTAGATGTGGAATGTACATAATATGTATATTATCTGCTATTTGGAACAAACATATTTTGTAATTATAGGAATGTTAAAATGCCTTTAATACAATAAAGAACTACGGATAAAAGCTAGCTCTATTTATTAGTGTTTTTACAAACATTTTACAGTGTTATTAGTGTTGCTTATAAGTGCATTAGGCCTAAATAGTTGTCGCGCCAACGAGAAATATGTACAGTAGGAAGTGAAATGAAATATTAATAAAAATGTAAATCGGTAAAACTAGTATTTGTTTTATATATAGACAAGAAATATCTTTAAATAAATGATATATTTATAGAATATTTCATAATGAGAACTTAATGTACGTGTGAGATCTTTAATACATTTTAAATTAACAGTATTTTTAAACTGATCTGCTCAATACTTAAAACGCAAGGTAATCAATAAAATATATATTTCAAATAAATCAAGATACTTCGTCTTAGTTTTCGGGGTTGGTTTCTACAGAACATCGGTGTCGTGGCAACTATACCTACAGTTTTACAGATATCCTTTTTACAGGGTGTGCATGCCAAATACGATACGTATTGTTTGAAAAATGACAGTTGGGAATAATCGAACCCAACGTGAGGCCCATGTAACTGTCATGCCTAGGCCCGGATCTCTGTGGCTAGTTTAAAAGATAAGCTCTGCTTTTTACAGACGTCTAATAGTGAATTCAGTATATTCAGCCTTGGGGGCCTAGTCAACGGGCCGGACTTAAAAACGTATTTTTTAATCAGAAAATTTCTTGTTAAAATATGTTTGCATTGTCGAGGCCCTGAAGGTTGAAATACTGAATTCACTACTGTTCGCCAAAAAAAAGGTAAGGTATAAAGAAATAATTTAACAATTTTGTGTATCTAGGCAATCGAGGACACATAGTTATTTCATCTATATACAGTGGGATCCATTATTCATAAGTACACACCAATATCTCAGAAATTATTTTACCAGATTATTTCAAAATTTAGATGCTTTCTATAGATTTGAAATCTGATTGTGTTGACACACTCAACTTTGCTAATTGGCGTGCGAAGCTGGGTGGGAAAAAAAGAGGTAATTTTTTAAAGACATATTAACGATTTTTTTATAGACATGTTGGAACTTAGATTCTTAATCAGCATTATCAAGAACCCCCCTTTACAAAATTTTAGCAAAATATTTCATTGACTTTCGGAGATACGAGCTTTCAATAAACTGTAAACCATTCCCTTTATCAAAAATACCATTTCACATTTTTTGTTAATTTTAACCATGCTTATTGGATTTGTGTAAGAAAATTGCTCTAAGCCATTAAGTGATAATTTTATTGACAAGACATTATTAACACAAAATCAGAACCTTGAAGAACTTGGACGTTTTTTTAAAGAACGTCTTTATAATTTTTTTTTTGGCAAAACTGACGACAAAAAAATCACTTTCATATAGCACACAGGCCTATACCACTTTTCTTCGTACATTATGTGACTTCAATATTCAAAATCCGCTGACATAAATTTTAAATAATTTTGTCATATGGGGGGGGGGTAATTATCCCCTTTGTATATGCGCCTGTCTTAAGGTAATTTTCTTTTCTAAATTCAATTAAAACAGCAAAAATAAATAGAAAATAAAACACAGTTTCTTTTAATAGAGGCACTGGAGGGGTTCTTGACGATGCTGGATAAGAATCTGATATCAATATTTCCATCGAAAAAAATCGCTAATATTTTTTTCAAAAATTCGACACTTTTTTTCTACCTAGGTTCGCACGCCAATGAGCGTGGAGTATGACAATATATATATATATATATATATATATATATATGAATGAATGAATGAAGAAAATGTAATAAAAAAATATTTTTTCTAGAAAATAAGATTTAGTTAGTGTCAGTTTAATATGTAGGGACTCCTGAATAATTTGTTTGATTAAATTATACTCTTACTTGAATTTTATTATATTTCGATCAAAATAAAGACAGTCGTAGGCGCGTAACTAGTCTATTTTTTGCACTACTAAGATTTTGTCCAGAGCGAATTTCAAAAAAAAAAGTACAGTATCGAGCCGCAAGGGGTCAAAGGCACGAAGATAAGTAAATCCTTTGGAAGGATATACGGATATATGAGATGAAATTTGGCAGATTCAAGGAAGTGTCAGAGGTTAGGTGGAGAGTTGTTGTCGTTCTTGGGATAGGCCAACTTGACCTACTGGCTAAGCTCAACTACTGTTTCTACTACTATAATATCTAATATACATAATTTTTTCTTTTGTAATCCATTCTATTAAACTTGTATCAATACGTAAACTATATTTAAAGTTTTCGTTATTTTTTTACTGTGAACTTTTTTAAACTTAAATTTACTGTATTACTGCTTAGCAATTCAATATTATAGTTAATATATTTTCAACTTCTCAACAAGCCAGACATAACAACAAATCACCGGAACGGAATACCCACTAGGTCTCCTTTGCGCCTAATTACTTTTCAAACAGGCCGGCAGTCTCATGGAATTGCGACTTTCGTATTTTTTTTTAATAACAAAAACGAATTAAAATGTTTCTCAACTTTTGCCTAATACGTGGTAAGTTAAGAAAGCTTTTTCAGAATTTGCATTTAAAAAATTGTAAACCAAACTTGTAACAAACAATCTTTGATCAACTCTTCCTTTACATAATCGAGTCATAAATATGTATCTGGCAAACACGGTGAGCCGCATGCAAAAGATGATTTATAAAAAATGTAAACTCCTCCACTTCTCCATCCGAAAACCACGAAATTGTAACTAAGTATCTTGATCGTTTTTGAAATATAATTGAATTCAAAATGTATAAGAAGATACAAAAGAATTGAATACCTTCCCGAACGCGATTTTACTAAATATAAACTGTAACACAAACACGATGCCCAACTATGTCATTTCGATGTATAATCTGATTCAGCACGCCGTCGGAAAATCTAGTTCAGTTCAGTCAGTTCTTTTTTTTATGGCGCTGTCATTAACTATGACAATTTGCCAGGTCGGAAAGGTGATAAACTTAAAGTAATGTTGTAAGCAACATTTGGGATGCTACAGTGATTCGCCTTAAAATTCTCACAATTTATGAGGATTTTAAGGCAAATGGTAGTAAGAAATATCCTACATTTTAATTACAACCCTATTTTGGTTAAAACCTTGTTCCGGGCAGGTATTATTTATAATAGATAAAATTAAAAATATACCGTTTAAAAAAATATTTTAACACAATCTTCCTTCCTAAAGATTCTGGTTAATTAAATATATATTTGTAGTCAAATTTAAAAATAGTTAAACATACTGAATTAAAATTGGCACGATAGTATTTCGAAGACTGAGAAATGCCAATCAATAAATGTTTTAAATATTAGTTACACAGTTACTTCGAGTTGAATCTACGCGTACTTTATTCCAGTAATCTTTGATATATCTTAATTGAAACTTAAAACAGCCGCACTATTTCCTAATAAAAAACGTTTACTTTGTTAGTTCCGATATTTCAAACCGTTTATATTTTCGTCCAAACATAACAATGCAGTAAACAAATTAAATAAAAAAAAAACTTGCGAAGATATTTTAAGGTGTGCAAAATAGCAAGGTCTCTATACAAAAAACTAAAATATTTTTATTGAATAACCCTCAAGGTTCATACCAGCCACTATTCATATATAAAAAATAAAAATAGTAAAATGGCAACTTGTCTAAATTATAATCGTCATCCAATTTCTTTACAAAACATAAAATCTTTTAACATGTGCAAAATAGTAATAGTGCAACATCTGTATATGCAAAATACAGTTTGCTTATGCGAGTAGCTGCTTGCTAGTGCTTCATATATAGATTCCCACATTAAAGCCTAAGATTTTCTTCATCCGCCATGAATTTTGCAATAGAAATTGTTATATGATATGATTTACCGTTAATTTTTTTAAAAAACAGTAGAATATGGTAAATATTAATGCAATGAAACATTAAGGTGCAAATCTTAAAAAGGGTTTGAGATATCGAGATCGAACCAATATATATTTTTAAAAAACGCGTCTTTTAAAAGTTTGTCTTTAAAATACGAACTAAACTGTCAGCTAGCGGAAAATTCTCAACAAGGACAATAATTATCTTGATTCAAAATTACTTTGAGAATGCAAGTTTACAATATTAGAATTTATATCAAATTCAGTGATAGACAGCTATAAAGGTAACCATATAGGTAGATAAAATTGGTGTAAAGAGTCGTTCTACTGGATATATATCACTCCAAACTATTCATTTAAGCAGTTCCTGAAATTTTGGATAGATGTAAATTTTATTGCGCCATTATTCGAATCGCATTTGATCCGGGTACCTATCACGTGATTTATTTTTGGAAATGAGGCAGTATCCGTTTCCTGATCTATGCCTTAGATGTTTTTTAGTCCAATGGACATTACACGTACCTATTTAGAACCACTAGATGGTTTTTTTTATAAAGTTGCAGATGAAATCAGAGAAAATTCGGTTCATTTAACAATAAGAGGTAAAATGCCAGTTCATTATATCAATAAAGTAAGAAAAAAATTGATGAATACATATTTTAGTATGAACCCATTTTGGATCAATCGTAATTAGTTAAGCTTAATGATAAATTTGTAAATTACTGACTAACAATAATTGTTATTTTCTAAAATGTATTGCTCACAGATTACTTGAATATTTTATTAAAAGCCTGAATTTAAGGGAGTTACAAAATTACGATATGCACCAATTTTATGCCAAAAGATCTAGCCTTCGCAAAAATGTACATATGTCAATAGATTTTGTAATTATCTCTGAGTCCGACAAAAATTTCTTTTATATGTCCACGTTATTTTTAAATATACCATTAACTTAAAACGTAAAAAAACTTATCCTTATTAGGATACTCACGGGCCATCTCCACGTCTTGCTCGATCCTCGGCGTCCTCCTGAAAAAGACGTTCTTGAGCAGTCGCGCCGTTTCTGACAGTCTGCAAGAACCATTCTGATCGAACTACTCCATCGAGTACCAATTTACACTTATGTCTCATCAGTATGAGATGCTAGATTGGTTAGTAAGTATAGTACACACGTGCAAGCGTGCTGTGCACCAGGCGGGGTTTTATTCGAGGGGCTTTATGACGGTCTATAGGAATAGGAATTATTATACATACAATATTGAGGTACATACAACTTTAGAAAAGCATGACAATTAACGTTGTGCATCATGTCTAATATAAGAGGACTCATATCCATATTTGAAAAACCATAACAAATAATGAAAATATTGAAGTACAACTTTTTCTAACTTTCAAGTTTTCACGTATTTAGTTTTTACTTAAGCATGATATTACATGTCTCCTAGGCTAGTATGAACTTTATTATATATTATAATGCGATAATATATATGGTGAACAATATTCCTATGTGTGGCATAATATGGTAACTGTTTAATATTGAATAGACTGCATTTAAAAATTATTTTTACCAACATAGAACGACATGTCACCCTTGCGAATTTATAAACAATCATCTTTAACTTTGTAACTTATTTGCTTGTTACAAAAAAGATAATAATTAACTTTTAGACTTTCCTACACTTCGTAACTAGCTATACGATGAAAAACTGGACCATTATAATTCACCAGTGTCGAACTAAATAAAAAGGAATTTTTTGGGGACGACCGCTAAAGCACATTGAAAATTGTCAAACAATAGACACGTGTTTTTGACTTAGTCTTCATCAGTACAGTCAACTAGTTGATAGACGAGTACAACTCTGAGATAACTACAAATGTCGGTTTTGATCCTGTTGGTAACTCTGGTGTGTTTTTTTTTATTAAGTTTAGGCACTAGTTCACATGTCTATAATTGGCCCAATTTCAATGTGCTTATATATATATATATATATATATATATATATATATATATATATAGATTTGGCAAGAGTTTCTTGACCTTTCTTTTATATTGTTAATATATATAATTTTCTTGGGTATAGGTCCGAAAAAAGAAAGTAATTGTGACTGAGGTTTTGGTAGTGTCACATATATTGTCAATTTTAAAAAAATATCATTTTTGACGTTTCGGCAGGAACACCCTTGCCTTTCTCAAAAAATGTTTATCCTAAAACCAAAAAACAAAACCCTACATTTCACAAATAAAAACCTATCACTTTTAACTTACCATGAAACGTAATTAATCATTTAAAAATAAAATCTTAATAAAGAACAAATTTCACTTATTTTTACGAACATACGAAAATAACAAAAAAGACGACAACAACATATCGTTTGCTGCTCGCTCTTGGGCGATATCACACTGATTTGGATTTTATTATTTTTAAAGAAAATAACCCATCGTTGGTATGGAAGGGAGGGGCAATATTTACTTTAGTTATATTATACCGAAATAGATTTTATTTAACACATCTATATCCTTTTTGTCATTTATGGCATGTTTGTTTTTTTTTATTTCTATTGACTCATAGATTTCCTTTTTCTTTTTATGCCCCTGCGCCCTATTGTATCTTGCATTCAGTCCCCTTTCAATGCCTTGTCAAGTTTTTTAAAAAGTATAATTTTAAAAGTAATAAACCAAAACCAGTACTATATTAAAGATTCCTCTCACTTTAAGGAAAAAATAAAACACTTTCATGTACCACATAATCATATTTTAATATCTTTAGATATAATTTCCCTATATACAAACGTGCCAATAAATCTAGCAAAAGACATAATATATAAAAAAGTACACAGATATACCACTTGACGAATTTATGGAAGCCGTAGAGCTAACACTAAATTGACATATTTTTTGTACAAAGATAAAATATATAAGCAAACAGAGGGATGTGCAATGGGTTCAAGTATATCTAGCGTAATTGCACAACTTGTTCTTGAGAATTTAGAAGAAAATATAATACCGAAACTGGATTTTAATTTACCATTCTTCTATAGATATGTTGACGATTGTATCACTCTAGTACCCAAAGAAAAAACCGATTACATACTAATCAATGTTTAACAGCTACCATCCAAAATTACAGTTTACCATTGAAATCGAAAAACAACAAAAAATAAGCTTTCTTGATATAACACTACACAGAAAAAACAACACCATCAGAACACAGTGGTATACAAAACAAACATGGTCCAGTAGATACACACATTACTCATCCCATCACCCTCTTACCCAGAAAAAATCTGTCATTATTGGCCTGGCTGATAGAGCAATCCAATTATCAGATCCAGAGTTTCGAAGAGAATCAATCGAAAAAGCAAAAGAAGCTCTTATAAAAAATAATTATCCTGCGCATTTAATCAATTCAGTTTTCAAAAAACGAATCAATAAATTTTACAACAATCTGGGTCACCGAAAAACAAATCAGTCAAATAAAACAACAAAAAAAAATTACTTGACACTACCATACATACAGGGGCTATCCGAACAATTTAATCATTTATTCTCTAAATATAACGTACAAGTTGCCCATAGGGGATATAATTTGCTAAATCAACATTACACAAAACTTAAGACAAAAAACTCAAAATTTCAAAAAACACATATAGTATATCAGGTACCATGCAAGGATTGTGATGGTGTTTATATTGGGCAGACACAACAATATCTACAGTCAAGATTACATGGCCACAAGTACGATAAGAAAAACCAAACTGCATTATCTAAACACGCACAACAAAATAATCATACTTTCGATTTTGACCGAACAAAGATTCTAAAAACTGAGTTACATAAAAAGAAAAGGGAAATCTATGAGTCAATAGAAATAAAAAAAAACAAACATGCCATAAATGACAAAAAGGATATAGATGTGTTAAATAAAATCTATTTCGGTATAATATAACTAAAGTAAATATTGCCCCTCCCTTCCATACCAACGATGGGTTATTTTCTTTAAAAATAATAAAATCCAAATCAGTGTGATATCGCCCAAGAGCGAGCAGCAAACGATATGTTGTTGTCGTCTTTTTTGTTATTTTCGTATGTTCGTAAAAATAAGTGAAATTTGTTCTTTATTAAGATTTTATTTTTAAATGATTAATTACGTTTCATGGTAAGTTAAAAGTGATAGGTTTTTATTTGTGAAATGTAGGGTTTTGTTTTTTGGTTTTAGGATAAACATTTTTTGAGAAAGGCAAGGGTGTTCCTGCCGAAACGTCAAAAATGATATTTTTTTAAAATTGACAATATATGTGACACTACCAAAACCTCAGTCACAATTACTTTCTTTTTTCGGACCTATACCCAAGAAAATTATATATATTAACTATATATATATATATATATATATATATATATATATATATATATATATATATATATATATATATATATATATATATATATATATATATATATATATATATATATATATATATTAAGTTATATATGTTTACTGAGTTTTTTTAATTAAATTTTTTTTAAATATGCAGTGTTACTAGTTATAAAATAATAAAAATATATGTTAATTATACATGTTTTCAGCCATGCACTTCTATGAAACATTAAAAGATATAAACAAAATTTTCGGTTCTTACACGTTAATGTCTGCAATGCCTGAGAGCTAGACAGCATTATATCCCGTTGTGAAAGAGAGAGCTTATTGAGTTTGAGGAATTGTGTGTTACCTACATATTAAAAAAACAAACATAGATTTAAATTAATAAATTGTTATTTTCTTCATTATAATTTTAACCTCTATCTTATGTCTCTTCATCTTCTGGATTATACAGAAGTTGGTATATCTACTGTAAACCCTTACAGAATCAAACATTTAGAAAAACATTCAATGAAAAATTCATCAAATTTCTATCCAAACAACAACGGCTGGATTGAGATGTTTTTTTTTTTCACTTTTGTAATTGTCCGCTAGCTTGGTTAGAAGAGGCAAGGCTCTCTGTCTGTCTGTTGTTTTATCATAGAAAATATTGCGAAGTTCAATGTTTCACAGTGCCAGCCTGTCCGATATAGCTTTGTTGCATTCATTTTTACACCAGTTTGGGAGCTTAGAGATGCCCAGGAACCAGTGATGGACAACTAGATACGTTACTTTGATCACGGCAGGTAAGACCGAACTTCGCAACCATCAATCTACAACTTTAAATAATTTAACGTTAATAGATCGATGCTCTCAACAAAATATCAAGTTACCGGATTAACTGTTCTTAAACTAAAAAGCGAAAGTTTTATTGGCTGTGAAGGAGCCCTAGGCTGGCCATTTTAGATTACTAAATTCGAAAAATGTTCAAGATGATATATATAGAAATAGACGCAACATCTAGATAAACTAATATTTTCAAAAATGAAAAGAAATGCTGTTACTAAATCAGATGTCCTGTAGTAATGGCGATACGAAAACTTTAAAACAATTTTTTTGTATTTTATACTAAATATATAGTTGATTGTAAAATTATAGTTATTTGGTATTTAATCTGGTGGCAGAAATTAATTTATATTTCTTATTCTTTCATTGTTAATAACTAATAAAATTAAAATATAATAATAATAATAATAACCTTATATTTAAGGTGTTACCTTTAAATTTGATTTTCTGACATCAGTCCAACCATTGAAAAAAATATAGAGATTTAAAACTACTTTCTTTTGTTATAAGAAAAAAATCAGGTTTAATATAATTACATTTATAATTTTTATTTAATTACCATTTGCCAACCCTTGCAACATTGTAACCTTTTCAAACTTTATTGTCATTATGGCAGATTAAAAATAGATCAACAACTGTACCCGTACTAGTTAGCATATATTTTGAAACTTGCCTTTACATGTTGAAGTTCATACCAGCCTAGGAGAAATTCAATTAGTGTACAAAGAAAAACTAAATAATTTAAAACTGCGAAATTTTCGAAACTATTTTTTTGTTGCAAATCTATTTTGGCGTCCAGACGAACTTTTAAATAATGTGCTTACATTGTTTGAAATGGCTTTCCAATCTTAGTTCAACCCCAAAATAAGATATTAAAATTATCCGATTTACAATGGTGGCATTTCTTAGATTGGCAAAGATTAAAATGTGGAAGTAAAATTCTTAAAATTTTAGAACACATTAAAAATAAAAAATATAGTAGTTTTTAAGAATTTGTACTTTTAATTGATCCATGTCATATCTATGAATGGCCTCCATTTTGAAAGAGCATTTTAATGATCTCAAATTTAGATTATAGATTTTTCAAATAATATGCTACTCGGCCACCATTAAAAAAATTGGAAAGTGCATCCAGCTGTCATCTTCACATTCAAATAAATAATATGCAAAAACAAAAATTTCCTCATACATTATCATTATAAAAATGTGCAACAATATTTCAAATACTATTGAGGATTAATTTCTCAAAAATAAAACCTTGTTAACCATGGAATGATTTACAATTTGAACACGACTATATTTATATTTTAAAAACTGAAAATACTTGTTGATAAATACTACTATCAAGTGATTGAATTAAACAGAAATCATGAACATGGGGGTTCAAATAAACTGCTACATTTCATTACTACGCATTATTAGTAACTTGATGCTGTTAAGGGCAATTTAACGAAGATTTTTAAGGGAGTCATTGACCTTGTTTTTGTTTAAAGTACCAACGTAATATCTAACGGTAAAGAGAAAGAGACTGCACGATGTATAAAGTGATCTTTGCAAGAGATTTTAAGAGTTTGTTACCATGGCTGCGTTATCTGCACATAAGATTATTGGTTAATAAATCTGTATGTCAGTACTATTTATATACTTGTATGATTTGATTCGCCATTTTATCTAAGCTCCGAAGAATACTAGTGCATTGTGTCGTATAAAAATATTTCCTTAAAACCATAATATATTCCCAGTGATGTTTCTAAGAATATTTTATGGAATTATTCATTATCCACCATCTTGTTTACCATATTTCATCAAATATTTGGATTACAAACAGAACACATAGTTTCTTACTTTCTTGGACTCTTCTATGAGTATTTTAACTAGAAGTTACTTTGCATTCAATGCATTTTATATATTACGTTTCAAACGACAATTTGCAAAATGACCCTCAATAAGATAATCAATCCCTTCTAATAATTAGATGTGTTATTCAAAAATAGGTTAGGTTGTAATTTAATAAAAAATATTTCCGTTCCTATAGACCATCCTAAATATGTTACAAAATACAAACATGTTAGGCATATTCTACATCAAAAGCGAACAAGCACAAAGCCTACAAGCGGGCATCTTAACATATTTTACAGAAAGAAATAAAAATACCTTGAAGAAATTAAATAAACAATATAATTTAGCCTGGTTTATATGAACTTGATTCTATCGTTCCGTTTATACATAACCGACACAAGACCCTGAAAAAATTGTAATACTTTTTTTTGTTAGAAAACGATATTTTAAACAACAAAAATGAAATAATTTTTGTCGTATACAGCACGGTGAACAGCCTATTAGAAAATATCCGCCATTAAACTAGATAATAAAAATAGACTTTTATTTTTTTTTCTAATTTTTAAAGTGTTTTTTTAATATACAGAGGTACGTCAAAAAAGCGAGGCATGGGTCAACCTTACTTTTTTAAAAGAAATGTTCTTTTTTTCGCATTTCTGAATTCTACTTAAGATTTTTAACATTACGTGACATATTTCAATTATTCTTGACTATTTCAAACTTTCAGAGATTCTAAAATCTAAAAAGTAGAACAAAATACAAATAAAATAATTTTGAAAAAAAAATATAAATAAAAAAATCATCGAGTCCAACGGATTTTTATTAACTTGTATAGTTACCAAATATTTCAAATTAAGAGTGCATACTTTACTGCCTCGTTCATGACGACAGAAAGGTAATTATTAATTATATGGTAAAGGTTCTTCAGAACTTCAGAATATTAAGTATCATGTTTCAGTTCTCACCGATTATGTTGGTTAAAATAAATTGAGAAAATACGAAAAGAATTTAAAATCTGAAACCTCTAGTCACATCTTTTAGCGTGCGTTTCGGTGATTTCTGTGATTTTTCGTAAATATGCTTCCATATTAAGTCAATTTTATTGTCATTTATCCAAACAAAATCAATTTGAATTTTTTAAAATCAACTCGGCACCTTCATTTTGGAAATGATGTTTTATGAATGTCATCCGCGCCCTTCTTTACGGCGGTAAACAGCATATTCAAAAAGTTAAATAAACTGCATGCTGCTAGTGCAACTCTGGGTTAGCAAATGAGCCAGCATGGTGCATATTTATCCGACTTTTGGGAAACCAATAAAGGTGGGTTCATGTAATTTCCTCAATTTTATCTGAACTTTTTTCTAATGCCTGACTCTATTGACGTTCCTATTTTTAAGTATACTTTTGTTTTTAATAATGACACTTGACAGCCTGTTTTGTAATTAAGATGTAAAATTGAAAGTCAAGAACTACAAATACAGTAGTTACCTTGCAAGACCAGACGCTACCAAATAGATTAATTTGTGGTTAACAAAAATTAATTCGTAGAACCCGCTAAAAACTACAAAAATCGGTAAATTCGCCTTGACCCAGATATTCCCTATTTACAATAAACAGTCTATATATATAGTTCGTTTTTAATTCTTGGGATACAGCCCTCGATTTTGAAAATTACTATTTAATAGTCATGTATTAGTAATTTATTTCGACGTTTTGGCCGTGACCTTCGGCCTTTTTCAAAAATGATTAGTTAGAAATATAGGACATAACATATTTATATACAAAAAAAGGTAAAAGGCGTTTAACACATTTATACTTATTATTCTAAGAGACATAGAACATATAACGAACTGTCAAAAACGGCGATGTTGGGTGGTTTACATTTGAATAATAAATTATTCTGATGTAAAAATCAATTATTATTAAATTTTAACGACCCGTCATCGTCGGTTTTGACTGGAAGTGCGTCCTATGTCTTTTTAAATAATAAGTATAAATGTGTTAAATGTCTTTTACCTTTTTATGTTCCGTTTGATCTTTACACAGGCGTCATCAATCAACGAATATTAAAGACGTGTTTTATAAACATCGTATTCTTTTATCGATTAGTTTTACCTAAATCAATAATGAAAGAAAATGATGAAACAATAAATATTGTGTTCCAAATACGAGAAATATGTTAAAAGATTAAATTACAAAAACGAACGTGCTAGACAAAAACATCAATATAGGCAGGTTTTTAACGTCAAAGCCTCAAAGTAGATGTTTTTTTTTTGGAGGTTATTATTGTCATTTTATATTCGTATTTGTGTATTTATAAAGTCTTTTGCCGTTTAATCTACAAGTCAGTCTTTCTAAGAAGCTATTTTTGCTGTATTTTTTTGTTGGTAATTACTGCTATCAGTATCACGGTAAATTAATGTATAAATACTATTTATATTTATATCTACGCCCATAATGAACGTCGACTTTTGGGACTATTTAATCCACGAAATTTTGATTTGATACGTATGAATCTGAATGATAACGCATCGGTAAAGATCGAACAGAACAACTGTAAATGAATATTTAAACATTTTATTAGGCTGCGATACAGGATTCGCACTAAAAATCTACCAGTTTATCCCTGTTTAACACTTGATTTCAAGTCATAGATAAGTAGTTTTTTTGTAATGAACTTTTAAACATTTCATAAGGCCGCCATTGTGTTCCGCCATAACAGAATTACACACAAATTTTACCAGTTTATCCCTATATCATAGTTTATTTTTCAGCAAATTTTGAAGTCCATTCGCGGTTTTTTAATAATGATTGTTTTATATTTTGTGAGGCCGTCATTTTGATCCGCCATACTGGATTTTTACCAAAATATAACCATCTCATCCCTAGATGACCTTTGATATTTGACCAACAATTGAAGATAAAGATACGTAAACTTTACAGCTAACTGTTAAAAATAAATATTAAACTAAAGTTACATTTTTATCTTTTACCGCTAAACACTAAGATAAAGTTTTTAAAATGACAACTAATCAAACTTTTTTTATATTCTAGCGGATTCTACGAATTCATTTTTAGTTTTCTTAAATTAATTTAGTTGGTAGCGTTCGTTCCTGCAAAAAGGTACTGAGGTATATACAAATTTATAGTTTTTAACTTTTATAAAAATAAGCTTTAAACTAAAATTCTGTATATGTTTAGCCATTA
This sequence comes from Kuschelorhynchus macadamiae, assembly GCA_030620095.1. Taxonomy (NCBI): domain Eukaryota; kingdom Metazoa; phylum Arthropoda; class Insecta; order Coleoptera; family Curculionidae; genus Kuschelorhynchus; species Kuschelorhynchus macadamiae. Next base: position 980,284 of record JAUTXW010005496.1, read on the forward strand.
AGAAAAAAATATGACTCAAAGTACAGAAAAAATTAAAGAAAGATAAATATTTTTACATAGGCCCATCTTAAGTACGTTACACGGTAAAATTTTATATGTTGTGTGACATGTGTATTTTTTTTTAAGTGACCTGTAACCCTAACATTTCAATAGCAATAGATCTTTTCAGATATAATGTATTCATATATAATTTTTAACGAGATAGTAAGGTATGCATCCTTTATCCGTTTTACTGTATATTTTACTTCAATAATGATGAATACTTCAACAAAACAAAAAACATACATTAGATTAAAAAATAGTTTGTTACATTTTCAGAATTGTTGGAAATTAGTTTAGTTAATTTACAGTTTCATGAATGTAGTATTAGAGACAAAAGGTCTTGTTTTATGTTAGATGTTTTTAAATGTTAAATATAGGTGAGATACTTACATATTGCGAACTGTTCCAAGGCATGCATGGGTCTTGCAAACAAAACAAATTATTACACAAAGACAACACTAACCAAAACAAATCATTATTTCAAGATACTTAAACAATCCACATGTTTTTCTGTATCTAGTAAATAGTAAACATTAATTACATACTGAAATGTTGATTTATGTGACACAAAAACAGCCAGTTATAATATATAAAATTTCGGTGAATAATTTAAACTAAATACTTCATATAACACGTGTTTTACTTTCGGCTTTTTAAGTCTTTACCTTGTTTAAAAGCTTTTTATCACCTGTATGGAGAATTATTGTTGTATAACTCAATTTATTATTTTTCATAAAGAGAAAAAAGTTATGGTGCACATCGACTATATCACCATGTGATCAGTATGTATTAGATATAGCCGATGTGTGCCATAATGAAGTGGATTTTAACAATATTTCACTGTCAACTCAACTGCTGAACATTCGCAGTACAACATATGAACTTCTAAGAAAAATTTAAAGATTTTTCATGTATAAAAAAAATTAGTTCAGGGTTTTGCCCCAGTGATGGAGCATATACCCTTATTTATATGGATACAAAAATGTATAGCAGACACCTTATATAGAGTACTGTACTTATGTTAGAGATGGTTTGTAGCTGGTGAAAGTAGGCGCTGTCGTCTGATATAATATTTTATAAAAATGTAAAGGGGCTTTTGAAAACTTTGTTAAAAATGGTCAATCCACCGAAGTTTTGTCAATAAAATGAAAAAAATCAAATTAGCCGTGGAAATGTTGGAAAGAAATTTCACTTTGACAAGGTCTAATTCCAGAGAACATGATTTTATTAGTAGACAGGAATACAAAATATATTTTAAACGGTTGAAAGATTAAATGTGAAGAAAATCAAGAAAAATATCTTAATACAAATTGGACTATGCCGTTCAAAGTATATTTTAAATGCTTGAAAGATTAAATTTGAAGAAAATGAAGAAAAATATCTTAGTACAAATTGGACTATGCCGTTCACGTACCTCGAACAGGGCACACAAGAAACCACGAAAGGATATAATAAAGGGGACAGATCAATTATACGCCAGTACGATTTAAAAAGGACAGCCAGTCTAATACATCAAATTAATTATAACAGTTTAACAAAAGAATATTTTAGTTAGTAAAAACTTTTAGATCCTAAATACATTCAATAATGGGCAAGTTTTCAATCTAGTACTGAAAATTTTGTTAGAGAAAAAACTGAAAAAGCCTGACATTATTTATTGTTAAGTTGTAACATATTCGTAATTTTTACTCTAATGTGACCTTTAAAAGAGCAGTCTCCTCATAAAAAACATGATTAACAAGAACGGAAAACAGTGTTAAATTTAAAGAAATGTAAATTTCACAGCTTTATTGGATTTTCCAATTGTAAACTATCAGACGTAATCTATTTAAAGTCGTTTCACTTTAATTATGCGAAGATTTACCGCACCATACCGGAAATTCTTTTAAAAACTGACCTTGGTACAATTGGAGTTTTTGGTTAAAAAAATAACGCAAAATGATAATAAAAAGGTTAGTCCCGTGTTTTATCTAAACTGTCAAATATGACACTTTTCAAATAAAAAACAAGCAAAAAACTACTTTTTTTCTAAAAATCTTTAAGAGTGATAAAGAAAAATTATATTTGTTTTTTGAATTCATACATATATACAAAAATTTCAACTCTATCGGTTGACGGTTTTCTAATCTTTTTCAATATGCAATACTTTTTCACCTAGCTATCACTTTTAAAGCATTATATCAATAGAAATAGGAAAAATTGTTTTCTTCAATTTCGTTTTTATTAAAAAACAAACATGTATTAACTTAATGAATAATCTAATTTAAAAATATTTTACATTAAATTGTGGAAACTAGATAAATTTTGCACAAGTTGGGACATTTTTGTAGACCCATTCATGTTTTTATCAACAAAATAGCGCTTGATATAAAAAATTAATTAGGAAAATGCATGTACGTGATGAATTTATCTAAAATAGTTAGTTTAATTTCATTAAATTTGCGTAAAAAAAAGTTAGAAACATTTGAAGTCGACCGATAGTGCTGAAATTTGTCATATAGCCTATGAAACCAAAAAATAAACAACTTCCTTTAACATTTTTCATTATTTCTCAACAAAAAACTTTTTGCCAGCTCAAATTTTACTTTAGTCAATGAGGTTTACAAACCATACACCACCTCAAAGACGAAATCCAACGCGTAATCCGTGAGAAAAAAGCAAAATTATGCGTAAAACTAGATAAATGAAAATTTTATTAAAAAGGAGTATATAGGAACAGCTCGTGCCAAAAGGATAAATGATATTCTTTTAATACAAACTTGACAAAAAATTGAAATATATTTGAACAGCATATAATTTGCATTAAAACTGCATAGCTCTGAGCAACAATGTTCGCAGTAAGTTTATTATTGAAAAATATTCTACAAGAAATTCTTTTTATCTCCGTAGAATATCGGCGACTATTCCATCAATATAAATTTATATATGCATTTTCTACTTATGAATGCTTTTCCATTATCGTTATGTATTAGATGATTTAAACAAGTTTTGTCAATAATAATTTATGAAGAAAGTTAGAATTCTAATACACTAGTCTTAATTTTTTTTGTAATATTTTGAATAAATGATCAGTCGTTGTAAATAAATACATGGAAAATCCATTTAAGGGAATTTTAGGTAGATAAAATGGTTTCGCTTAACATAGGTTTGGGAGATTACCCATCAAAAATGCTTCAATTTTATAACAAAAAACACCGTATTTTGTAAACAGTCAAAACAGTACAAAAAATGTTTGATATAAATAACTGCTTTGTTGAATAATGGTCCGAGAAAATGTATTTACATTAAACATTAAATGTAACATATCTTAAATACCGTCGTTAGACCAGTCATTTCAAAATCAAAGCAATTTAGTAATTGTAAAGAAAATTGGTACCTTTACATTCTGAAAAATTTACAAAAAAGCGTACTCGTCTAACAAAAACTGTTTTTATTAAAACTTAAAAAAATCAACAATTGGATATAAACATATAATTCTGAAACAGTAAACATAAAATTTACACTACATAACAATAGAACATTGTTATTTTGGTGGTTACAATATTAAAACTAGGACTGTAGTTAAGACAATACCGATCGAATAATTTAAAAACCATTACCTTCTTTTAATTGTATAACATAACTCGAAAACAACTTAAATATTTTCAATAATCAGTTTGCAGTAATTAGCAGTCACATTATTATATTAACTAATAAAGCTAATATAAAAAATTGTTTTATGGTGTTAAGACTCCCGCAAATCCTCTATACAAGGAATTATGCAGCGAGGCAGATTATCAAATTAGTCTTAATATCTCAATGAGAGTAAGAAGATGTTTTTTCGAAACCCTTACTTACTACTTAAAAATATTGTTAATTTTCAAGTTTTCTTACCTAAAGACAATTGTAAACTCAGCTAAATCGAGATTTTAATGAAATTAAAATAATTAGCTTCCAGATACACTCAAAATGGTGCACTTCAATGGCAAAGAACAAATATTTCATTTTATTGCAGATAATTCCAACAATATTAAATATTAGAGAATCTCGTGTGGGTGCTAACCTTTTTTTAATAAAATTGCGTCAAACAACAAATTCTTAATTGACAATTAATAGGTGGGACAGTGGAACATAAAGGCTACAGCATGTAAGCCTTATTATCCCACATGAAAACATCACTCAATCTGCGCAAACAATCAGTGTATTACAAAACAGGGGATGATTATAGGTTCCTAGAAAAAAGAAACCTTCCTAAAGTTGCACATAACCCTAGTATTATTATATATGATAGCGGGCAAAATTAACAGAATCCACATAGACAATTGACAAAGTCACTAGCTCTGAGGAGCTAGAAAATAGGGAGAGAATGTGTGTGGTGATGTGAAATACTAGTAGATGCGTTCTAAACAATTAGAGTTTTAGTTTATTAGGTTAGAGAATAATTGCAGTGCAGAGGTAACGAAGAAGTCGACAAATTGGCTAGAACGGCGGCATTCTAAATATGTTTGAACTAATAACCTATTGTCAGTTCAAGTAGTGGTACAAATCATTAAATAAAACACCCACATAGCTATTTTTAAGAATAGGCTTGTTAATGGCCTAGGCTTTGTCGAATTAATTGCCTCCCATTACAAAATACTGGATGTACATTTTATACCCCAGGAATTACACTTTAAAGACATTTAACTAATATATTTTCAGTATTTTTATTTTGTAAGTCACACACACAAATCAAGGAAAACCCATTTACTCTAAATACCTATTACTCATTCATATATACTCTAAAAATGAAATACTTTATAACACGCTATACAGGGATAGTCTTAAATATTTAAATCAATTAAGGTTAAGCCTTAATATAGTTATTTGTAGTCCAGTTTTGAGAGAAACTTTTTTAATATCGAATTAATAATTTAAATTTTCTACATCAATGAACTGATAATCCCCACAGTGTTTGATAGGTAAAGAAAATGTATAGAAAATTTCAAAATAAAACTGAAATATCAACCCAGACAACAAGCCAACATTCTTGTGTAGATCGAAAGATTCGCTTTAGAAATATTTTTATAGCAAAACATTTTATAATCTATATATGAAGTAAATAAATCTATTCTTATAATAGATCTAATCGAATACCCTTAAAATTTCCTACATCTAAAATAATATAGAGTAATCCTATTAATATCGAAAAATAAAGGTATATACAAGCTTCATTCATTCATTTCTTCATATTTTCATACGCTTTTAAAAAATGAACTGTAAATCTAGGATATTCCAGACTTTTTTTAAAAGCACAAACAATGTCATTGTGTTCGAACGAGACGAGATCTTGCGAGAGTCTTAGCCATCCTAAATACATATGTGCTTCCCTGACAGTACATCTAAAATATTTGCGTTTTGTATAAAACTCAACTAATACAGTAAAGTAGATAGATAGTAGAATTAATAATCTAGATAATAAAAATATAACCTATAAATATTCTGACTTCTCTTATGTTAATATTACACTCTTACTAAGATATACACCATCGTCTGTTACATTTATCAGTCTGTTAGGTTTTTAAGACATAGGGCCATAACAATAGGTAGTAAAAACGTTGCAGCACATACATGTCCGGAATACCTAAGATCTATTCAGTTTGGGTATATTATTTACGGGCAGAGGTAAATTTCTCACGAACCGGAAAGTTCTAAAAATTGGTTAGGTATATTCCTCACCAGAGATATGGATTCTTATTTATTCTATAAATATTTTCCTCACTGTTTAATAATTAACTAGTTTCTTTACTAAAATAAAACAAAGGGTGTTTACCACGTAATGAATTATGAAATAATAAAATGAAACAATAGAATAAAATATTGCTTACTGAATTTTTTTTGTATTTTATGACTTCCGCATAAGGTGAAGACATAAAATGTGTAATAGAAAACGTTTTACAACCCAAAAAAAAAAACTTAACCTGGGTTGGACTAACCAAAATCCAGTCTGATAATTATAAAACAGGAATACATAGAAAATTAAGTGTACCAAAATTCAGGAAAGCATAGTTACAATTTACAATTAGTGTACAAAATACCTGCCATATAATCGAACCCTTTCGCCTTCATGAGTAAGAAAGTATCTATCTTTGGTGAAGAAAATTCGCCCTCCTTATTTACATATTTCACGTTTCAATTGTGTTCTGGGATAAAATAATTAGAACAAAAAAAACACATTAAAAAGATGATTCAAAAATAAGACTACGTATTAAAATTAATCTAAATAGAAACATTTTAAAATTGTATTTTAATATATTGTGTTCTGTTTCTACACAAATAAATTTATTAAAAGGAGATAATTCCATTTAGTTCGTTTTATATGAGAAACAAACTAGAAATAATTTGTGCTTACACCTATTGCATCAGCCATTTGATATTATTGCGTTTGATTTGTTTATATATTTCATTTCTTCGCAGTAGTATCAAATATATTCCTAAAATGCCTCATTAGTTTCATTAATCGATTAGATCAATCAAAAATATTGTGCGTCAATTGCTATTAACATATCTAGTTTTATTATTTATTAAACTATTAAGTAAATACGTTTAATAAATATATCCATATCTAAAATTAATTTAATTAACATTATCATATCAGTATACCCAAATTCACACAACGGCACCCTCATGGAGTTTTCGTTGTTAATTTACATAGACGGCCAACAAAAATATATTTTATTTCAAGAAATAATCTACATAAAGAGGACTAGAAAAAAGTATCACCAAAAGAAGCATAATGGCGAAGTAAGAATATTTACTGTTGCTTGTAATTGTCAATTGTATGTAGTGATCAACTTGTGTAGTCCCAATATATCCCGAATTATGAATAATGAAGAGTGTTTCAGTAAAAATGCATGTAAACACATGCTCTTATTATCCATACAAGAAAAAGAAAGTCCAAAAAATATCGTCCCAGAGGTTAAGTTACGAGACATAGTTAAAATATCAAAGACAATACTCAGTGTAAAAATTAACGAAATACATTTTGCCTGCAGCCAATAGGAAGCAGTTCAATTTCACAAGGTAAAAATTCTTACTACACCTCGGCAAGATCAGCACAGTATCGTCATTGTTTATAGTTCGGACTAATACATCGATATTTCCGCATGATTATTAAATAACAATTTATTATAATATTTTTTATTATTATTTAAAAAACAAAGTTCATTAACTAACAGGCAATTAAGACAATGCATGCTCGGGATTGTAATTCTTTAATACTCCATAGGGTGGTTCGTGACGTATTTCACATAACATTATTGAAAAACTATACTTTCCGATATTCTCTTATAAAATTTAAATAGCTTTTTACTAAACGAAGTGTTTTTCAAGGTCAGCCGCCATATATTGTGTTAAATGAACATCTAACTCATTCGCTAGACTAATAAGATTTCTGTCACACTGAGATATCAGTAACTGGAAAGTTCACTGAGTGCAATTTACCGCTAGCAATTCAGGGTAACCGCAATTCATCGCACCGCAATTCAACCACCACATTTATTCACTTTTATCAAATAAGTTTTTAATTAATAATGTTCGCATTACTATTATAAGTCCGTTATTTACAGTACTTAGGTTGTGCTGTTACAACAGTTGAAACATTTGGAGTCATCCCTATTTCCAGCAACAATTACTACAGGTCTAGAAAACGCAATTATTAGTGCCTGCCGACAGGAATTTCCTTGAGCGACACATCCTTCCAAATATTCAAAGTTGTGACTTGAAAGGATGCAGACTTTGCCTTGTTAATCGCATTTGTACGGGCAGATGATACGGTGGCAACTTGCGACGCACTGTGTGAAAATCCAAGTTTTTCCAATAGAAGCGCAGGAAGTTATAGACTATTTTGAAGACAAGTGGACTTGCCGACCATAGAGAAGATAACAAGGATCTCCACGTTTTTTACACGCTATGTGAAATCTGCACAATTTGCTCTTACATGACTCCGAAAACTCCGTGGGAGGTTAGCTTATACGGTTCAAAGAACGAATATATGTTGGGACACCCTTAAATATATGGAAATGTTTAATTTGTATAAAGAAAGAACAAAGCATAATAAAGTTTGGTTTAAAAAATATGTAGACAAGAAGCACAAAGACCAAAGAAAAAACACCGTGGTGGTGATGGTGGTTTCATTTATATTGACAGAAAACTGTTTTTATTTGTATTTATTCAGACGTTCACTTGTGGAGGCGATGAACTGCGTGCGGCGACTTGTGTACGATGGAATGTACCCGCGTTGAATTTTACTATACTCACAGATATCATTTGATTTATGTGTAGCAGCAAAATCGAGAATTTAAATTCATGCTGATCCCTCTTAATCGAATCGATGATTTACAATGATGTTGAATGTAAAGAGCTTTAGGTATAGGTATTATATCCGGAATATTGTAAACCCAACATACTAGAATGCGATCAGCAAATATAATCCTTTTAATACTTGATATGATTTGTTGCTCATCGCTGTTCAACAAAATAGTTACAAGGACACATGAGTGACACAAGAACTTCATTCAAGTAAAAATATACAAAATAGCGTCGCAAAATATTTTCAATTAAACAAAAACTTATTTAAATAAACTTTTTGTGCTCACATTCCCATCAAGCATGTCTCATGAGTATATCTCTATATCCCTCAAAATCAATGGCTTCCACATATTGAAACTTCAACTGTAGTGAGATGGCTGAGAAAGAAACAAAGATAATGAAGATATAACGTATAAAGGATGGCAAAAACTTGATAAAATCGACAAATTAAATATCTGTAAAGCCAACAGGAAGACCGTCTAAAAATATAATTTAACAGATAGATAAATTTTGGATACATTTTCCACTCTCCATCGCAGTGAAAACTACTGACTAAAACTCTATATTCTTAAATTTACGACACATATGTTTAAGAGAAACATAATTTTCTGATACAGTTATAATACAGTGTGTCCAAGGATCGATTTAATTAAATATCAAAAATGTAAATTAAAATACGCACGCACGCACGCACCCACGCACGCACCCACGCGCACTCACGCACACACGCCCGCTTTGGGCCATTCTATTAGTATTTTCATTATTCGAAAAAAAAAAGTGAAATGATTTTCAGCAATTGAGTAAACCATTATCACTGATGCGCCACTTATGTGCCGATTTTGTAACGAAAAAACTTTACCGCGACCGAAGAATCTGACAATAATTTATGTCAAAACTTGCATTTTAATGTCGATACCTGTAGTTATAGCTCACTGTAGATCTCATTGTTATGAAATTGTAGCATCGGTCTTTGGAGAACTTCCTGACATTACTAACGAGGATTCCTGCAGTGTTGAAGAAAGTGAAGAAGAATATTTAGATGTTAATTATGGTGCTCCAATTATTTTTTCTCAAGAGGAGTTCAATAATGTAGTTCGCGATCTCAGCTTGTCACGCGCTACGTTCGTATTTTTGATATAATAGTTGGATATGAAAGGGACAAGTGAAATTCATAAGCTGCCTGGCCAGGCTCGCCAATTCTTAATTTCGGCTAGTTTGAATATGAATTATTCGTTTCCAGGAAACCAGAATACTTACTTTGATGGAGGCTTTAAAGTGAGATAAACTTACGGCGGAAACAGACTGTTATCACGTCACGTGAGCTGACGTGCTATCACAAACTTACGTCATGAGTAAAAAATCCGTACTTTTACTTGGTATTTTAATGTATTAGAACCACACTGAAGTCACCCAACTCACATTTCAGTGTTGTTGTTGTGGTTATACGGCTATAGCGTGTTTATTTTGAAGTAGTTTTATATAATCATAGCCTCCCTGAATATCGAACTCAAAATATTCGGAAAACAGCTTGAGAGGAAAATGGAAGAGAAATACAAACAGAAAATGAATAGTTTTTATTTTACAGGTTATGTCAATATTTCTTTGGAAGAGAAATACAAACAGAAAATAAATAGTTTTTATTTTAGAGGTTATGTCAATATGTCTTTATAATTCAAATATATGTAGATATTTATAGATTTTAGTGTTATTATAAAACAAAACTATTTAATATAAACATCAACTACATGTATTTTAACATACTAAAGTGAGAACCGGCCCAAATGTTTACAGTATTTTAATGTTCTGCCAAAATTGGGTTTATAGAAAGTTGTGAACCTAGTACTGCGCTCGAAATTAGATCTTTTATTGATTTCTCAACAAAGTATTGTTAAAATTTAAAATTTATTGAATAATGGTCTGATTTTTTGTAAAGTATATTAGTCCATTCATTGAGCGTTACATTTACAAAAAACAGCAACAGCTTTTATTTCCCTTTCCCAACTAAAGAACTAGTTCACTTTCCTTTTTTAAAAACAAATATTAACTGAAAACAAAAAACTTCTCGAATAATCATACAAAATCATGTGGCATGACACTTTTTATGATATGGCACGACATATTATTTTTAACCGTGATATCACGTGACATCACGGTTTAAATTTGGTGAGCATGAGAGCAAATGAGCTCATGTGAGGTAATAACAGTCTGTTTCTACCTTTATTGTCATACTTTCATAGAGGTATGGATTTAACTATTATTGTTTGTCTTGCTACTGCTTCGTTTTCTTTCAATCCTATATGTATGTATATGTGTTCCTTTACCAATATGTCTAAGCTAGCTGATACGTTTCGTTTGCTCAATAGAAGAGGGTGGTTTTAATATGTGGATTAGAGGCTCCTTATTGAGCTATGTGTCTTAGATTAATAGTGCACTGGTAATCATGCCTGGCCCGGTATCTTCATTGGGTGCCTAGTCGTTGTTAGAGCTGTGATCGACTGCAAACAGTAACTTACTCAACATATAAACTACACGCCACAAGAAGAACCAAATCACTACATAGAGATTATGACAATTTATTCGGGTTTTGTGATTGGATATTGATTAGTCCTTGGAGCAAACAGTATGTACAATCTGGTCATTGCTCTTGGTAAGTGATGGTGAAGTCACTTCATCTTGATTTTTGAGACATAGTTTTAAATTGAATATATATGTGGGTAATAAGAAGTGTTTTTAGTTATCCCTGAATTTCTGTTTTTGTCAGTGGTGTGGCTAGAATGACAAATTAGTACTTGGCCCAAGTATGAGCTCTGGGATAAAAAGTTATAGAGGCTCGTGTATTATGGAATCTTAATTCATGAAGTTTTATTTATGAAGATGATCAGTGGTAAATTAATTGCATAATATAATACCGAATGTGTTTTGATCTTGTGCAATGAAGATCCCTGAAAATACCTCGTGCAATCGGAGGCGAAAGGTCGGAAACTAGTTCCAATTTAACACGGTCTAAACCCAAGAACCATATTTTCTTAATTAACTTCGGTTGTGAAAGCTTTCGTATGCATTATGTTTTTCTTGCTGAGATCAGAAACCAGCTTTGCTGTACCAGTTTTCTATTAAAAATGTAATATATTTTTTAGACATTTTCGGAATTCGAAATAATTGATTCAGGAAGCATAGAATTATTTAAAGGAACGATGCATATCTGACATCTAAGACTGCATATATGGCTGTACATACTCTAGATTTTTTGGTTTAAAAATCTTTATTGTTAATCATTATATGTCTATTATTTACTTTATTTCTACTATCTCTGGACGAGAAAATGAAGTTTTTGGACCTGTGAGTTCTCACAAAGCAAAAACACATCCTTTTACGTCTTTATTTCTTCAGATCTGAAGAAAATAATTTATGTATTTACGAGCAAAAATCCATTTTGTTGCCAGTTTTTTTCAATGGAAATTATTATTAAGAGACGGCCTTGTGTACAATTATTTAGGTTGTGACGACTGGTAGATTTTGCGGTCTAGGTAGTCAGAAACACAATTTTCGAGACAATAGTGGCAAATATTTATAACGTGCTTTCATGAGACAAAATCGAAAAACTTAAATTTAACTATTCCACGGAATGAACGATCCTATTTATATATGTGATTACTTACAAACTCGTCTTCCATCCAATTTAAAAGGCAAATAAGTTGTCATATATAAGACACTTTTGGGTAAATTGTCTATATCTTACTTAAGGGTTGATAAATTGAAAGCCGACATCAGAAACGACCTTCGTTATCAACAAATTTTAACAATACTAACATTGGCATATTAAACCGTTTTATAACAAACAATATTCGTGAAAAGTCAATCAACATCGTGGCTGAAGCAAAAGTTTCTTTTAAGAATATTTATTTGAAAAATTTAAATTAAAATATTTTAGAGGTAGTGATCCCTGGACACACTTTAACTCATGTCATAAATACTTAATTAACTAATTGTGCAAATGTTGCCGAAGTCTTATGTGAATATTAATTACATACAGGTTTTTTTTATCCATACATTTTCACCTCTCACAATACTTATTTAAACAGTACCGTAAAAAATAAAACATTTTAAATATCTTTCGTCAGAAAATAAAGAAACAAACTATCAAAATGTTTGATAACATTCCTATTTTACATAGCATTACCATATCAATAGAAAACGGATTTATATGTTTACAAAACTTATTCCAAAAAAAAAATCTTTTATTATATTTGGTTAAGCCATTTTTGATTTTATAGGAAACATTATGTAAAACTTAATAGTTCAGGTTTTTCCTTATATCGATAACACAAAAAAAAATTAATTGTTTCAAAAGTTTTATTACTCTCGCGACATCTCAATATACGGAAATCGTGTAAACCATTATGTAAAAAAAAGATCCTGTATATATTTAACAACTCAGCTACGAGGAAGCACTACGTTTTGGTCCCAGTGGATAAATAGTGAGTGATCTAAACTGTTTCATTTTCAGTACGTAATAATATTATTTACTCTTAAAGCAATAAGATTAAGTATACAGTTCTATATTATTCGCTTCAACTGTAAAAATAAACCGTGTCTTATTAAAAATATATGGGTAAAATAAATTTTAAACAAATTAACGTCATGAATAGGTTTTATTAACCCCCCAACAGGCACTAACCCAGCTTAAATAAATTATATTTAATACAAATGTATCCAAAAATAGAGATAATCTTTGCGAACAGTATAGAACATTAATGTGAGTATAAAACTAAAAAACTTGTTTTAGATACTTCAAATTTCTTCCGGGTCCACTTTTCGACGTCCCACAACCACAATCGTCTGCGTCGCATTGGATTTATGCTTGTTCCGCCTCCAGAGCTTTAGGGGAAACTTGCTGTTACAGAAAAACATACATTTGTCCGGAACATTTTAGTTGTTTACCTAAAGCGAGAGCCAAAAACCAAACCCACACACATATAGAGGAGCCGGCCCTCCCCCATTCGAAAACGGGAGCTCTAATTGGTCCGGGAACCAATCGGTAGCTGAAGTTGTCAAGTGTTGTCACTAGGTGCCTTTAATGCGTGCTGTATTTGGCAGGAAGTTAGATGAAGACAGGCGAAGATGGAAGTAGTATGAATACTAATAAAACATCTAATGGAACATTGCTTATAGAAAATATTTTCTACTAACATTTGAATCTCATTATACAATATTTTACATTACGCCTTTAAAAAATGAAATCAATTAATGCGTTTTTTAGTACGAATACTATGTTATTAATAAATTAATCTAAATTCGTCATTATAAAATATAATAATTTAAGCTTAGAGTAGCATTTTTGCTTCATGTGAATAGAAAATATTTTAACAAAACATACATTGAAATCTGAATTCTAAACAATAAAAGCTTAAAACCAAAAACCACGATGCTGACAACAATTTAGTAAAACATCTATCAAAATACCAAAAAAAAGTCAACCAGCAACGATATAGAAACCACACTAACTGTAGGTATAAAAAATAAAAGCATCTCTTGCTTTAATGATGAATTAACAGTTTTGTATCGATTGGCCGATTTAAAGTTGTTTTTACTTTAAATGTTAATTTAAATTTTAATACAGTTAGCGTTAACTTCTATATTATTGTTCTATATAAATTCTAAATAAAATAGAATCTCACAAATACTTACGAATTTCTAGAATCTCCTCGGTATACCTCAGGATCTCTTTTCCTAATTTCGCTTTCCCTTACGAGGTCGGTGAGGGACTTATATGCCGTATTACGAATTCTGTAAAAATATAGCTTTATTAATATAAAATTATGTTGTTTAGTTCTCATCACGTAATATTGAATTTTACATTAAGTCCCACAAAAAGATTTCTCTTCGTTTCACCACACAAAACAAGAAAAATTTAGAAATAAGTAGTTATAATAGGGGAGCGCCTCCTCCTCCTCCTCTGCCTCTCTCTCATGTCCCTCATTCTTAACTTCCTCCCCTTTTATTCTCATTCGCATCATATTTTTTAATTTTTTCTCTTTGTTCTCCCACATTTGATTTTGCATTCTTAAGTCTTATAAATAGGTGCATCATGATCATTTTAGTATGCCGAGACACATTTACTAAGCTGTGCTCGAGTTGCGTAAAAAGTTATTTTTGAATTTTTCCACCAATTTTGTATAAAACAAAAAGAAAAAATGTGTCAAGTAATAAGTGAATTATGTGTAATCGCGAAAAATTAACTACAACTATCAGACAGTTAAAAGTTAAATATCTCAATTTCTTTGAAGTGATTTCGAAAGATGAATACACCAAGCTGTTTTATCCACTGAAACGAGATTATTTGGAAGCAATTGACTGTTGTGATGATTATTTAGAAGGAATTATAAGCCTTACTACGTTTTTCAATACATTTGGGAAATCATACTTTGTAGGAGAATTAAGCCACCTAATAGAATTTATAGGAGAAGATTGCCAATTTATACCTGCTATTATTGCAACCCAAAAGAGGTTTCAATTATACGAAGATAAAAAACAGGTATTATCAAAGAAAGTTAATCCTATTCGCAAGAGACGTCCCCCTACATATTTAAAATATTATGTTAAATAAATGAAATGGCTGAGTTGCTGATTGCAGTTAAATTATTAGAGGAGAAATTTAGTAATCTTTCAAAAACCTATTTCTCATATTGTATGGCAAGTGGTCCGGAGTGGATAGACTTTTATTGTAATCAATCTGAGGAATTCGTAAAGGCTGCCCTCTGTTGCAACAAATACATTGAAACATTAAATTTTTTTCAACTTATTCAAGATCTAAAAGATATTGGCTTTGGTTACTATTTAAAAGACTTGAAGCAATTTATTGACGAGGATACTATTCTTCAAGAAATTGAAAAGGAAGAATAAATTTAATAATATTTACAATGGAGCAAATGGTTACTGAAATGTATGAAGAGTTTATTATATCTGCTGCATACTTCCAATATTTATCAATTGTAGGCGAAGAAGACGCAGAAGCACAAGATTTGTCAGCATATGTTAATAATATAGATCGAATGAAACAATGTAAATTAGCCGCTAAATTTTGTAATGATTATTTAAAATATAAAAATGAGTATGAACTTTTAAATGAATTTAGAAAATTAGATTTAAGGTATCATATTAATTGTATTCAATCATGGTTGGTTAATGCAAAATAAAAAGGTAATTAAGTTTTTTTTTATATTTTTATTCATTCATAAAACAATTGTCATATAAAAATAACACATTTGTCAAAGCACACATACAAGGTGATTTTGAATGATAGAAGCATTTTGGTTCCATTAGCTTTAGCGCTGGTTGTTCATCTATTTCAATCACATGCTTTTTAGAATATTTCTGTATAAAATCCTTTTTTTCGCTTCCTTTTACAAAAACAAAATCTGCTTTCTTCGTAAGTGTTTCAATTATTTTTGGGAAATGATGTAATGGAGTAAATCCATTATTCCAATGTATACAATGATAATTTTTCGTTAACCATACCGCCTGCTTGTGACAATCAGGTGAAAGAAACTCCATTGGAAAAGGCTTTTTAAAAATGTAATGAGTCATTTCATAACCATCAAAAGCTGCAAGCTCTTTCGGTATAAATTTATTTTTTTCATCTTTGAATCCTTGAATATCTATAACCAATCTCATATTTTCAAAGCAGCAAATTTTTTAATGAGACTTTTTTTACATGAATAATTTGCAATTTCTTCTTTCAGTTGATTAATTTTAAAAATAAATTTTTCAATTTGTAGTTGTAGTTTTGATGTCATGATTAAAACTAAAAGCTTTTGAAAATTTCTTTAAATTAAATCGAAATATGAAAATAGTGGGGATAAAGTTTATAATTGTTTCACAATTTTAGTAAGAGGGTTGTAGCTAAATAATTTGTCATGTAAAATAAGACAATAAGCAGAAGTATCTTTTTTAATTGCATTGTGTGTCTCAAATTCAATTCTCATTACTACGGATCCCGTTTGAATTGTTTCTTTTTGATGGGAGCAATCAATATGTGTAATAGGACTAATGTTTTTGAATTGTTCAGGATTAAAAATGGGTTCATTTGGAACACCATAGTAAGACTGTCTAAAGTTGGCAAACATTTCGTATAAAGCAGAAAATTTGTTTTCTTCGAAATTTAAGTACAAATCGTGATAAGGATATCTTTCAGAATTTAAATATACTCTAATATTTGACAAGGTAATATTGTCAAATTTACTCATATCTTTAACAATTTTCCCTTTTCTGTTTTCTTGAAAGCCAATCACAACATGACGAGGAGCTTCTAGTTTACTAGTTGTTTTTACCGGCCATGTGTGACGGGTTGTTTCGGTTAGGAAGAATATTCAACAAGTTCCCAACTCCTGAATCCTATCAATATATCTTTATTTGATTCTAATATTTTTGATAGAGCAAGTTGTTGTGGCATATCAACTAGAATGTGAGGAACTTTCCAATAAATTTTATCGAAAGTAACCAATGGAGTGTCAGGAGCAGTAACAAGGTGTGCCGGATCTTCTTTGAAAATAACACCATCTAAATCATCAGTTGATCTAATAAGAACCAATTCCTGTTTCATATTCATAATAATTTTTCTGTAATCTTCAAAAAATCCTAAAAGCATTTTTAGTGGTATGGATACGGAGAATTTTCCATCATTATCAACTAAAATTGTATCACCTTCTTTCCGATGTGGAAACCAACCTGCATTTTCCAGTTTTAAACTTTCGTTGGTATTGTGAGAAAGGTAGCTTTTTAAGGTTGATGCTAATCCAACATTTCTTATTGAATCTATAGTAATTCCGTTTAGTTCATAGCGGATTTCTCTGAACAAAAAGGCTATACCATTGTTAATAAATAGCAATTCTTTCTTATATTTACCTTCTGTATTAGTTAATTTTCCTTCGATATAAAGTAAACTATCTGATGGTAGAGTGTAAGCATCGAGTTCTTGAATTGGGATCCTTATTTCATCATTGTAATCGAATTTTGAAGAAATATATGGTTGATATGTGTGAAGCTCAGAACTGACGATGGAATTGTCTACATAAAGCTTTTCGTTTACGTTTAATATGTTCATTATTTTAAAACAGTGAAACCCAAGGATGTGACAAATTTACGATTATCTCGTCTTAACTTGTTGGTGTTGGATTTGATACTGAACTGTTGTTTAGGCTTTTTCTTTTTATAAGTTTTTACTTTGTTGATAGTGGTAGGGGCAAGTCTCATCCCAAGGGCTCTATTATATCTAACAACCATTTTATATTTCACTTGTTTGTAAATGTAACCTTACTGTTATAGTTTCTCCTCTAAAACTGATAAGTTCTCCGTCTTGATCAACTATTTTAACTGTTATATTGTTAATTGCTTTGACGCTAACTGGAAAATACAAAATGGGCAAAGGAGATTCAACTATTTTATACCCTGGAGCTACAGTTGGATAAAACTGGTGAATAATATGAACAGGTTTACCATTATTGTAAGAACCGACACAAATATTACAGTCAATACAAATAGCATTCACCTTAGTTATTTTTGCAACATTATCTGATTCTTCCTCTTTCATAGCTTCTAGTATCCTGCTATTAAAACCCAACATTTTTCCTATCGAATCTTCCTTGGTAAAATCAATTATTCTACTACACATTAAAAAAGTTTTTAGAGTATTAACATTTGCTTTTAAAAGAAAAAAAATTTTTTCATTCGGAAATAAATCTTCTATACTTTCTCTTATGTATGTTTCTATATCTGTAATGTCATAAGTTCCGTCGGGAATAACAATTACTTTTTTATCTATATAAAATTTATTATATCCTTCTTTTATATTGGGGATAGTCATAAACGTTTCAAAATCAGCTAAACCCAGGTAATATTGTTTTTCATCCTCTAAATATATGGGCGGATTAAAATCAGCAGACAAAACAGAACTGTTTCCTGATATGGCAATTGTGGTAGACATTGCAGTTTATTTATGAATGAGATATTACAATAAATAATGAGTTTATATATTTTTTTGCAAAAATTTTAGGGATAGTTGACCACAGTTATATGAATTAAATTTTTGTTTATTTTCATAAGTATAAAATACATCCACTTTGCCATTCGAATTAAAATATTTGAGAAGTTCAAAAGGTGGTTTTAAATTTCCATAACTATCAAAATATATTACATTTTTGTTATTTTTAATATAAGCAGTCCAATGAGATCCTTTATTTTGTTTTTTATCCAAATTTACAATACCACATTCTTTCAGATTAATTTTTTTTGGAAGTTCATCGAGCATAAAAACACCTCTAAAGCCAGTTATTTTTAACAGCTTTACATATTTAATAATATCATTGTTCGTAAGTGCTCTTTTTGGAAAACTTATTTTGAGTTTTTTTTTGTCTGATTGCTTTCATTTTGACGGATCCTCCTTTATAAGGTCTAATAAATAGTCCCTTTCCTTTATATGGTCTAATATATAATCCTTTCCCTTCTTTAGAAGCATTTTCCATTGCAATATTATGTCTATGTATTTCTTCTAGTTGCTGTTTAGCTGCTTTAGCATCATTTACTGCCTTAGCAATTCCTGCCGCGCCTCCACCTAGTGCACCCAGGGCGCCAAGAATGGGAAACAAAAGAGGTAGAAATCCTCCAATTTTTTTGGGCGTTCGAATGATACGTTTTTTTCTCAATTTAAGTTTACCCCCTTTTGTATTTTTTAATCCCAAACCGAACTTTCTTTTACCCTTCATTATTCCTGCAACACTTAAAGCTGCAATTTTTTCACCAATAGAAGAATCTTTAGCTTTTACCCTATCCCAGGCTTTTTTTTCTAATATTTGGTCAGATATGTGTCTTTTTGATAAATCTTCAGTCTGAGAGTAAGATATATCATGTTCTTTGCAAGCGGAATCCAATGGATTTATACCAACGTCACCTCTAGTTAATCTTTTTTCCAAGTTGGTGCCGGGACCACAATAATTATATCCTGGTATATGAACTTCGAAAGGTAGTTTGCTAATTAATTTATTTACTAAACCAGAGCCTTTTCTATTACGTGTTTTAATAGTTTTTTTCAACTTATGGCGACCCACAGTCATTGAAGTTCTTTTTATACTAAAAGCACATTGACATTTTTCTGGTATAAATACTTTTACAGCTAAAAATATTTACTAGTGTGATTAAGAATGAGGATTGAAAAACAAAAATTCTCATTACCAGTAAATAATCATGATGAAAAAATTTTAAGTAAACAGTTGAGAAAGCATGGTGACTTATTTTGCGGTGGTTCAAAAAGAGGGCTTATAGTTGGTTGCAGTGGTAGCGGTAAAACCAACGTTATGCTGCACACTCGAGCATCCAAATGGAATTAGGTTTGAAAATGTCTATGTTTATTCAAAGTCATTAGATCAACCAAAATATGAATATTTAAGAAAGTTGTTAAAACCTATGAAAGAAATTGGATACTTTGAATATGATAGCGATGAGAACATTATTTCACCTCATGAGATAAAGCCAAATTCCGTTATCATTTTTGATGATATTCCTTGTCATAATCAATCTATTATTAGGGACTATTTCACGCATGGAAGGCATAGAAACACCGATTGTTTTTTTATTTTTCAAGGATATTCCTCAATCCTTAAACGTCTAATTCGAGAAAATGCAAACTTATTAATTTTATTTAAACAGGACTGTTTGAGTTTAAAACATATATATAATGACCACTGTATATTGGATATGACATTTGATCAGTTTAAAAATATTTGTGCTAACTGTTGGATGGATCCATATGGCTTTCTTGTAATTGACAAAGATTGTGAAGTAAATCACGGCAGATATAGGAGTAAATTCGATTCCTTTATATATTTATAAAAGTAAAAAATTTGCAGTTTTATTTCATTTAAAACTTGTACAGCATGGATAAACGTTTAGCTCGAGAATTAATAAGATCGAGACAAGCCGTGAAGCAGAAATATCAAAGCTTGAAATTAGCTACTTCTACTGCGCAGTCCGAATTAGAACAAACTTATAGACCAATAACACAACCACTTAAACAGCTAATTTCAAGTATTGGTAAATCCGAACCATTCGATTTAAAAGAAGAAAGAGTTTCAAAGTATGAAGATTTCAAAACACCTACAAAGCTTTATAAAACATCAACTCCGACGAAAAATATTCAGAAAACAGGAAAAACTCCGTCACTCCCTACAGAACTACCAACATTTTTAAATGACAGTAGTATCACTTCTTCCTCTCCTGTAGTACAACCATTGTCATCAACTGTTATAGCAGAAACTTCAGATCCTTCTAGTGACACAACAACAAATTTAAACTTGTCAGACATATTGGAACAAACTAGAAAAACAATTCAAACCTATGTTGGTACACCATCATATAAAGATTACTTAGCAGATTTTCATGAATTACCCAGATCATATATTGATGAGGGTGTGAAAGATACACAACATAAATTTGACCATTATTATGGAATAGTTCATGACCTCGAAACGGATAAGTTTTCTTTTGGTTTAACACAGATACCGGTAGAAATTATTGGAAAAGACATTAAAGTGGGAGGAATAACGTACACAGGCACGCCAGGTTTATACGAATTGCTTTTCAAAAAAGAACCGAAAGGTTATAAGAAGGAAGATTTAGATAATTACATGAACATTCTAGCTAAAACAAATGTATATCGTAGGAATTTTGATTCAAATGAACAAGTTCAAGGAAATACATCACACAAATATGTTACAATAATAGGACCTTATTTACAAAGAAAGGGGATTACAAAGACAAAAACCTTGCCAAGATTAGTTACAGCATTTAACAAACCAAAACCTCCGTTTAGAACAACTAGAGCCAAATCTACAGGAAAGGGATTAATTTTGAAAACAAACAGATCAAATACAGACTATGTATACTGGAATAATGTTAACGAAATTGTTGATAGGCTACGTTTATTAATTTCATCAAGTGATGCGGGAAATAATGCTCATAGTAACGAGATTATCTCTATTATTGAAGAATTAAGAGAAGATAAAGTAATACTATAAATAACAGCTATCAAATATAATCATATTTATTGTTTAATGAAAGCTCAACATGACAGTTGATAAATTTGGACGCCATATTTCAAAACAAAATCAAGAGAGAATAAGTGACATTAATAATTTAAAAAGGAGATTAGGTGAAAATGAAACAAATAATGAAATCTTTGCTAAAAAGCTTAAGGTTTTTGATGAAAATTTTTTAAAGTATGAAAACCAGATTAAAGGATGCTATACCTCAATTGAAAACGTTAATAAACAGTTGCTAACGCTAAATCAAATAAGTAAAGATTTGCAATTTTTAAATGAACATGTTAAAAAGGAAGACAAAAAATTAAGTGATGATATCAACAAAATTAATAAAATAATGGAAACAAATATAAGAGAAGTAATAATTGAAAAACACAAGGAAAAAATTAAACAATTAAGAACTTTTATAAAAAGGTTAGATGATGAAAAAAAAAGAAATCAAAATAGCATTCTTAACAGTAGAACAATTGACCAACTCACTTTGGAAGAAAATCAACAATATATTTCCTTGGAAAATATAATGTCCAGTGTAATTAAGAAATTAGAACAAGAATTAAATAAAACAGAGGAGGAATTAAAAAATAGTGATAGTAGATCAACTACTTTCTTAACTGGAGAGATAAAAAAATCCTTTAATGCGTTAGAAAAGGAGATTACTAAAATTAGTAAAATTTTAAATGAAAAAAGTTATACAATACAAATTGATAAATTGAATGAATGGGAAAAAACATATAAAAGTTATATTTCAAACAAAACATAGAAAGTGAACTTCCTTAAAATTGAATAAACAAGTTTGTTGTCATGACAACCGTTAAACAACAAGTCGTTAATGAATTACATAAACCTGCTAGAAAAAACTACAAACGCAGAAGGGTGGTAGTGAAAGGGTTAAATGATCTTTTTCAAGCTGATTTGGTTGAAATGTTACCCTATGCCAAATTTAATAAGGGATTTAAATATATCTTGTTTACCATAAATGTATTTTCTAAGTATGTTTGGGCCGAACCGTTAAAATCTAAATCTGGAAAAGACGTAACAGCGGCAATGAAAAAAATATTAATCAGTGCAAAAACTCCACCAAAAAACTTGCAAACGGATAGAGGGAGAGAGTTTTTCAATGTAAATTTTCAAAATTTGATGCAACAATTTCGAATTAACCATTATAGCACGTTTTCCAATTTGAAAGCGAGTATAGTAGAAAGAGTGAACAGGACTTTAAAGAATAATATGTGGAAAATATTTAGCATTCAAGGAAATTACAAATGGTTTAATATATTAGCGGATATTGTAAAAGATTATAACAATACAAAACATTCTTCAATAGGAATGAAGCCAAAACAAGTAAATAAAACAAATGAAAATAGAATCTTGAAATCTGCATTTACTCATGCTAAAACGTTAGATATAAAATCTCCAAAGTTTAAAGTGGGTGATCACGTACGAATAAGCAAGCATCGAGAGGCATTTTCAAAAGGTTACACACCAAATTTGTCAAATGAGATATTCCACATTAAAGAAGTTAAGATGACAAACCCTTGGACATATTTAATTCAAGACGAAGATAATCAGGACATTCTGGGTGGTTTTTATGAGCAAGAATTACTAAAAGTAAAGCATACCGATGTGTATCTTATTGAGAAGATTTTGAGAAGGAAAGGAAACAAAGTTTATGTGAAATGGTTAGGACTTGATAAAAAATATAATACATGGATTGATAAAAAAAATATTGTTTAATTAAATTGAAATTAAATTTTAGTTAAATTTGTTTTATTTCTGTTCCTCACTTTATGCTTTAGCTGATACAAATTACAAAGTCTTAATGTGCTAATTAATTTCAAATAAAATTCACATTTACTAAACTAAAATTTTATTAAGTAAAACATCAAATACAATTTTTATTAAAACGTGTCAAATATATTTTATTTCTATGTTCCTCAGATAATATCGAATCTAGAATAAGTTTACAATCATTTATTCTTTTTTCAAAACGGAGTCTATCTAAGTACCACATCTGAAAGTTACTCCTACGGGCTTGTCTGTAAGCAAAGCTCCACTTCACTAACACATGCACCTTATTGTTCTCTTCCAGAAAAGATATTGTTTTCTTCGTAATATTTTCTTTTTGATCCATTTTCATTGTTTTCTTCGTAATATTTTCGTTTTGTTCCATTTTGCTTCAATTTGTTTTCCATTTGTTCAGGATATAAAGCAAGTAATTCCATCATAGTTGAAACATTTTCACTGTTAGGATTTTCTGTTGGACTTATTATATTATAAACATGCGTACACAAGTCGCCACAATCAGATGAAATATTATTTTGAAATATTTTGAAATATGTATTGAATTCTTGCCTTTTAAGTATAGATAATCTATAATCAATAATTTCCTTTAATCGCCACAAATTGTCCAAAGACTCTTGTCCTAAGTATATGAAGTGTGGGCCTTTTGTAATTTGTAGAACAGGGGTATCATTTATTTTCTGAACCTGCAGATGAATGTTGTTTATATTCACACTGGTTTGATCAACTTGAGGAAAGTAGAAATTGTTTACAATAATTCCTTGATGAACACAAATGTTTTTCCAATTTTCTTCGGTTAGTGCGATTGAAAATCCAGTTTTTCCACCAATTACAATTTTTGGAGAAAAATCATTTAAACTAATGCCAACAAGAACAAATTTTGACAAAGAATTATTTAAAAAATAAATTTTTGAATTAAGAAGCGTTTCCAAAGGTTTATGAACCACGGCGTTGTTCATAATGACTAAACGAGACAAACATATTGTGTTATTCTTGTACTTAAATATTCTCATCCCCACTTTCTTTAAAGTTTCGATTAAAATGGATTAATGAAAAAATAGATTTCCAGCTTGAAATTTGTAATAAAGATAAATAATTAAAATGGTAATGTATAAAAATAATGCAAAGTTTAATGTAACACTAATGATGGAAAAGTAATAATTTTTGAATCCGTCATAATAATTGGTACAGTTGGGGGTTAAAATTTGTAACTGATTATTTTTAAACTCTAACCTTTCTATCCAATTTGTATCAAAAATAGATCGATTTGGATAATGATACAAAATTTTAAAAAATTTACTTGCATTTTCATTTCCATTTATTCGTTCCATCCAACTAATTGTACTATTGTTAATTAATCCAATTTTCATAAATTTACAATATTTACTTAGAGTGACGTCTGTTTTATTAGAAAAACATATTTCACACTGTGTTACGCCAGGGGGATGATGAACATAAAAAACATTTTGGAAAATAAAATAAAGAAGAATAAATTGAGATCTACTGATAGTCATTAAAACAAATTAATAATTATATTCCAAATTTATTAACATTAAGCAGATACTTTCACCACGAAAGCAAAAGCAGTTGTAAAAAAATAACAATAAAATACTTAATTTAAATATATGTAAAAGTTCATAAATAAGGATATTAATAATACTATATAAAATGTGTAGCTTGAAGACTTATTTTGAATGGTTACAATTATTCGATTCCTATTTTTCCATAAACAGTTATTTAAATCACAATTCCTAGCAAATTTCTTATGCTCCACAATAGGATCATCATAACTTAACCAATCAAAAATTTCAATACCACAATAAAAACATTTACAAATATCATTGATTGAAGTATAGTAAAAGCCAGCTCCAGCTAACACTTCTGGTCTCAATTTTCCTTTCCATTTTTTAAAAGTGGAAAGTCGTTTTTCATATGTTTTAAAATAACTGTTATCAATTTCTTTGTCAAAAGTGTCTATGCACATTTTGTGAAAGACTTATGAAGACTAACTTTGGTTTCAAAAACAACAAATTTAAATACCTTATAATATCTACATAAATATATCTAAATCTTCATGTTCTGCATTCCATTGATACAAAGCAATATCTTGGTGTCCCCAAGCTAATGTATTAAAACTATAGGGAATTTTATACCGCTTATCATCTTCGGAACTCAAAGCCAATTTATTAATTAACTCTGTAAAAATTGTATGTTGTCTAGATCGAAAAACATACATTGAACAAAAGGTTTTAGAATGATTTTCAACAACATCTTTATAATGAATAAAATCCAACTGCTTTTTAATTGCACTTTTTTTAACACCTTTTGCTTTTTTTGTTAAACTGTTTTCCGTTTTAATACAATATGCTTTTGCTCCAGTACCAAAGAAAGCAGTAATGGGTTCACCAGCATATTCATCTTTGAATTTTCCTATAACTGACTTTTTAATAGACATTTCATGAATATTATTAAATTCATAATTAGATGTGTCAAATTTGTGAATATTTTTTATCATGTCAGAATAAATATTTGGAGTTGTGACTTCTAAAACGAACGAATCGGTATCGGTGTATAAAAGTGAAATATTTTCCTGATAAAGAGGTTTTAAAAAATTATAAAAGAAATCATACATGACAGTTTTAGATATATCTAATATTGAGAAGCCTACATATATTGGTTTATTGTAACTTGAATCTTTTGCATTTGAATAGCTACCAAGTTTTCAGAAAATATTGTTAAGTCCTTGAAATATGGTTTTGCAATTAAATTCTCAGCACCATCTTTTCTTCTATTTTTTTCCCACTCTGTAACAAGTCTTACGTCAATTCTCCTATCAACATTTTCCATAGTCTTGCCATAAATACTATTATTTGCCAACTTGTAAGTATTACGATCAAATTCATTCTTTGAATCATTTCTTAATCTTGAATTCAAGTCTATATATTTTTTCAACCAATCAGATTGAGAAAACTGTAAAACTCTATGAACTTTAGTTAACTTGAGTCCATGTTCCAAACATTGTTTTAATAATTGATAGTGAATAACATATTTTGATTTATCATTTAAATTGGGTATTAATTTTATGCATTTAGAATTTGGCGGTTTAAAGTTTTCTGGACAAAACGGAAAATCGTTATGATAGGAATGTAGACTTGTAGGATATTCTAAATCAACTTCTAAAACATATCCCTTATTAGATTTTTTAGAAATATTCATAATATTTAAATCATTGATTTCTTTATCTGTTAACCAAACAAAATCTCCCGTTGGAATGTGCTGTGACATTGCATAACCATACAAATTTGTTGCATCATAATAAATTATGTATTTAGTTGGCTTTAAAGGATCAAAATTTAAAAGAAATGGGTTATTAGCTTCAGATTTTCTACAAATGCAAGAGCTCACACCACCGCGAACGCTTTTTTTGAAAAAGTGTATCATATCTGGATCAGTTAACAATTCTAACTCTATTCCAGTATAACGCAAACACGCCTCCCAGGATAAACCTGGAAAAGTGTAAAAATGAGCTGGATCGAGCTTATATGTGGATAAACAAGTGCTTCTAAAATTTTCAAAAATATCTGCCAAAAGTAAAGTATCAGAGAGTAAGTAAACGTCGGAGTATTGACCAAGAGATTCACATTTAAACAATTGCCAAACCTTTACAGCTCTTTGGTATTCTGCATCACTGATGTGCTCATCCGTTAAAGTATTATAAAATTGGTCTTTCTGAGGTAAAGTTGTTTCTTCTAATTTTAAATAATCATCAATATAACTGTAAGGAAATACACCTTTTTGCCGAATAAGTTTAAATCTTTCTTCATCATTGAAAATTTTTTTTATTTCCTTACATTGTTCATCTTTTAAGCTTTCAGAGAGTTTTGATAAAGAATGGGATAGAAATTGAAAAGAATCAATAAACCTTAATGATATATTTTTTTCTTAGCCTTTTGTGTCTTTTTATCAAAATAGTTATCCACATGAATAAGCTTTTCAAATGAAATATATTTTTCCTTGTTTTGTGCGATAACTGTTAGTTGTTCTTTGTTTAAGCATAATTTTTTAAGAAATAGATGAGAATCATAATTACGCAAATTATGCAATATAACTGGAATAAAGTTAGGTATTCTGTAATTTATGTTGCAGAGTGAATGAGCTGGACCTCTATAAAGACCGGTTATATGACAATGATCTGCAACCCTGTCATTTAAAAGAGGTTTATTACAAATATGACAAACTTTTTCATAGTTATGATAAATTTTGTCCAGTTCGTTCAAAGGGATCATTTTTTTAGGAGCCTTTAAATATTTATTGTATATGTTATACACATCTCTTTCTAAAGAATTTATAAATAATGTATCACAATTTTGACCTCTATATTTTTCAAATTTAGAATAATTATCGTCGAAGGAACATTTAATGTAATAGGCAAATGAATGTGGAATATGTTCATATTGTTTTAAGGTGTATGAAGTATTAGGATTTTTATCAACATTGTCATTATTTAAAGGCTTTAAAATGCATTCAAAATCTGCATACACCACGAAAGGAACTTTCATTTGTTTATGATAATTTACAAATTTCAAAATATTATCATATGAATAGTTTCCAAACTTATCTTTTATTAATTCTTTAGAAGGTAGGTTAATTCGTAAATGATCACAATCATAGCTATTGTGTTGTAATAAATTTTCTTCTGTAGGGAAATATTGTAAACAACCATCGCAAATATATTTTTTTCCGTGATGTTTAGAAATTTGTGCAGAAACTAGTTTTGATAAATCTTTAATATAGCAATAATGAAAAGTTTTTTCATCATCATCACTTATTAACAATAAATTGACATGTTGATTTTTTTTATTCGATGAATAATAAAGTGGACCAATTACTTCATACCCCTTTTTAGGATTTATAATTTCTAATCCATATACATTAATAGAAATGTTATTTTTTTCTTCAAAAATCTTAATGTTCTTTAGCAACATTGGAAATTCTATACCTGACATATCCAAAACAGAAGAGTAGTGTGGGTAGGATGAAGTTTCAAAATCTAATCCGCGTGGTTGGTGAAGAGCAGACACAACTGCCCAGGCGAAGCAAAAGTTGTCATCATTCCTAATGTTGATCACAGCTTGACGTCTCTTGATCTCTTGAGGAAGTTCGATAAAAGATGAGGCTCTCAGCGGATTGTGCTTGTTAACATTAATTTCCAAATGAAGTAAATTCATCAAAGCCCATCCTGCAACGTAAAAATTAAAAAATTACTTTTTTTGTTGCTGTTGTAAAATCGAAAATAAATTCTTTACCTGAATCTCTTTCTGCAAATTCGTCAGCTTTCTGGTCAATAATGGTGCAGATTTGCTCTAACAGTTCTTTTTTCTGATATCCCTGGCAAATGACTTGGAACGGCGCATTAAAAGATTTGACATCATAGCTGTCGCTGCTGGGGTTAAAATAGAAACCGAACAGTTCCATATTTAGCTTGATACATTTATGTTTCTGCAGTTCTTGATCTATTAGATGTGCAATTTTGTATTCCAAATGTTGAAAATATTCTTTCACATTTATGAAGTTTTGGTGTGAGGAAATCCTATAAGATATTATTCGTTCCCTGAATGCTGACTTGATAATTTCAACACCTTCCTCCAAGCCTATTTTGGAATTGTTCTTGTGCACACTAGATCGAAGATGTCCACCCCATAGACTTTGGTTTATATTTTTCTTGCATTCTTTACAATATTTTACAATATTTGTAGAATCTATATAAATTAAGAAAAAAATATTTTACAAAATATTTTACAAAATATGACATGAAAAATAAAATGTTCTTACCTTTAACAAGCTTTGGTTTTTTCAACCAACTGTTGAGTTTTGTGGAATTTCCGTTAACATGTTTTTTAATATGTCGCAGTAAATTATCCTTTCTAGTAAAGACTTTATTACATGTTACACACTTATGCATGTCTGAAGTTTTCTGCATAATAATAATAATAAAATTAATATTGTGCAATTCTATTTAGTTATAGTCAAATTTTGAAAAAAGCAATTGCATTTTTGAAGTTCTTTGTATAATAATAAAATTAATATTGTGCATTTTTATTTAGTTATAGTCAAATTTTGAAAAAAGCAATAGAAATTAATTGACTTTATGAATCCATTTCTTCAAATGAGTCAACTAATTTGTCAAAGGCCTGTTTAACATAATTCACCGTACTTTCGTCTCCCTTTTTAATTGTGATCAAATTAGTTAAATTTTGAATAGCGAAACCCAGGCACTTAAGGTTTGCTATTTGTTTTTTTTTTTTTTATTAATTTTAAATTTTTTTTTAATGATAAATGATGGTTTCGAAATTGAATTTTGTTCAACTGGTGAATTATTAGGAGAAATATCCGAAGTCAAATTTGCATCAATTTGTTTTTCTTGCGGATCAGAATTTACAATAGCATATGGTGAATTAATAGAAGATATAGCCGAACTTAAATTTTGATCAATTTGTTTTTCTTGCGAATCAGAATTTACAATATCATATGGTGAATTAGTAGGACAAATAGCCAAACTTAAATTTTGATCAATTTGTTCTTCTTCCGAATCAGAATTTTCACTAAACAAAAGGGGAGAGCAAATTGGTCTCGGAGAATTAATTGGCGATTTTAATGTTAAATAATTTGGATTAGATTTTTGAAAACAAACAATATCCTCATAGCTAGAATTTTGAGTTTCGTCAATGTCATTCAGTTCTTCAAGAGTTTGTTTAGTTTTTGTTGTAATTAAGTCCGTTTTGTTGTCAATAATGTCATTAAGATCGTCAAGAGTTTGTTGTTGAGTAGCTGTAAATAAATATTTTTCGTTGTTGTGTTTGTTGGCATTATTCTGAACTTGGCTATTGTAAATAATTTCATTCAAGTCCTGAATAGTTTGTTGTTGACTAGTTGTAAATACATCTGTTTCATTGTTTTGTTGGTTTGCAAAATTCTGCATTTGAGTACATGTGTATAAGTCAAAGTCATTGTCAATTATTTTGCTACTCGATGCCAAAAAATTGTCCATTATGAAAAAAATCGTAATAACAAATAAAAATGCCACAAATGTACATAAAAATGTCACCAATATATATAAGAATTAAATCTTGCCAAATAAAAATGTTAGAAATAAAAATAAAAATTTACCAAATAGACACAATGTAAACACCAGAAAACTCGCGAGCTCTGCACAGTGTGAATGCAGAAATCAATTGCATTCGTCTCTTCGCTGAGGCGATTTTATATGCAAAAGTTAATCACATGTGTCCTACTTAAAGTTGAACGACAATCTCTAAAAACCACTTTCCCAAGCCGATCAACAACCTTACCCCCCTCCCCCTTCCCCCTCCCCCGACCCCTGAATTTCCGAGACTAAAATCCCGGTTCCCCAATTTCGGGCTACCCTCTTCAGGTTAAGGTTAAGTTAAGTTAGGTTAGGTTAGGTTAGGTTAGGTTAGGTTAGGTTAGATTAAAAAAGAAGAAAAGAAAAAAGGAGAAGGAAAGAAAAAGAAGAAGGAAGGAAAAAGGAGAAGGAAGGAAAGAGGAGAAACATATAAAAAAGAGAAAAAAGGAAGGGAGAGAAAGAAGATAAGGTGAGGGTGAGGGGGAGGGGGGTTTAAGGGGGGCGAAGCCTCATGGCCCCCCCCCCAGGAAACTGACAGGGAAAGGGACAGCGAAAAAAGAAAAAAAAAAAAAAAAACTTAAGTATTGCAGGTAGTAAAAGTGGTGGTTGATGGGATATATACTTAAGAACATCCACTCGACGATCATACAGTATCATTCGCTGTAATATCAGTTGTCGATATTATTTTATAAGCTATAACCAAAATTGTTTTTTATCAAATATATCTATCTAAATCTAAAGCTCCTAACGATGGCAGAAAATATGATTGGAAACGCTGACCAAACTGAAGAAAATAATGTGGAGAACGCCGCTCAAATTGAAGAAAGAAAAGAAATTTTTATTAACTTGGAAGGCGATTCCATCACTTATAAACATTCATTTTTGGACAAATCATCTAGGCTTGTTAGAAGATCATTCTTATGTAACATCGACATTAATTATATTGAGGAGGAAGAAGAAGAGATATGATCAGGAAATTGACGAAGGAGTGGACATGGATGGACAACTGCTAAATTTAGGAACCGAGGCTGACGTAAAAGTAAGCAAGTTTAGGGCTAGTGAATTATTTAATAATTTTGAAGAAAAAGATGTATGTGTTATACAAAGCTACTCTAAAATTGAAAGTCGAAGACTAGGAACATTTGCTATTTGCCTTCCTTGTAGTGCAATTCACATGAGATATTTACGGAGAGGGGAGTCCGATCATGTGAGCTGCCACTACAAAAGAGCCTATGTTGTTAGTGCTTCTGATTTACATTGTGCTATTTGTAGGATACATCTTTTTCTACTAATTCCTGAACATGCTTGCTTTTACTGCAACAAAAATGAAAAAAAAGAGATAGAAGATTATGTTGTTAAATATTAATAATAAACATAGTTTGTAAAGGTGATGGGTAGATTATTTCAACAATATTAATTTTAAATATAGGTTATAAACGTAATGGGTAGATTATATCAAAAATATTAATTTTAAACATAAATTGTAAAGATAATAAGTAGAATACGTCAACAATATTAATTTTAAAAAATGTCAACTGTTACTATAAGCGGTTATATATTTTCATTGCTATATGCAAAATACTTCTTTTTATTCTAACATCTGACACTGTATTTGTAAATGAAATAGCTAATCATATGTAAAAAAAAATTGTCGATTATGTCAACTGCCACTAGAAGCACTCATATATTAGCATAACATTTTGTTAACGCTTGTTTCTGTATTCAATTGAGTTTTCTCTTACTTGATGCAAATTATATTAATATTATTAGTATAATTAAAAAGTAGTAGATTAGGCTATGCCGGTCCGACAATCAAAACCGTCATTTTTACATGTAAATTCCCATAAGAAAATTTAAGCTTCCATTTGCAAAAGTGGTGCCATTTTAGGGCGTGGCACTTTTTGTGTAAACCCATAACAATTGTTTTGTTATGTAATGTGAAAATTAGTATGTATTAAAAAACTTGTTAGATCATTGTTGTCGTTTCAATATAGGAAAAGGAAAAAATGTGTGTCAATTATTATATATATTTACATTTACTTTTTTTTACAAAATTATTTGTTACCAGAGTTTTCACAAACACAAATTATAAAAAATATTATCCTCTTTTTAAAATTACAACAAAATGATGTCTAATTACATCTTTGAAGATTTGTACCAAATAGTAATATCTAGTGCGACATACAGGACAATTGTTTACCATTATAGAACAACCATTTTCATCATTCCATCTTAAAATACATTTTAAACAAAAAATGTGGGAACATGTATTTGGTCTACATGAATCATAATATTCGATTATTTCAAAACAAATAGCACAAAACACTTTTTTCTCTTCACTCTCAGTTTTATTCAAATTTTTTAAAACAATCCCATTATTTTCTTCTCGAACTAATGGTATATTTTCTTCTTGAACTCCTGGTATAATTTCTTCGAGGCTAATTGTCTGAAGCGGAATGGATCGATTTCTTTCTCCAACTGATTCACTCATTTTATTTTAATATTATTATTAATAGATTTATTCAACAGATTTTTTTCTTTTAACAGTCACTCGTACCTTAACATACTAAAATGATCTTGATGCACCTATTTATAAGACTTAAGAATGCAAAATCAAATGTGGGAGAACAAAGAGAAAAAATTAAAAAATATGATGCGAATGAGAATAAAAGGGGAGGAAGTTAAGAATGAGGGACATGAGAGAGAGGAAGAGGAGGAGGAGGAGGCGCTTCCCTATTATAACTACTGAAATATATTTGTAGCTATTAGGTTGACCCCAGTAAAAAAAAGTTTTTATGATGTTTTCTACTTTCTATTTATCCAACAATACGATCTTTGATCAAATGTAAAAAAATAAATTATAACTATTTACTCTACTCTATATCCTACAATGAATAGGGGTGGTTCATTGCCACCTATTAAACGAAAACTGTATGTACATCCTCCTTAGGAAAATCGCGCATCAAAAGCCATCAACCAGCATATTCCTACTTCACATCTAAAAGTGTCTGGTAGCCCTCTAGGCCATATTTTGGTTTATAGTTGACCCTAGGACCTCCCCCCCTCTAAAAAATTTTTTTGCCATACTGCATTGTTTTATTATGCATTCTCAAGAACCCTATATGGATTATAATATAAATAAGATAATAAATTAAATAAAAGGACATAAATACCTAACAATCTAAAACAGCCTTAAACTAAGGAAATCTAAACAAAATTCGTTTTTGGCATAATCAGATACACACGCTGAAAAGTAGAAAAAATTGTTTTACATTTGCATTTGCATATATGTCCTTTTGTTTGAAAATTTACAGTGGGGTACAGTCAGGTCGAGCGTGGAGCCCGTCTATCTATGGGACGCTAGGCCTGGGCCTATCTGCAGTTACTAGAATGGATTCTTTAATTGCGAAGACATCAGAATACTTTGAGTACTTACACATCCTACGTTTGGTTCTATATTAACGGATTTTAAAAGTTTTACAGCTTCCAAGGGAACCTAGTCACTGGGGGCAAATATAGTTTGCCTTTCATGGCTTTCGTTTGTGTAGTGCGCAAGTTACGTTTTGCATAACCGCTGACTTCATATATTCTACCACCACGTATGTAAGATAACGAAATGTTATAAATATAAGTGATATTCATTCAGAGGGGGACTTCTGTAATAATTCTGACTATAAACGTTTCATTGTTAAACTCATAATTGATTCAAATTTGTTAAATTCGGTGTGTTTTTAAGAATAAAATTGATTTTTAAAAACGTCTTTCTTTCGGCCCGACATTTAACTGGCGCAGTCGGTAGGATAATTCTGAAACGTAGGGCAACTGTATATTGAACTACGGTTTCTTTCAAGAATTTGTTCGGAAAAAAAACCTACGAAAATTTCAATAAGCCCTTTTCAACCCAAAGCCAATAGTGCCGATCTTAGGCAGCAGTTGGAGAAAAGCAGCCAATTGGAAAAGAATCAAGAAGACGAAAACACAGAACAAACAGCTTAGAACTACAGAACGTCCCAGGAAGGTCCGGTGACTGCATATCAAAGGTTTCCTGGCCACTACATTTTGGAAGACCCGGTGACTGAATATCAACGGTATTCTCTCCAAAACTACGTGGGAACTGGTGAGAAGGAACACCATCGATCCAGCTAGACTAAGGACCAATGAAGATTCTCACAATTCTGGCATTGTAAGTGATAATTTTTGATTTTCAAGTGATTTGATTATTTTTGTTTTTTTTCCAAATTTAAAAATTGTATATATATTATTTAATTATTACTATTTTTCTTTTAATGCGATAGATAGACAACTTTTTCTAGAAAATAAAAGTTACGCAGTAACAAAAATCTTCACTAGTATCCAGTAAATAAAAAAAATATATCA
The DNA here is from genome assembly GCA_030620095.1 of Kuschelorhynchus macadamiae. Lineage (NCBI taxonomy): Eukaryota > Metazoa > Arthropoda > Insecta > Coleoptera > Curculionidae > Kuschelorhynchus > Kuschelorhynchus macadamiae. The sequence continues at coordinate 1,015,066 of JAUTXW010005496.1, forward strand.
AAATAGATCTAATAAACGAATATAACTTAGATAATTTAATTGATTCGCTAAGTTCATTGTCAATTGGTTCAACTGCCAACAAAAACAAAATGTCAGTGAATTATCAATTACTCCGATATCAATCAGATAATATTCCACTTTTTGACGGAAATATAAAACTTTTAAATAGATTCATTTTCATAGGCAGTGGAAAACTTGTTGAAAGCTTTTCAAGATAAAAATAATCCAACCGCTACCATAAATGTTTGCTTATTTGATACTATTCTCAGCAAACTAACAGGTAGAGCAGCAGAACTAATAGTTTCTAGATCAGAACTAAATTCTTGGACTTTAATTAAAGATGTGTTAATAAACAGTTTTTCTGATCAACGATCGATAGATTGTTTAATTCAAGATTTAATAAATTTAAAACCATCTAAAAATGACAATCCTATTCAATTTGGCATGAGAGTGCAAGATTCTCGTAGCTTATTATTTTCAAAACTAAATGCAGGCCCTGACGATCCTGAAACAAAACTAATTAAAATACAACACTATGATGAATTTGCTTTAAAGACATTTATAAATGGCCTTCCATATAACTTACAGTTAGTCACTAGATTAAAATCGCCAAATTCACTAGAACAAGCAATGTCGTTTGTAAGAGAAGAAGAAAACTTTATATATTTTAAAAATGCTCAAGGCCTTAAGGGTACACCATCACCTTTACAGCAATTCAATAAAAATACAAAACCAATATATAGACCTACTTATGTCCCTAATCAAACATCACATTTTATACCAAACTATATATTTCGCAAATAATATGCCACAAAATAATTTTCCTAGACCTTTTTCAAATTATCCAAATTATTCTCAACAGATCACTAATTTTAACTATCAGAGACCAAATTTTCCAAATAACCAACAAAACTTTGTAAGACCTCAAACTTTAGTCCAACATAGACCGTTTAATAATCAAAACTTGGGACAGATGTCCAGAAGGACAAATTTAAATAAAGTAGAGCCAATGGACACTAGTTCAGGCAATACAGTTTTACACAATAATATGCAAAAGAGGAATTTTATTTCCCAAGAATTGTATAATCAAGAAGTTTTGCAGCAAACTCCTGAAATTAACTCAGGAAATTCTTTACCAAATAGTTTGCATAATTATTATGATAATTTTGACATTAATCAACAAACTGATAGCCAAAATGAATATGAATATGATATACCTTTATATAATGAAACATATGATTACGATGCAGATTTGAGTTATTCCGCTAATTCAAATAATAATCAGGTATATGATAGCATTGAACAAGAACCATCAAATTTTCCGATTACAACTTCGAAAACGGATATGACATAATATTTTTAAACAATTATAATATACAATTACCTTATATTAATATTCCAGAAATTAATGCAAAATTTTTATTAAATACAGGTAGTACAAGAAGTTTTATTAATCCCGAAATTGCTTATATATATTTTCCATATTTAATTCAAAAAGAATTATTTCAAGTACAAACAGCTCACGCAATATCGTTTCACGATGAAATAGCAACCTTACCAATTTTTCCTACCTTCAATACTACAGGATTACATAAATTTTACTTATTTAATTTTTCTGACAAATTCGACGGATTAATAGGTTTAGATTATAAAACAATTAAATGCTAATTTAGACTTCAACAAGTGCGTGTTAAAATTACCTAATGTAGATATACCCATACGTTATGAAAATAAAAATATTAATACAAATAATATCAGTAAAGTTATGACTTATATAATAGAGCCCAGAAGTATTCAAAAAATTCAGATTCCTGTTAATGCTTCAAATGGTTATGGTATTCTTTCTTATAAAAAACTAGGACACATTGAAATTCCTGAATGTCTAGTGGAAATTAAAAACAATTTAGCTTTAACAACAGCCTTAAATCCTAGAGAAAATCCTATAAATAAATTTTATTGACCACCCTTCACAACAATATTTACCATCAAGAGACTTAGATAATAAACTCAAAGCTAATTTAAAAAATATTAATCTTGACCATTGCAATAGTGAAGAAAAAGAATAAATACGGAAATTGTGTTACGAATTTAGAGATATTTTTCATTGCGAAGAAATACCTTTAACCTTTTCAAATACCATTAAACATAAGATTAAAGTGAAAGATGATACCCCAATATTTACAAAAACCTATAGATACCCCGAAATACATCGCGAAGAAGTAAGAGATCAAATGTCTAAGCTTTTACAACAAAATATAATACGAGATTCGAACTCTCCATGGTCTTCCCCTATTTGGATTGTTCCTAAAAAACTTGACAAATCAGGGAAACAACGCTGGCGAATTTGCGTAGACTACCGTAAGCTTAATGACGTCACGATAGCTCAAAAATTTCCTATTCCCCAAATAACAGAGATTTTAGACAAGCTAGGTAAAGCCCAATACTTCACAACTCTAGATCTTGCTAATGGATTTCATCAAATTCAAATGAACGAAGAGGACATTCCCAAAACAGCATTTAGCACTGACACAGGACATTACGAATTCCTACGTATGCCATTTGGACTTAAAAATGCCCCTGCGACTTTTCAACGTGTCATGCATAATGTTTTACGTGGCTTACAAAATGAAATATGTTTTGTTTATCTTGACGACATAATTATATTTAGTACAAGTCTTCAAGAACACGTGGATAAATTAAAAAAAGTTTTTATCAGGTTACGAGATTCCAATCTTAAGGTACAACTCGATAAATCTGAATTTTTAAGGAAAGAAGTACAATATTTAGGACACCTTGTAAGTAATGACGGAGTAAAGCCTAATCCTGATAAGATCTCAGTTGTAAAAAAATTTCCAATTCCTACAACTACTGAAATTAAATCTTTTTTAGGCTTAGTAGGTTATTATAGACGATTTATAAAAGACTTTGCCAAAATAACAAAACCCCTAACCCGTTGTTTAAAGAAAGACATAAAAATAATACATAATCATGAATTTATAAATGCATTTGAACACTGCAAAAATCTTTTAATAAATGCCCCAATTTTACAATATCCCGATTTCTCTAAATCATTCCCTCTAACTACAGATGCAAGCAATTTTGCATTAGGCGCGTTATTATCCCAAGGAATTATCCCTAATGATAAACCTATAGCATATGCATCTAGAACCTTGAACGAGACTGAAACGAAATATTCAACAATCGAAAAAGAGTTATTAGCCATAGTATGGGCATGTAAATATTTTCGTCCATATTTATACGGTCGCAAATTTTACATTTACACAGACCATAGACCTCTAGTTTGGCTTTTTAATTTAAAAGAACCCAATTCAAAATTAGTAAGATGGCGTTTACGATTAGAAGAATATGATTATGAAATAATTTACAAAAAAGGCCTTCAAAATTCTAACGCAGATGCTTTATCTAGAATACAATTAAATGTCTATGAGAATGAATCAACAATTAATAACCCGGGTGACACTGATAAAAATATCGTAGACTTCCTGCGAAATCTTGCTGAAAACCCGATAAATGATGATGCAATCGAAGAACAAAGACCCAGTTGTAGTAAGCAAAAGATAAACATTATTGCTGACATTCAGGTCAAGCCACCTTCGACATCTGATGTAACCGTGCATAGTAATCAAGCTGATATGGAACCTAATGGCATCAGCAACCTTGATGAAATGATAAATAATAAGTCCTTACAATACATTATTAAAAAATCCCCACATCATGAAATTAAACTTAACTCAGAGAAATTTGAGAAAAACTTAATTAATAATGTGGAATTACATGAAAACCCAGATGTAATAAAAAAGTTTATTCGAGAATATTTAAGACCTGAAAAAACGTGTTATCTATATTTTCATAGTAAAGAATTAATTCCAATTTTTACTAACGTTTATTTACAAAATTTTAATAAACCAAAAATAGTAATATGCTCGAAATTGTTAAATAATATTTCGGATAAAGGAGAAAAAATTTTGATAATAACACACCAGCATCAAGGTAAAACAAATCATAGAGGCATAAATGAAACGTGAACGCCTAAAACAAATTTACTTTTGGTCCAAAATGAAAACTGACATAACCCAGTACATTAATGATTGTAATATTTGTCAAACATCTAAATATAGTAGGCTTAAATCTTATATACCTCTCACAAAAACAGAAACTCCTAGTAAACCTTTTCAAATGATACATATTGACACATTTGTTTTTGAAACCCAAAACTTCTTAACTATATTTGACAAATTCTCAAAATATGGGCAGGCCTACCCCTGTGACAGGAATGCAAAAGCCGTTTGTGACAGGTTAATTAATTTCTTTTCATTTTTTGGATGCCCTGAAATAATAACTTGTGATAATGGAAGAGAATTTAATAATGAACTTTTAAAAGAACTCTTAAAATCTCAAAAAATAAATATACATTTTACTACACCCAGACACCATGAATCTAACTCCCCCGTCGAGCGTCTTCACTCAACCCTTATTGAGCATCTTCGAATTTTAAAACAAAAAGATAAAAACAAATCCGTCTCTGAACTCATGCCTTATGCAATCATAGCTTACAATGGAACCATAAACAGTGTAACAAAGTTTACACCTCATGAGATTATCCTAGGTCATACAAATTCCAGGGATCCCCTCGACTTGATTTCTACTACGTTTTATTCTGATTACGTTTCGTCGCATAAAGACAAAATCGACGCTATGTATAAACAAGTAACTGATAAAACGAATGAGAGCAAAGAGAGAGTTTTAGCAAAAACTAACGTTAAAGGTAATGAAAGTATAGATTTTAAAGTAAACCAAAAAGTTTATAAAAAGATGTCAGCTAGGAATAAAAATAAACCCAAATTTAGTGGACCCTATGTAATTATTGAAATGTTAGAACATAATCGGGTTAAAATAAAAAATGTAAAATATCCCGATAAGGTCGAAATTATACATATAAGGGAATTAAAAAAGCCACTTGTTACAGATGGTCCTACGTCCAAGGAGATACCTCCAGATACCACAACTTAAATAATAATCCAGGAATCCTTCCCTATCGAATAGGAAATGCACAAAAGGTCACTAATCATTGGACTTTTATTCAAATTTTTGATATGACAAACTTAATACAAGAATTTGACAACATAAACCATAAATATAACTTACTTCGTGAAAATATAAATAATCTCATGCAATATAAGTTAGAATTTTATAATTCATATGTTATAGCAGATAATTTAAAACAGAAAATTAATAATCAGATAAGTCAAATATTTCCAACAAAATTACGACAAAAACGAGCTTTAGTAAATATATTAGGTACTGTAATTAAAAGTATAACTGGCAACATGGATCAAGATGACGCTGAACGTATTGATCAAAATATAGATTCACTAATAAAAAATCAACATGATTTAAAATTTGCCCTGACTAAACAAACAACTTTATTAACTAAATCAATACAAAATTTTGAAAATATTATTAAAAATGTTTCACATAATCAAAATATTTTAGAATCACATGTAAAACAAATAATAACAACTATAAATAGAATCGAACTTGACAAAACTCATCTTGTTCAACTATTCCGAATTCAAATGACATTTACTCAAATAACTGCTCTCTATCAAAATATTTATGATATTTTAGAAAAAGTAGAATTAGCTATTACATTTGCAAAGTTAAATACCTTTCACAATGCTATAATAAACACTAAGGAGTTTATATATGAATTACAAGAGATAAATTCCAAATTAGGAGTTGAAAAGTTGCCATTTGAACCATCTATAGATAATATATCTTAAAGATAGAAAATACGCTAGAAATAAAGAGTTATATCAAAGATAAGGAAGTTATATTTATTGTAGAAATTCCTTTGGTAGAGAAAAATAATTATAATTTATATCAATTGTTTCCTTTACCCACTAGGAATGATATAAAATACTATAAAATAATTGTACCAAATTTCGAGTATTTACTAATAAATAAAGTAAATTTTGGATACTCGAATCAACCATGTAAATATATTTCTAATAATGAATATCTATGTACACATATCCATTCGGAAAACCTTTATAAAAATACTCCTTGCGAAATTCAACTAATAAGATATCAACACAATAGTTCTAATTGCAATCCAATACCCATAGATATTGATTATATGCAGCTTCAAAATATTGATGAAAATAAATGGATACTAGTTACCGTTAATGATCTGATAGGAATAGAGTCGTGCGAAAATTCGCAAAATAACGTACTATTTAATGGAACTTATTTATTAGAATTAAGCTTTCCTTGCAGTTTAAAATTAGGTGATATCACTATACAAGCTTATAAAAATAATAAACGCTTATTTCAGAATATTCCATTGCCAAAAGTAATTTTTAATTATACAAATAAAATTCCTTATAAGAAAGTAAAACTGTTCAATTTAAATAATGTAAATTTTAATAAAATAGACTCTTTACAAGAAGAACTTAACTTTCAAAAAATTGAAAATTCTAAACTATTAAATAACCCTATATACTATAATAAAACAAGTTTTTGGACCGTTTTACTATACAGTATAGTTTGTATTTTAATTTTAATCTTACTATGGAAGTATTTATGGCCTATTTATATGAAATATAAACAAAATAGGAATAAAAATATTAATAATGAAGATAATATAATAATTTAGGTCATAGAAACTTCTAAAAGTTTATATGCCCTTCTAGGGGTGGAGAAGTTACGTTTTGCATAACCGATGACTTCATATATTCTACCACCACGTATGTAAGATAACGAAATGTTATAAATATAAGTGATATTCATTCAGAGGGGGACTTCTGTAATAATTCTGACTATAAACGTTTGATTGTTAAACTCATAATTGATTCAAATTTGTTAAATTCGGTGTGTTTTTAAGAATAAAATTGATTTTTAAAAACGTCTTTCTTTCGGCCCGACATTTAACTTGCCCCAATCTCGCTCAAATACTAAACCAGTTGTAAACGGCTGAACTTAAATTTTGCCGTAATTTGTTGGCTTTTCGGCCATCAGATAGCATTTCTATAGGCAATCATGGGTATTATGATAGTGTTCATTCACACGATCTTTAGATTTCATTCCCCAGGTCCTCCCTAGGGTTCTAAAGCGCTATTATAGCGCTGCTCATATGAGAAGTATGCCTCGTTTAATCTTCATTTCGAGTAAAGTTCCTGAATTTGCGACGAGGGTTTATTAAATTACTTGTATATGCTTGGTCACACTTTAAACTTTTTATTCACATTAAATTAGAATATACACCTTATATGAAAATTTCTCAGATGAAACATAGAAATTGTCGAGTTATCTAGCATAGCTTAAAATAGAATTAATATTCTGTAACAACTCAGTTTATATTCCCTAATGTTAATACCAAAAAAAAAAAAGCTTTATTCGTTTTGCAAAAAATCGTTCAATACTCACATTTTGACTACAAAATCTGGTATAATAGCAATCACAGGTATTGAAAAAAGTCCCATCCAAAATACGGCACTGGTAAAGATCATTATGTACATTCCACACATCACACTGCCTAGGGGAATCGTTGGCCAGAATAAACTAAAAATTAAGATCATTACTATGAAATAAATAAACCAAATTACAATAAAATATATTATAACCAGCAAAAGTATACAAGTTAGTACAATTTGCTTCCATTTCCATTTTGCCACCAAATATTTATACCATGTTTATTATTTATTCCAATTTTTCAATAAAAAAAATGTCATTTATTATTAAGATATCCTAAATGTGAAAGGGAAGTATTTTAACAGGTAAAAGCACAGTTCATTTAAAGCAAAAATGACTTATATAACAGGCAGTCAACACTCAAGGAAGTTATGGCCATTTTTAAATTTCAGATTTTTTTTTCAAGGCCGCAATTATACTCTCTGAGCTCTGTAAGAATTTTCATTTTGAATGTTAGTTAGATTATATCATTCTATTTATTCTAAACGTAAACGGCTGAATTAGAAGAAATTAATTTTTTTTTCATTTAATGAGTCATAAAAATTCAAAACGAAAACATGTTTAAAACAATTTTAGAAAATAGATAGCATCATTATTTACACAAACGCGGCAACGGTAAATATTTTAAATTAGATTGTGAAAATCGTTTTCGTCAACAATTTCAACACCACGTTACGCTAAAGTGAATATAAATAGGCAATTATAACACAAGAAAGTTGAATAAAATAGTTTTTATCCTGAATTTGCTTCAAAGCGAATAAATATTTCGGATAACTTGGAAATATTTGGAGGTAAGACTTTAGTACTTATGGTCATGGTAGCTCCAATGTATATTCATATACACCTTTAGTTCCCAGGATCAGATATTTGAGGGTATTCTGTTTCTGAATTTTATTTCTTTGTAGTTGTAGTTTCTCATCTCTTTACAGTAGCAATTTAAAGAAAAAAAAATTGTTGCATTTTTCAAATTTCAAATTTTAATAAAATAAGCTAAATACTTTTTTCTCAGAAAAGCTTAAATTTTGGTCCCCGGTTATATAAACCCTTTTTGCTTAAAATGACGCATACTTTCACGTGTTAAAATATTTGTAGTAATTTTCCTTCCACCCTGTATAACTAAAATAACTTCTTTGCGTGCTTTATTCAGTAGACAGGACTTTAAATCGATGTAAACTTACCTGTACACTATAAGAAAGAGAAACCATAAGAATATCGAGCCCCAAATGGCGCAGTGCGTTGGCCAAGGCCAGGAATTCGTTACTAAACCAGCCTTCAGGCAAACCGTCACCACCACATACTAAAAAGATATTAAAATATAACCTTATAAAACTAAGTAAATTTTTTCAAGGTCACTCTCACTGGTTCGCTTTACATCTCATTTATACGTTTCCTGTCCTATTAAGATCAATGACATGGCGTACTAATGGAAATTGGTTAAATCCCAAAAATGAGTGGTAATTAAATTAAAGCTAACCTTACCGTATACACAGCGTTGCCAATCACCAGATAACCTCCTTGTTTGCCACTCATCCACAGAACATCTTGTTGCCCTGCCAATATGGGCAACCAAAATAATAAAGCCGAATGCATCAGAGCATTTATGATCCACAACCAGAAGACTTTTATATTAAATAACTCGCCGCTCTGTGAAGGTTTGTATAATTGGGGGTAGCTAATCATCTTTTCTGCGCTACAACTTTTATCGAATAGACCCATCGCTAACGGGGGAAGGGCAGTAAACAACACATTATATAATCCTAAAATGAAGGTTATTTTGTACTTGTAGTACTTTACCAAAAAAAAAAGTTACTTTGAATGCATTAGCAATAAATAATAACATATTATTATAAGATGGAAATAATAGATAAAGGATTTTCGCATTACTTTCGAAATTTAAAGTTTAAACTGTTTATTCAATTTAAACAACTTTTCTAGGTGACATTTTTTCCCGAAACGACAAATAACTAAAGTAAGTGTATTCTTCATTGATTTCGATGTTTGCCGTACTATATTATTTATGAACCTAATTTAATTTAGACCATTTTTAAGATCTTAATAATTTTCTTATTTTTTGGCCGATTTTAACGATTTCACGAAAATTTCTTAAAAACTCGCATTTTTCCAAAATTTTAAAGCCGTTGCAAAAATCAGGTGATTAGAATATTTTTAGGATTCCTTGTTAAAATGGTTCACTGGTTTCCCGAAAATAACCAGCAACTTGAAAATTTCGTTTATTTTTAAATTTAATTTTTACCTCAAGTCGCATGCGAGAATCGGTTAAAACACCTATAATTTTGTGTTTTGCTAAAATAAATTACACTACGTAAAATCAAGATTGGCATGTTCTAAAATTCAAAAAATCTGCAAAAAAGAGCAAAAAACGAGAATTAGCAAATTAATACATTTAGTATTAGACTTGAGAAAACTGAACATTAACTATTTATCTAAAAAAATAAACAGCATCAACAACGATTTATAAAAACTGATGATAAATATGACCTCCTTGATTATCGACAATTTGTAGCTTTTAAAATTAAAATGGACCCCTTCAACAAAGAAGACTTAAACAAGTATCTCTCTATTCTGAGAAAATGATTTGCAGTATTAAAAAAGACGCTATCTGAAATAGGTTTTTGCGTAAAATTCTTTTTAAACATTAAGGTATTTGACTTTTGTGGTACAAAATTCCAACTAAAAATCGAGGGAGCCTTGATTAAGTTTCCATTAAAACAAGACATTTTGACAGTAAATGTTGATATTTTCTCAGATTTTGAAATATTTTGTCTTGCTATCTTTATAATCTGTAATAATGCCCGTACTTTAGAAGATAAAGTATTGATAGACTCTTAGAGAAACATTTTATTAACGAGCTAAAAAGTTAGTGGATATGTTTCCACGCAAAAGTTGGAAGGATAGTACAGTAAGTTACTTTCTAAAGGTTCAGCCAGAAGCCAAGGTGCTCCAGCTTACGTTTCGGTAAATTTTCGAAAAATACCTAAAAAAATAACGGATGAAGTAAAACAAAAATGTGTCGAAAGATGTGAACTTTTAATAAGACGATTCAGATGCAGACGAGGCGACAATCAAAAAACTCCCAAGATAAACTAGTATTTTGTGCCGTTGATATGAAAAAGAAATATTCCTTTAAATCGATTGCTTGTTGAAAGTGTCAATTTTTCGGAATCGGTAATGGTTTCCGTTGGGAGTTTCTACAAAGGGAAAAACAAGCGTCATTTTTGTAGAGGAGAAGATAATTTCTAAAGTTCATTAACAAGAAATTTTATCTCAAATGTTACCGAAAATCGAATATGTTTGTGATACCCACATATTTTAACAGGACGGTGCGCCTGCACATACCTCTAACATTACCATTAGATATTTACAAGGTAACTGCTCTAATTTTATAGAACCTCAGTCTTGGCCCCCAAACAGTCCGGACCTTAACCCAGTAAATTATACAGTGTAGAATGTTTTGCAAAGAATGGTTTACGAAGATGCAGTCATTAACAATGTGCAGGAATTAAAAGAAATAATAATAATGTGCTGGCAAACTCTTACCCGAGAAATATTAACGAACTCTATTGGATTATGGCGCAAAAAGCTACAGTTGTAGCTGTTATAGAAAATCAAGGAGGTCATATTCATCATCAGTTCTTATAAATCGTCGTTGTTGCTATTTAGTTTCTTTAGGCAAATAATTGAATATTCCGCTTTCTCGAATCTAATAATAAATGTATTAATTCCTCAATTCCCGGTTTTTTGCAGATTTTTGAAATTCTAGAACATGCCACATCTCACATGCGAGTTGAAGTAAAAATCTTCATAATAAAAAAAGTTGCTGGTCATTTTCCGAAAACCAATGAACTATTTTAAGAAGTTAAAAATATTCTAATCACCAGATTTTTGCAATGACCTTAAAATCAACATTTTAGAAAAATGCGAGTTTTTTTGCACTGTTGAAATTATGTAGCTGGACCACAGTGTATATTAAAATGTTCTTATTTAGTTTTCTGATTTTTCATTGACGTTTTTGTTGATCCTATTAAGGAAATTGAAAGTAAATTCGATGCATAGTTTTAAAATTATGCAAGACGTGACTAAAATTTTGTCGTTGTGTTATCATGGACTGTGAACATACTTTTCTGGCTTTCTGTGACGAAACGTGTATTCGTTGTCCTTTGTTTTAAAATAGTTTGTTATATATCTTTGCCGTATCAACATAATATTAATTGATATCTAAATAAAACGTAGATTCGGTTTATATTTGTTAAAATGTCAATTAATGATTAGCTTGAAGAAGGTTCATAGAATTAATCTCAACAGAGAACCATTTGGGGAAAAATCATACTATTACGTTACTGAATTTGCCTATTAAAGATAAAAACCCTGTAATGATTGCTTTCAAATCTGATATTTTTAATTAGCAATTCGTCCATTTTTTGTCACGATCACTGACGCTGCAACGAAAATCTGAGCGGCTCAGATTTTATCACAACACATCGTGTAAGATGGCGCCGCGTAGCAAATATATGTGCGACTGATACATTTAAATGCATTATTCAAAAAAGTATGATTTATGCGTCACACATAACACAACAGATCAGAGAAATGTGTCCCCCGGAGACCGTGAAGATATAAACGCACGGCACAAAAAATATTAGATAAAATTTTAAACTGTTAAAATGAATTATATTACGGTTATCCAGTTACTAAAAATACATACCTATCGACCACCTCTCAAATAAAACCTGCCCCGACCATCCTGAATAAATAGCAAACCACAACTCAATAACGTACAAACATATATTTTTGTAAAAACTGTACAAAATTAGTTTACACATTCTCGAATAGTTCCAGGCACCATGTACCAGCAGTAACCTAAAAACCGAATTTCGGGTGTTGTTAATTTTTATTATATTTTAGTGTCGGCAAAAACATAAATGATAATAAATATAATAATAATAATAATAATCGTATTTTATTAATTGATTACGAAATCCATATATATTATTTATACATTTGTGGAGGCCGTGGAGGGACAAAATAAATAGTTTCCATATAATGAGGACTTATGAACTGAAGAATATACTAGTGCCATAATAAAGAATCCTCAGTTCCGGGCTTCTGTTCGTAGATTCTTTTACCAACTCTCCGGGAATCTCCCGGGGGAGTCTTGCAACCACTTATTAGTGAGAAACAATAGTACCCATTTTGTTGGAGAACATTTTTTTAGTCAACATAACGCACAATATGCATGATGATTCACTTGTATATATACCTTCTGCGACATTACTGAAATAATATTTTTCCACATTGCGGTATGAGCTTTAAACGTGGTGGTATAACTCTTAATAGACAGTATAAGTTTTGAGAAGAAAAAAATCGTTGAATACATTGGATGATTTCGACGATTTCACTAGAGATAAGCTGAAAAAACATGTTAATTGTGTATTATATACTACTTCATATTAGTGAAGACAAAAGTCGTCTTAAAAAGTACTAAAAATGATTTTATTACCTAAAATATAAATAATGTTTTATTTAAAAAATTGCAGAGTTACATTTATTATAAACTTGTATAATCGCCCATAACATCATTAAGATATATCACTATATAATATCAGAAATACGAATGAATAGAAGTGGTAGTGTTATTTATCAACTATATCAATATTTATCCTTATACAAGAACATACAAGCAAAAATAAGAAGATAAAGAAGCGTCGGAAAACAATCGTAAAAGCCCTACTTTGTTTTTAATTACGTATCCAAGAAAATATATCTCTTTTCATTATAATATTTATTCTTAACTTCCAACGACATTTCGTTATATATCCTTGGAGTCGTATACCTTAAGCTTCTTTGAACAGCAAAGATACATAGGAACAATAGCCTCTAATTATTATTAGTAATACGGATTTTTTTTGTTAATTATTATTACTGACTTAATATATAGTTGATTTAATTGGAATACTTCAGAATCTTTATATAAATCTATTGTAGAATACCTTTTATGTTTAAATAACAAAATTTGAAGTATTCTCTTTTCTTGTTAAAATAAGAGGTTTTAACCTTTTTTTTTTAAATTATAGAATAAAAGTAGACGTCAATTTATCAAGGCGCTGGATTTTTTATTAGGCTGATTTTCCAATAATTCAATAAATATTTTCGAGCCACAGAAATCCGGCTAAAGAGCGCGTGAGATGTCAGAAACCGTAAACCTGCTTTGTCACTTCAATATTTGGCGTTCAAAGTAAATATATCCCATATTTGAAAAAAGTCCCCAACAAAACAAACACTGAAAACCTAAAAGTAATATAACGCTTTACTGTCAAGTGTAGAAGTTCTTATAGACAAAACATCTTAAACTACAAGTCTTTATAAACTACTAAAAGATATAATAATTATTATAATTAGTCTGTCTCGCATAAATTGCAATAGTCATAAATCTTAAAATAAAATTAGGTTTGGCGTAATTTGCATTTTGCTTCACCCTTTATCCAGCAGTTATTTTTAACATCAGTTGCGTCGTAGAAACTATGTAACTATAAAATAACAGAAACACGCATAACAATAACGTCACACACTTTGAATTTGAAGTGAAATGTTATAAATTATGATGTATTTGATTATATGACGTCCTTGGCTAAAAAGTATGATTTCTGGGAATAAATTATGATTTTAATGGGTAAATTCGACAGTACAAGTAACCTTTTTATTGAGCACAAGTTTATAAACCTATTCTAAAGAAATTTTTGGCTTTTTCGCATACGAGACAAAATATGAAAACGTTTTAAAAAACAAGTTATTGACAGGCACACTAATTTGCTTAAGATAATTTTAGAACATACTTTTTATTTATTTTTTATAGACACAAAAACCACTGTTTTGCAAAAATACAAAATAAGCTGGTTGATTTTATAATTGTATCAATATTTACGGTATTAATTCTTGATTCTTCTGGTTTATAATTGAAATTATATAGATTATAGATGAATTTCAAATTGGCAAAGAACGCAGGTATTAAGGTCTTTCTAAAATAATAAAAATCATGAAAACATAATATATATATTTTATTCAGTTAATTTGTAAAAACACATACCTACCTTAAAAGAAATCTAAATTGTGCTATACTATAATCACTGGCACAGGATGCCTGCAAGCCTTCGACGCCCGAAATGCCGACACCTACGTGGGCTTTTTGGATCATAGCCACGTCATTTGCTCCGTCACCTATAGCTAACGTTATTGACTTAGTATATTTAGTGACATATTCCACTACTTCGGCTTTTTGAATAGGGGATACTCTGCAACACACCACAACCTAAAAACAAAGGTATGGTTATTATCAGATAATTATATATATATATATATATATATATATATATATATATATATATATATATATATATATATATATATATATATATATATATATATATATATATATATATATATATATATATATATATATATATATATATATATATATATATATATATATATATATATATATATATATATATATATATATATATATATATATATATATATATATATATATATATATATATATATATATATATATATATATATATATATATATATATATATATATATATATATATATATATATATATATATATATATATATATATATATATATATATATATATATATATATATATATATATATATATATATATATATATATATATATATATATATATATATATATATATATATATATATATATATATATATATATATATATATATATATATATATATATATATATATATATATATATATATATATATATATATATATATATATATATATATATATATATATATATATATATATATATATATATATATATATATATATATATATATATATATATATATATATATATATATATATATATATATATATATATATATATATATATATATATATATATATATATATATATATATATATATATATATATATATATATATATATATATATATATATATATATATATATATATATATATATATATATATATATATATATATATATATATATATATATATATATATATATATATATATATATATATATATATATATATATATATATATATATATATATATATATATATATATATATATATATATATATATATATATATATATATATATATATATATATATATATATATATATATATATACATATATATATATATATATATATATATATATATATATATATATATATATATATATATATATATATATATATATATATATATATATATATATATATATATATATATATATATATATATATATATATATATATATATATATATATATATATATATATATATATATATATATATATATATATATATATATATATATATATATATATATATATATATATATATATATATATATATATATATATATATATATATATATATATATTGATATATATATATATATATATATATATATATATATATATATATATATATATATATATATATATATATATATATATATATATATATATATATATATATATATATATATATATATATATATATATATATATATATATATATATATATATATATATATATATATATATATATATATATATATATATATATATATATATATATATATATATATATATATATATATATATATATATATATATATATATATATATATATATATATATATATATATATATATATATATATATATATATATATATATATATATATATATATATATATATATATATATATATATATATATATATATATATATATATATATATATATATATATATATATATATATATATATATATATATATATATATATATATATATATATATATATATATATATATATATATATATATATATATATATATATATATATATATATATATATATATATATATATATATATATATATATATATATATATATATATATATATATATATATATATATATATATATATATATATATATATATATATATATATATATATATATATATATATATATATATATATATATATATATATATATATATATATATATATATATATATATATATATATATATATATATATATATATATATATATATATATATATATATATATATATATATATATATATATATATATATATATATATATATATATATATATATATATATATATATATATATATATATATATATATATATATATATATATATATATATATATATATATATATATATATATATATATATATATATATATATATATATATATATATATATATATATATATATATATATATATATATATATATATATATATATATATATATATATATATATATATATATATATATATATATATATATATATATATATATATATATATATATATATATATATATATATATATATATATATATATATATATATATATATATATATATATATATATATATATATATATATATATATATATATATATATATATATATATATATATATATATATATATATATATATATATATATATATATATATATATATATATATATATATATATATATATATATATATATATATATATATATATATATATATATATATATATATATATATATATATATATATATATATATATATATATATATATATATATATATATATATATATATATATATATATATATATATATATATATATATATATATATATATATATATATATATATATATATATATATATATATATATATATATATATATATATATATATATATATATATATATATATATATATATATATATATATATATATATATATATATATATATATATATATATATATATATATATATATATATATATATATATATATATATATATATATATATATATATATATATATATATATATATATATATATATATATATATATATATATATATATCTATATATATATATATATATATATATATATATATATATATATATATATATATATATATATATATATATATATATATATATATATATATATATATATATATATATATATATATATATATATATATATATATATATATATATATATATATATATATATATATATATATATATATATATATATATATATATATATATATATATATATATATATATATATATATATATATATATATATATATATATATATATATATATATATATATATATATATATATATATATATATATATATATATATATATATATATATATATATATATATATATATATATATATATATATATATATATATATATATATATATATATATATATATATATATATATATATATATATATATATATATATATATATATATATATATATATATATATATATATATATATATATATATATATATATATATATATATATATATGTATATATATGTATATATATATATATATATATATATATATATATATACTATTGAATAGGTTCGATTTAGATGTTTTTTGTTTATGGTGTTCGTTAGTTTTAATTTAATGTGAACAAAGTGTTTTAGTACATGGTAAGTAACTATTTTAGATAATATTAATTTGTGTTAAGCTAAGTAAAGTTGTATCCAGTTGTATCAAGGGATAATTTGGAAAGGTTTTAATGATTTTTAGGTTATATATCGAATGTTGTAAAAAGAAATCCCGCGCAATTCTCAATAATCCAAATCAATTATGTTATTTTTAGTGGAGTTTTATTGTATTCAGCTACGAGCATTTTTTTAGGCATTGTATGTTCCAGATGATTGTTATAACTTTAGTTCGATGCGTTGGTAATAAGATGCCTGCTCTTTGCGACTTCGGCGTTTTGTTGTATTTATGTTATACGTAATGTGTGTCTTTTTATTTATTTCTAATAAATGTTCATCACTAAGGTTTTAACAATAAGTAAGAAATTGTTGATATAATTCGGAACGTTCGATTGAAACGTTATCGCACCCTCATACCCATGGATTATTTTTAAAGTTAGATGATAATGCTATCAAATATCAATTAAAACAGATATCATTTGCTCATATTGGCAAGTTTTTTTTATCAAAGCGGATTATTTCAGAATAATTATGTATACGTAGAGCCGAGGGGAGTCTCACTTCGAAAAAAAACGTACAGAGATTTCGGAAATCACTAGATCTTCAATGGCATGAGCTGTATACAGGCAACTGTACTTTTGTTATTATAGGATAATATTTTCACTTCTAAGCAGTTGTTCTAACCATTTTTCTAAATCAACATTTTATTTACATCTGGGGTGACGAAATTTAAATGACTATTTTTTGGGCATTAAAAGGTAAAAATGTTTTCATAAACATTATATTTTTAAAATCTGTTTTAATGCTTTTATAAGGCTATTATAAATTTCTCGCAAAAACTCACAGTTTTTCTGCCTGCTTATTTTAAACAAACTGTATTAAAGAGTATTCCATTGAAATATTTTACCCAACTTTATGACACCCTGTATATTTTAACATTCGCCATTTATTATGTGCGCATTATAATTGTTTTGGAGCTACAAAAAGAACACATGTAAAAAATGTTAGTTACATTTACAAGACACCATTAAATAAGTATTCTCAGATACCGATTTGTATAAAACTGTTAAATGTCATGTTGACATCTTCAGTTTGAAACATTTACTAAAAATTGGTCTTATATACCCCAGATGCCAATTTTTCAGTAATGTCTTTGGAATAGGTAAGAGTCATTTTTTTAAATTGTATTAAAAGTCATAAAGTACACTGTAAATACCCTCAGATATAGATTTACATATAGTCATATCGGCATAAATGCGAAAATTTGCCTGCTTTATTTGAAATCATTTTATTTTTTTTAATGGTAACTGATGACTAAAAATTATATATGAGCTTTAAAAATCCCAGTTAATCTGACGTTTTATCCTTGAAACTAATTAAACAATGCACTAACGGGCATCGCCTTAAGACATTTTATTGCTAAATGACAAATTAACAAACAAAAAATTAAATCCAGAGTTCCATGAACAGTGTAATTTAGGTATTATATAAAAAATGATTTTACACTACCTACTTAAAAGCAAAGATACTGCCTAGGTGAAATCAAAATATACGTGCTAACAATACTTATACATGATGATGTTTTAGCTTTATGAAATCTATAAGCATAATAGCTTTATGAAATCTATAAGCATAACATAAAGAAAACTAATTTGCTTTTAACCTACCTATTATAAGAAAAAGTGCAAAAAATTATTAAATATGGATAGGTACATCTTAAAAATTATATGTTTCCACATTCGGCAAAACCCTTTGATTTTAGTGGGAAGAAAACGTCCGCTGTGCATTATGTTCAAGGTTGCCAAACGATTATTTCTTTGTTGTAGTAGGTAATTACTTTATAAAGTGGAAATTATATTTATTATTTCCGCCGTGATTCTGGACGTTTCTTATATGATTTCCTGATTTCGAGCGCGTGATTTTGGAGTGATTTCGAGGAAAACATACAGAGACAGTGAGACACCCCTGCGTAAGCTATAAGATTCAAGGTAATTTTACCAGCTTTAATGTATTTGTCCCTTAGCAAACCCTATAGATAGGTAAACTTTCTTATATCACAAGACCTAATTTTGTATACTTACTTAGGGTAGATATGTCGTCGAGGAGCCGCAAACTGGTTGATATGGTGAGAAATCTCAATCAAAGCGATCAAAAACTACCAGGTAATTTCGTTACGTTATTATCTAATATGTATTTCGTGATAATTTCAAAAACTAATAGCAAAACGATCACCTTAAATTGCAAAATCGGTTTTGTTATATCTGTACGCTTTCGATAAAAGCTAGATGTTCTTGTAATCTCTGGCGCAGTGCCAAATATGGGTACGCCCCAGTCTTTTATTTTAAAAAGTATTTTAACTATTTTAATGTTCATTTTAGATGTATCCAACACCTATGTAACTTTAAAATCTCTTACCTTTAACGAAGCCGCAGAAGAAAATAGAAAAATTATAATTTATCAAGACGTTTTGTTAAATCCGCAAAAAGAAAATTCTGAAAATGGTCTCAGAGAGCACTCACATCCTGAAAGTAAGTAATAGAAGCAAAACGCAAAAATCAGTATATATGGGAATTTTTCAAAATTACGCTTTAGAGTTCTACACTTCGTTCTTTTTTTTAAGTCCATTGGTGATAGTAGTTTTTATTTGTTTGTAATTTTAGGTGCATCAAATTCAGATGATGAGAGTAGCATAATATCCGGTAGTTTGGAAGATCCCACATTCTATCCAACAGATAGTGATGGCGGCTCGTTATTTGGTGAGGTAAAAATTATATTTAGAGTTAGACGCACATTTTTTATACTGACATGTGACAAAATATTTTAATTACTTACTAAACTTACTTAAAACTCATAGAAGGGTAACCACTCGACTGGAGTTGGCTGTTTAGACATTTGTAGAGCCAGGCAGGAATTTAGTTATTCTTGGTTTATGTTCACAATAACAACTGCGGAACAACTACCGCATTTGTCAAAACCGTCGATATTATTTTATATATTTTTTTATTTTAAAAATTATTAAATAATGTATATAATGGTGTTATGGGACAACGTTTTGGTTATTTATTGATGGGTTGCTGTCATAGCATGAATAATAGTTTTCAATTGTTTAAAACCTATACGAACAGTAATTCATTTTCAAATGTTGATAACAAAAATATTCTTTTTTACAGCAACTACATGAAATAAGCTACAATATTGCAGTTGACCGATATGATGACAGACCACCAAAAATAAACGTCCAAGTAGATACTGCTGTGCAAAGCTCACTAGTTACAGTTAGTATTATACATTTGATACCATATTACTTCTATACTTCTATACGCTATACGACCTCAATGTACAAATTGCATAATATTTACTTAAAAAATAAATGTTTAGTTTAGGCTCCATTTTTATATCATCGGCTTTTTATAGAAGACTTTAAAATTATTTTTATCGAGATATGAGCTTTCCACTGTTTTTAGAAAAAATCAAAGCAAAATATATTTAATCAGAACCACCACTATAAACGCAAACTTCAAAAAAAAAATCTACGCATCCTTTAAAGCATTGCGGCCACGTTGTTTTATAATATAAATAGGTTTTGTACTACATCTACGCCACAAACCCATTTGGGTTTGTGGCGAGAATGTGCGGTTGTTTATATACTCCATGCTCGTGCCACAATACAGTGTAATGTAGTAGATATATGACGATATTTTAGTGTGGGTATACATAAGTTGTAATAAATTGTTTTTATTATTTTCAGACCTCATCAGATACATTAACAAACTTTTCTGAAACGGCACCCATAATCTCTCAGGTAACAGTAGTGAATTAAAATAAAATAAATATAATTATTGAAACACAATTTTTAGGATACAGATGTTGCAAGCACTACCACGTTCGCAAAACAAAAAAAGGATAAAACAAAAATATTTCAAACCAAGGTTAAACGCTGTCCAGACTTCTGTTATTTTTGTGAAAGTGAAGTCCAAAATTTTGCCAGGCATATACTACGAAACCATTCTCAAGAACTTCAAGTACAAAAAATACAAATGTACAGAGTCTGCATTGAAGCCTGTTCACAAAAGTTACGTAGATAATTCTGAAGCCAACTATATTCCATGCCCTTTTTGTCTGGGATTTTACTCGCGGAAATTGCTGTGGAAGCATAAAAAGAGTTGCCCAGAAAATACAAAAGGCGTTAAAAAGTTCCCACTAAGTGAGTCGCACAATATTCTATTGCCAAAATTACATGTTCATGATGATTTAAAAGTAAAAGTATTTCCAAGAATGCGGGCTGATAAAGTGTCTCTGGCTGCAAAAAAGGATCCACTTCTTTGCGCTTTTGGAAAAAGACATTTAAACACACATAGAGAGCAGCATCACGTGAATATTTGTTCCAGAAAATTAAGAGAATTAGCTAAAATATTAATTGAATGCCAAAAATTGGATTAAAAAATCAATAACCTCTATGATTTGCTTCAGCCAAAGTATTTTGATATAGTAGTAAGTGGGGCAAAAATTATCGCGAAATATGATTCTCTTAATGATGTATAGGAGTTTGAAGGATTGTTGCGATAATGCAATCTTGCATCTTGTCAAGCAAAAATATAACTTCCATACTGTATCAGCTGCGGAAGTCGAGGCTAATATAAATATGTTTAAGCAATTGCTAGAAAGCACATGGAAATATGAAATATCCAGTCAAGCTGGGAATGACTTAAACACCAAAACCTGGAATAAAATTACAATGGTACCTCTGGCAGCCGATTTGAAATTATTTCGATCTTATCTCATTGGAAAGGGGAATGAAGCTGAGAAAAAGTTAAAAGAAAATTTGACTGACACCAGAAATTTTAATTTGTTAATGGAGACAGTTTTTTGTCGGTTACTTCTTCTAAACAGAAAGAGTGGGTGAATTACAACGCATGAAATTGGCGACATATCTTTCAGTAGAAGACAAATCTCTCAATACCTATGAAGAGTTTTCCGAGACCGTTACAGCATCTGAAAAAATACTACTGAAAACTTTTAAGCGGGTGGTAATTAGGGGTAAAAGGGGAAGAGGTGTTCCAGTTCTGTTTAGCAAGAACATGCAAGACCACATGAATCTTCTTATTTAAGCCAGATCAAATTTCCTTGAGAATAATAATGTATTTTTGTTCCCCAACATAAAATCTAAACATCCCATTGCGGGATACAAAATTTTACAAAAGCATTCTCGATTGTGTGGAGCTCAAAATCCAAAAGCATTAACTTCAACAAGGTTACGGAAGCACTTAGCAACATTAAGCCTAGTATTTAATATGGCGCCAAGCGATATTGAACAATTAGCCACGTTCATGGGCCACACCTTGGACGTACATAAGAAAGCTTATCGGTTACCGGACGACGTTTTCCAAACTGCAAAAATAGCTAAATTATATAGCTAAAGGGAAAATCTCTAGAGGAAATAGACTTGCATATGGATGAAGAGATTGATTTAGATGAAAACGAAGCACTGGAAAACAAAAACATAGTCATAGAAAATGCTATAGAAAGTTGTCCTCTAGATAGTTCTAGCAATGAACAGGAGAAACACTTAAAGGAAGTCTCCAACAGAGTTGATAATAACAAAATAAAAAAGAGAAGAGAATTGATTCCATGGACAGCGTCTCAGAAAGAAGTTGTTTTAGAATTCTTTAAGGAACACGTTAAACGTAAAAGGCCTCCAAAGAAGGGAGAATGTGATATCTTGTTAGAAAAATATCCAGAACTTTTAAAAAATAAATCATGGACCAAAATAAAAGTATTTGTCCAAAATACTTATACAAAGAAAGCCGAACTGGAAGCTGACGATTAACCCAGATTATTTGTTTATTATAAATAGACTGATCGATTAGTTCACACAAAATATTTAGTTACTTTTAAATTAAGTTTTAAAAAATGTATTTGTTTTCATTTTTAATCTTTTGCCCAAGAGATTCTTATATTTTCTCCTTTACTTGTATTTGCATATTAAGAGAAAATAAAGCTTGTTTTTTTTGTATAATTGTTTACATACCTTTTTAGACAAATGTTAAAGGAACAGTGTAAAAACTTGTTATCAATAGGTCCTTTTAAATAGCTTCTATTCCAATCTCCTTTAATTAAACAAAATGTGATCCAGTACATTTTTGCATGTGTTAATAAGATTTGATGTGAGGTGTGTTTACACATAGAAACCAATGCAATTCAATACATATCATATTTTAATTACATATACAACATACAATAAATATTTGCTTTACTTTTAATAGATCATAAAAAATAAAAAGCTGCAATAATTTTCAGGTATGCAAATAAAATATACAGGGTGTCCGCTAATTAATGGTACACAGCATAACTGCAGATTCTTTTGGTAAAAATATTGCTATTTAATTAAACTTACTCCAGTCCAAAAGTTGATAATAACAGAGATACAGGGTGTTGAAGTTAAAATTTTATTTCCAATTTTTTTGGATAACTTTGGCAAAAAATAATATTTTTGCATAAAATTCGGTAACGAGGGGGTTTTCGAAGTGAGAAATCAAAATATAGTATTAATTTTTATGTAGTACGTAGGGGGCGCTCCGTACGTATATATATTTATGTATATATATATATATATATATATATATATATTTATGTATATATATATATATATATATATAAATATACGTATGTTGTTAAACTGAAAACTGCTGACAATAAAATATTATATTATATACTGGCTAGTGAAAAAATATAGAGTGCGCTTAATTTTATACAATAAGGAACAAAATAGAAACAAATATTTGTATACATAAAAATATTATATCTTATATAAACTAAAAATTAACCTAATTCAATCAACTGCATGCATTAAAATTACAGTTACATTAGATAAAAGTATGATTTAATAAATTATGAATAAAATTTTTCTCGTATTACCTAAGAGTTCCGAGAGTAATAGTTTATATTTTGAAAATATTCTCTCAATATACTTACAAACAACAATAACTGTCTTTTAAAAACTACAGATCAGTTGAAGTCAAAAACTTTTATCCAATATCGTATTAATGTTTTCTTAAACTCTGCCTACTTTTATCAAACGCTGGTTAATTTATAGGTAAATATTTTTTAAGTTATACTTCTAACAAAGAAAATCATTTTTCCTGAATTACTTTTATAGCATCAGATAAAGAAGCAAAATAGGTTTTGATATGAATTAAATCCTCATGTCTAAGTTCTCGGTACAGTAAACAGGGTTTATCCACGTAATCGATGTTGTAACAATTGAAGCCGGAGGAAAGGTAATATTCTTCGCAGACCCTCTAAATGTTTCTTCAGGTTGAAGCTTTTAACACTGTTTCAACATGATAAAGTTCATAAGCGCAAAACAAATAGGTACCTTTGTCATTTTTGGACACATACTTTACCGACCACCTATTCCATTGCACTAGTTAACACATATCCTGCAACAGCTGCAGCTATCACTAACATTTTTTGTTAGTAATTGTATTTTCCTGTTATGTTTAATATGATATATTAATATAGGGTAATATATGCAATCGTAATACAGAAATTGAAACGTGGAAAAATAACCATAAGGGTTTTGTCACTTTGCTTGTGGTTGGGATATACAAACAAGACCAATTATTTCTTGACCACTTACAGATAAAAATAAGTACCATTTTATGTTTTCGTATTTTTAATGCAGTTTAAAGGATTAAAGGATGAAGGATAAAAATCAAACATATTAAAATGTAAAAACAGTCAAATATCATTAAGAATATCGTGTAAAGTCGAAATTACTGTAGTAAAATAATCAAGACTTTTTTTGCCGTTGATCATAATTGGTAGTTATCTAAACAAAAGCGCGGATCTTTTTATTTTTTTGACGGTTGGTTTTTTCTCCTTTTTAACTGCTCCGATAATCTAGTATACCTTGTTTTTAGTTGTTATAAATTTATTTTTATATCATTATTAATATAAATTGTCATTTATTTTCCTCCACAAAAAGGTTTAATTCCAAAAACTGGATTCTTACCGAATTCTTAAACATTACATTAGACCGCCAATACCTATCCGGAAGAATTTCAAATATTCAATTTTTTTATCGAATATACCTTTTTTTCAAAAGTAATTTCCAAAAAGAAAACTTTCAGGATATGCAGTAATTTTTAAGAAAGAAAAATCTAAAAATGCAATTTTTGTTGACAACAAATATATGTTCAGTGCTGCCATACTTATTACATATTTTCCGTGATTTAGTTGTTTTTCCATAAAACAACTTTTATTTTTCAAAATAACGAAGCGAAAACGCATCTATTTTTATCAACGAAAAACCGCAATCCAAAGCAACATAACCTAACCTAACCTAACCCAATCGAGGTTAATCTAACCAAACCTAACTTAGCCTCCCACTAACTATTTCGGCTTGACGTCACATCAAGACCGTCATATTGCCTGAGGGCCAAACAAAGTTAAATTTCTGTATAAAGAAACGAACAGTAACTGTAAAAAATAATTCTAAATGTAAATACTTTTCACCAAAAAAATACCTTTCTTAAATATTAAGACATGAAATCTGGCAACGCAAACGAATTGAGTGCACTTAAAATTTGACGGATTTGTAATCATGACGCTATACATGGAGACGGTTCATTTCGTTTTTGGAGCATATTTTACATACAAAAATTGGTTTTGAGCAATAATTATAATTTTCGACACTGAAATGTGCTTTTAAAGGTTAGTAATGCTGTCATACTATAAAATATGTAAAACATCTAATAGTTAGTGTATCCGAATAGTTCTTTAAAACCGGCCGATATATTAGATTTTTACTAAAATGTTGCATTCTTATATGACCCTCAATCGGAAAAGTAGTTTTTAAGTTATGCCGTGCAAAATCAGAACGACAGACCGACGAAAATGGGAGAATATGTTTTTCGAGATCTAGAGACCCTAAAATGCAAACACCTGCAAAAATCTCGAAACGTGATTTTTTTACGATTACAATTATTAAGTACTTCAACTTCGAGGTAAGCAAAAAAAGGGAGAAAACAGGCATATAAGTACGCAAACATATTGAAAATTAGAAAATCCCCCTATTTTTTTTTATTTATAACAAATAATCCCCCTATCTTAACACGATTGTAGTAATTGTAAAATGGCCAGCTAAATTTTTATTTTAATGAATAAACATCTTCAAAAAATGAGTTTTATATTCTGATTAAGCGTTAAGTGGTTAAAATGTCAAAATTGTAAAATACTGCGTTTTATCACAATTTTATTGTGTGACAGGAATTTAATATTATTAATAATTACGTGTCTTACCTTACAAGATATACATAGCCTTAGAAACTCAGTTCTCAATTCGCAAGTAAGGGCATATTTTAGAGTTTTTCCATCAATGATAAGAGCTATTTCATTTTGTTTCTCCAGACTGTCTCCTAATTCATCACAATGTCGCAATACGGCCTCCCTCACGCTCTGTAAATCACAATTTAAATCATAGTGATTGCAATAATGTATCCATAACAACACAAATTGTTTTTTACATATTTATAATATAAATGTCAAATAATAAAATGACGAACTTTTTGACACAAAAAGGGATTATAAACAAACAAAACTACACATTTGAGATATAAGTATATCGCAGTTTTTTTAATGTCTTACAAGATCATATAACAATGGGAAACTAAATAAAGTCAGTAAGCCAAGACAAGGAAGTAACTGCTAGTACTATAAAACACGTACAGTTCGCGACAGATAAATCCGTAGAGTGACAATATCGAGTCTAACCTCTATGATATTTTGGTAATACAGGCTTTTATTTTTTCTTGGATTACTATCATGTGAATTGAGTGGTTTTAAAGGTGCATTCAGTTTTTTTTCTTAAATGAGAGGATTTGATATAAATTAGTTACTTTAAAAAACATACACTAAATCCACTAAAGCGCAAATCTTTATACAAAACAATCTTTATACAAATTAAAAAAAGAACTACAAAATTTCAAAAGAAAACAATCAATTATGTAATTAAACGGACTATTCCAAGATAACGCGGGGTTTCTTGAATTCCATATAATACTGTTTTTAGCAGACCAATTATTGACTAATCGAGCTGTAGTTGTATTAATATATTTTGTGAACATTTTCCAAGATTTCTAAATACATTTGTTTTTTTACAGTTCCATAGCCCAAACGTTAACTGAAAAGCGACCATTGGCTGGTTTCTTTTGTGTATGATTTGGATCGCACAGAGAATTTTTTTATTTTTCAACGGATTTTCCTTTAGGAACGCCACAAAAGGCAGCATCATTTTTATGAGTTGCAATTTTGTAAGTCAAACTATAACCAGCCCGCCATTATTTTACGATTTCCTGGACAGTGCTTCCGGCTATACCAAAATGATTCGCATCTCCACCGAGAGACCAAGCTTGTTCTATTAAGGCAATTATTCAGTTTTTGTAGAAATGTAGCATATTTTATGGTATTATTTTGCACCTGACAAATCAAAAAGGACATCAAAAAATGATAAACCTCAAATAAGTTCAAGCAATTATTGATTTGCTATAACATAAGCATTAATTCTGACGCCAACTGTACATAAGTTGATAATATTATGCGAAGTGGCTAATACCATGTGTTGCAATTTGCAGTTGATCAGTTGCACGATAAATGATAAAAAAAGAAACATGAAGACCCCAATTCTCGCTGTGAAATAGACCAATTTCCAAAACGGATAAGACATCTTAAGAAAAACAAATCTACTACTTTCCGCAATTCTCGATGTTATTTATATTAACAAGTTAAAGAAAACTATATTTGAATTTAAATAAAGACTTTAAATTGACCTCGCGGGTATTTTGTATAGATCACGCATTGTTATTTAATGTACTTATTAAAAACAAATGACGGCTAACTTAGTATTCATTAGCATGAAAGATAGCAGAGGGTGTTTCAGTGAAAACAAATATAACCGAAGTTACGGCCAAAAGTCCATACAACAAAATTAGAAAGTTTTTCTTACTTCTTATAAAGATAATGATTCGCTTGCGGTCGTTGTCAAGGACAAAAATTAATAGGACATTACAATCATAGCCATTGTAAAATATTTTAATTACAAGCTCGGTAAAATTTTTAACATGATCTAAAGCTTTACTGAGGCATAACACTTTTCATCTTTAGCAGAGGCGATGTTTTGAAGACGGGAAATACCCAATGTTTATTTTAAGTTACCCAAAAAAATCTTTAGACATACGAATTAAATAAAATTAATGAAGCAGAAAAAAAATAACAGAAAATGTATTGATAATGTATAAATCGGACGAGGGCAAAAAATTTAGAAAAATACTAGTTATGCTTTTACTTTTTTTAACAACCATGTAGTTTCAAAAAAGTGCGTTTCAAAAATGTCTGAACTGATTAAGTATTATTTAATATTCTTACATCTAAACCATCTTCGTTCAAAATAATGATCTGCATTCCCTGAGATATGAGTTTACAGGAATATCCAATATTTATAGCAGTTTCCTGTTTATCACCCGTAAGTACCCAAATATTTATGTCTGCCTTTAATAACGTAGCTATCGTTTCTGGTACGCCCTCTTGTAATTTGTCTTCGATAGCAGTGGCGCCGATAAGTTTTAATTTTCTCTCTATAAGATTGGCGGCCTCCTCTATTTTTTCTGAAACAATACATGTATTTGGAAATATTAAAAAAGGACAATTATTTACAAAATATGGAAAAAACAAATTTATAATTTTTCTATTTATATATACCATAAAATGGTTCCCTAAAACAGTCACAATTTACTAACTGAAAATTTAGTATAATTTTATTCAAATAACGATGTAAAAATTCACCAAAATTACTTTGGAACTATTAATTTTAAATTATAATAGAATGATGTTTACCTTCTCTGTGTTGTATACTACAACAAGCTTTATAATACAACTGTTTCCAGTCATCGTAATCGCTCTTTTTTAATTCTACGACAGCACAACATAGGGTTCTTAAACCTTCAGTGGCAAAGGCTTCTAAATGTTGCAAAAGTAATTCTCTATATTCTCTTGAAGAAGAATTATTATCTAATCTAAAATAATAGAAATTTAATAACTTATTATAATAAATGATATAGATATTAACCATAAATGTGAATTTAACTGTGTAGTCGGTAATACTCCAGACATTCTCTCGCGCCGAGAATATTTAATAGGAGTAATGTGTACGATCCAATTTAACAGGATTAATCCGCAGTTAATTTAACTTATAATAGTATTAGTTAACAAACATCGTCAGATAAACGTTCTATCAGCACACTTTAGACAGACAGTTTTCCAAGCGTTTTAAGAACTTGAAAATTTGCTTACAAAAATTTACCTCACTCACAAACACAAACGACAAATACTAAAATTTGTGTTTAAAGAGAAACACGTCCGTTTTTGTACAGGGTGTTCCAGCGAGGACTGAACAGGGACCTATTTTCGACCTTCCTTGTATTTTGGAAAAATTCAAAATAGCCAATCGATGTATTTTTTCTTGTAGAATCCAAAAATATCATCGAAAAAATATTTGAACCAGAAACAAAAGAGTTACGCTATGCATCAGGTGTTTTTTAAATGGAATGTATCGTTTTTTATACGATTTTTGGAAAGAGTGATTTTTTTTAAGTCCGTTCTGATTAAAAGATTTGATTTTGCGATAGCTGTTTATATTACATTTTAATGTTTTACAAACTAAAATTTTAGCTTCACCTGTTTAAAATATACGATAGGTTGGTATAGGTGATCAAGGTAAAATGACGTTTGAATGCTTTGTCAATAAAAATTGACATTATTTTAATTATTGTTGAAGTCTTCACCTAAAAAATATATATTTGACTCTGATCGAAATGAAATACTCTTTGGACGAGAGACTACAAATTGTTATGCTATTTTACAAGTGCCAAGAAAATGCAAGAGAAGCAAGAAGAAGATTTATTGCAAATTTTCATAGAAATATATCCATCAATACAATTCTAAGGATAAAAAACCTATTTGAGGAAAATAAAACTTTACATGATAGAAAAAGAAATATACAAAGAAGAAGAAATCGAGACCAGCCCATTATAAATTATTTTCAAGTTAATCCAACAAAATCTATTTCGTATGACGTATTTGTTCTGATCTTGTAGATGCAGAAGTACTATTGCTTACATGAAAGGTTTTTACAATATTGTTTTCACGTAATTTTTCACCCGATGATTAAGAGATATTTTTTATTTTATTGTGGGCCCATATTTTCCTAAATACATCTCTGGCTAGTGCTCGACTTCTCTTTACCGACTGCGGCGTTCGGAAACTTCCGCAACAATTCGGCTATATCTGCAGGCACCAGTGATCGCGGGATGCGAAAAAAATGTGGCAGAAATGACCCAATTTAGTTCAGCATATAGTCACTTATAGTAACACATATATACTATCTTTTCTTCAAATATTGTATTGGGTGACAGTTTGTTCCATCATGTTGGATTTGTATCAATATTTTACCAACCAGGCTGTTTTTTTTATATTTTATTAGGCCGCCATTTTGTTTGGTCATTTTGGATTCATACCAAAATGTTACTAGTTCATCCCTATATAACAATAGAATTTTGCGCGAAATTTGAGGTAAACTGGATAATTAGTTTTTTAGTAATTATTTGTTTAACATTTCGCTAGGTCGCCACTTCGTTCAGCAATATTAAATTTTCACCAAAATCTTATCAGGTCATCCCATATGACCCGTAATTTTCGATTATAATTTAAAGTAGGGGTAAATCGGGTAAGTAGTTTTTTTAATTATTTATTTTTATGCCGCGAACAGACAGGTACACAGACAGACCGACAGACACACTGACGGAATTGAGAAAATACGTTTATTTAGCATCTACGGCCCCTAACACGTAAAGATCCTAGAAGAGTGACTTTACACGATTATAAACATTTTATTTGGCGGCCATTTTCTCCCACTACCTTGAATTTGTATTGTATATACAAAATTTTATAATAATCTAACAAGTAGTTTTTTCATACTGATTTTTTAAAATATCATTTTGTTTCGACAACTTGGATTCCTTCCCAAAATTTTACCAGTTCATTTCTACGTAATACTTGATTTCTAAGAAAATTTTAGGTAAATCGGTAAGTAGTTTTTAGTAATAATTTTTTTAACATTTCAGGCCGCGATTTTGATTCGCCATCTTGGAATCGTACAAAATTTCTGGTAAAATTTGGTACGATTCCAAGATATTTCTACGTAGTACTTAATTTTTGTGCAATATTTGAGGAAAATTGGATAGATAGTTTTT